>CM053769.1:344372616-344536668 GCA_028658325.1 Potorous gilbertii | reverse complement strand
GCTCTACTCTTCCTAATTTCTGTGATTCTCTTGCAGATATTAACATTCTTCCAGTCATGATTCTTAACCCCTCCTCTCCCTCAGTCCGTACAACCAGTCCATCACCAAGTCCTATCAATTCAGCCTCCATGACATATATCTCATCCATCTCCTATAGTTACATAGCTAACACACCAGTTCAGGTTCTCATTATCTCTCACCCTGCAGCATTCTAATAATTTTCTAATTGGTGTTCCAGATTCAAGTCTCTCTTTACTGTACTCCATATAGCTGCCAAAGTAAAAATCCTAAAGCACAAATCTTAACAAAGTCACTCTCATGCTCAAGAAGCTCCAGTGGCTCTTTGTCTACTGGACAAAACGCTAATGTCTCTGTTGGCATTTAAAACCCTTCACAATCTAGCTCTAGGCTACTCTGTCAGGTTTTTTGTACATTACTCTCCAAACATTCTATGTTCTAGCCCAACTGGACTGTCTATTGTTTCCCATATATAAACATCTATCTTAGGTCTTTGTGCCTTTGCTAATGTGGTCCACCATACTTGGAATACTAGCTTTCTTCAGCATAGACTTGTTGAATTTTTCCCTTCCTTCAAAGCCCAGCTCTAGTTGCTGGCTTGAAGTTATCCTCTTCTTCCCAGTTGCAAGTACACTCCCACTGGAAATTACTTAGTATATGATATTGTCGTTGTTCAGCCGTTTCACTTGTGTCTGACTCTTCATGACATCATTTGGGGTTTTCTTGGCAAAAATACTAAAGTGATTTGCTATTTTCTTTTCCAGTTCATTTGCAGAAACTGAAGCAAATAGGTGGTAAGTGAAGCTGAATATGAACTCAGGTCTTCGTGATACCAGGCCCAGTACTCTATCCATTACATCACCTAGCTGCTGACTTAATATATATTCTTTGTATTAATTTTTTATGGACATTTACTCCTCTTCCAACAATATGTAAACAAGCCCCTTGAGGGGAGGGACTAGCTGATGTGTGTCCTGGATTCCCCAGTGCCTAGAGTACCTGCTGAGAATGTTTAATAAATGATTGTTGAATCAATGAACGTGAGACAATCACTATTGTTATTAATGATAATTATAATGTATCCACAATTATGTGAAACTGTGGAAAAGATGGCATTACTCTATTTTGTATATACGTAAACTTAAGCTCAGAAGAGTGAGAGGACATTTACAGGGTTACGTAGTTTTGATAAGCAGGTGACAACTATTGTCCAAATCATCTTACTCTCAAAGTAAGCCATGCTGTCTTTCATTAAAAACAAAGGCTAACAATTTAACTTTCTAAATTTTACTAAGCCAGGCATATACTTCGTGTAAAGTGAAACTGCTATAATGAGTATATTTCAATTAAGATTTTTCAGAATTTGCAAAGTAAAAGGGGGCAGAACTGGGATGTTATATGAGCAAGGGGAAGATTTTCACTTGTGTTCATTTTTAGAACCACTGTAGGTACAGAGCACAGACTCTGGGAGCACTGAAAGTTTTCAGGTTCCCAGCTGTGAAAGTATAAGGACATAAACAGGTAAGACATTCCACCACCACCACCACCACTACTCTGGCTCACGGAAGTTTGCAGAGTTCAGCACTAACACCAAGTCTAATATTAAGGAACAGACTGGGAAAATGAGCAAACAAAAAAGAACTTGATCATAAAGAGCTATTATGACAATAGGGACTCTTAAGATATAAGAATGGAAGATGACAAAAGTCCAGCAAGAATTTTTAGGAGTGTTAAAGAAGCTAAAAATTATTTTAAAAATCAAATGAGAGTAGTAGAGGAAAAAAATGGGAAAATCAGAAAGATATGAAAGGAGAATTAACAGTTTGGAAAGAGGTGCAAAATTTTAGTGAAGAATATAACTTTGAAAACAATTATTCTCCTAATGGAACCTAACGGCCCCACAATACATCAAGACATAATAAAACAAAGTGAAAAGAAATAATAAAACAAAGTCAAAAGAAAAAAATGTGAAATACCATTGGAAAACAGATCAAGGAAAGATAATTTAAGAATCACTAGTCTACCTGAAAGCCATTAACAAAAAAAGACCCTACAAATCACATTTCAAGAAATCAAAGAATAAAACTGTCCAGATACCATAGAACCAATGAGCAAAGGAGAAATTGAAAGAAGTCACCAAAGCACGTCCAGAAAGAAACTTCAAACAAAAACTCCAAGGAATATTATAGCTAAGATTCCTGAGCTCCTAAGTCAAGGAAAAAATTCTGTAAGCAGCAGGAAAAAAAAAATCAAGTAAAGCCAGTTCTCATTTAATATAAGTGAACTCTTCTGTAGATCCCCATCCCCCACCTCCTCCCCTCAAAGACTGCATGGCCTAACTCACTCAACAGAGGGTCTTTAGTGCTTGGAATGAATGACTCCTGAGATGGGGCTTCACCACCACTGGTAGGGAGTCTTGGTTGCTTGAGGTCTGCCACCCACCTGTCAGGGAGTCAAATTTGCACATCGAGAACTGTCTGTACTGAGGAGCCACAATCAGTAACACATAGGATTTAGCAGTCACAACTAAAAAGAAGTGCTGAGCTTGGAATATGAGAAGGAAAATATCTAGGCTTACAACCAAGAACAACCTACCCAGTAAAATTGAGTATAATTCTACAGGGAGAAAAATGAACCACCGACAAAATAGAGAACTTCCAAGCATTCCTGATGAAAAGATCAGAGTTGAGTAGAAAATCTGACATACAAAACGAAGTCAAGAGAAGTATAAAAAAGGAAACACAAATGAGAAAGCCTAAAGGATTAAAGTAAACCATTTACGTTCTTAACACAGCAACATGATATGTGTAACCTTTCAAAACTTTCTCATCACTAGGGATCACAGAAGGAATTTAATTAGAGAAAGAGCCTAAGCATATTCCTATTGCGTTTGGATGATCTCAAAATAAAAGAATGGATGGAGAAGAATACATTGGGAAAGGGGGAAAAGGAGAAGAACAATGGGGAAAATTTTCTCTCATAAATGGGGTACACAGAGTGAAGTTTATACAACTAGGAGAGAGCAGTTGAACCTCTCTAATCTGAATTGGTTAAAGGAGAGAATACACACACAGTTGGGTAAAGGAATACATCTTTCTCTAATAGGAAATAAGATTTAATTAAAAGTGCTAAGAAGGAAATTTACATTTTGCTAAAAAATACCATAGAAAATAAATTCAAATCAATACCAAACATATGTTCCAAATGTCATAAAATCAAAAATTTTAAAGGAAAAGTTAAGTTAAATTAGGTATAAGAAAAAAGACAATAAAACTGTAACATTGGTGGACCTCAACTTACCCACTCAAACCAAGATAAAAGGAAAAACAAAAAAACAAAAAAACAAAAAGAAGTTAAGAACCTGAACAAATTTTTAAGGAAGTTTGGATATTCTAGACTTCTAGAGAATAACGAATGGGAAAAGAAAGGAGTATACCTAATTTCAGTTGTGCATGGCATATTCCCAAAAACTGACCATGTATTAGGGATTTTAAAAAAAATCACAAATAAACCTCCCAGGGCAAAATGTCACAGAAATGCAAAAATATTAAATGTACTTTTTCTGACCATAATAGAATAAAAATTACATTTAATAAGGGCTTTTGAAGTGAAAAAGAAAAATTAACTGAGAACTAACTTAAAACTAAAAAACATGTACTTCAAAGAACATATTATAGAAAAAAGTTTCATTAAAGATGATGAGAACAGCGAGACAACAGGCCAAAATCTGTAAGATAAACTAAAGCAATAAAAGTAAATTTATGTCTCTAAAAGTTTCACCAACGAAACAAAAAGTAGATCAACAAAGAGGGCGCAACTAAGAAGGAGGCTAGAAAGGTAATGGAACCACAACCACAGAATAAACGCACCTTTAAAAAGTGACGTTAAACAAATTCTAAAGGAGCAGAACCTACAAAGAGATGGAGTGAAACAAATTTCCAGCCCAAGACAACTTGGAAGGTTAGCAGGAAAGATATGTTGCACCAGGGTGAGAGAGGAGCACAGTCCAGTGCAGTTTGTGCCAATACAACCCTGGCCCCAGCAAACCCAAAGCAGGCCTCAAGGCAACCAAATTACTGGCAGCAAAGACACTTTCCAGTCCTGTCAGCCCACAGATGCCAAAGACAACTTAGAAGGTCAGCAGGAAAGGTGAGAGTGGAGTGCAATACAGAGCAGGCACCACAGCCAATCAAGAGCGGGCCTTGGGAGTGACTGAATCAGTAATGACAACAGCTGCTTCCAGAACTCTCAGCCCATAGTCAGTAAGGGGGTTGAACTGTTCAGGAGACCTATAGGGGTCTTTCTACTAGCACTATGGCAGGACTCTGGGTGGGAGTCCCAGGACAAGAAGGAGCACTAGCACACCAGAGCTTGAGATCATAATTGAAGGGGAACCCTCCTCACAGTTCCAGGGCAGAAAACAATACTTGTGATTTCTCACAGGCCAGGAGAATTTACAGATCCCTAAAAGTATCTCGGAAAACAGCTACACAAAAACTGAAGCTTGGAGTTAAAAGTCAAGAAACAGCTTGGGAAAAATGAGCCAACAGAAATAAAAATGCTGACCACAGAAAGTTACTATGGTAACAAGGAAGATTAAAACACACTCAGAAGATAAAAAAGTCAAAACTGAAACCCAAAGCCTCCAAAGAAAAAGAGACATTGATCTCAAGTCACCGAAGAGCTCAAAAAGGATTTTGAAAATCAAGTTAGAAAAGACAGAGGAAAAACTGAGAAGAGAAATGAGAGCGATTCAAAAAGACAATGAAAAAGAGTCAGTAGCTTGATAAAGAAGACCCAAAAAATGCTGAAGAAAATAACACCTTTAAAAATAGGCCAATTCGAGAGAAGGAGCCAAGATAGCTAATAGGCTAATTCGAGAGAAGGAGCCAAGATAGCTAAGTGAGAGCAACAACTCACTTAAGTTCTTAGACAAACTCCTTCAGATAGCTCAAAAAAAGAATCTGACCAAATTTTGGAGGTGCAGAATCCAATAGGAGACAGACTCTGGCAGATTCACAGACCAGGACAGACTGGAAGGTCAATGGGAAGGATCTGTTCCACAGGGGTGAGCTCACAGCACAAGCACAGCGAGTCCCGCAGCAGCATGGCCCAACGGGAAAACCCCGGGGCAACCATAGACATCAGCAGCGTGGTGGAAAGGCAGAAGGACAGCCCAGGGCAGGAGACCAGCAGAGTTGAGTGACAGCTTCTGAGCACCAGATACCAGACGCAGCAATGCCTGAGACTTTCAGCCCAAAGACTAACCGTCTGTAAGTCACCTACCTGAACTTCTGGGAGCCACAGTGGCAGAGTGAACGGTAAATGCTCTCTCCTCCCCCCCTTGTTGACCTCGAAAGAACCATAAAATATTTCCCTAGAAAAATCCTGGATCAGTGGCAACAGCCTAAGGAGAAAACAGTCTCATAACACCTGAGGCTAGGAAATTAGCTAAGGGGGATTCCTCTTACTCTGGCAGAGGTGAACCAGAAGGACAGAGACCCCAGGGAGGTGGAAACTTGCACTAGGAGCCAGGTAAGCCTTGCCCCTAGGAGAGGAGCCACCGAGCAGGTGGAATCTATATCCTGCTAAAAGGCACCATGGACAAAGAAGCAGTATCACTAGTAAACATGTATGCTCCAAGTGGTATAGCATATAAATTCATAGAGGAGAGGTTGGGGGAGTTGAAGGAAGAAATAGATAGTAAAACAATTATTAGTGGGGGGACCTCAACCTTCCCCTCTCTGAACTTGATAGATCTAACCTCAAAATAAACAAGAAAGAGGTTAAGGAGGTAAATAAAACTCTGGATAAGGTAGATATAATAGATCTCTCGAGGAAATTGAATGTGAATAGAAAGGAATACCTTTTTTCAGCAGTACATAGCACGTATACAAAAACTGGCCACGTTCTAGGGCATAAAAACCTTACAATCCAGTGCAGAAAGACTGAGATAGTCAATGTATCCTTCTCAGATCATAATGCAATGAAAATTATATGTAATAAAAGACCATGGAAAGAAAAACCAAAAATTAATTGGAAACTAAATAATCTAATCCTAAAGAAAGAGTGGGTTAAACAACAAATCACAGAAACAATCAACAACTTCATTCAAGAGAATGACAATGAGACAACCTACCAAATCTTATGGGATACTGCAAAAGCAGTTCTTAGGGGAAGTTTTATATCTTTGAATGCCTACATGAATAAAATAGAGAAACAGATCATCAATGACTGGGGCATGAACCTGAAAAAGCTAGAAAAAGAACAAATTTAAAATCCTCAAGTAAATACCAAATTAGAAATACTGAAAACCAAAGGAGAGATTAAGAAAATATAAATTAAGAAAACTATTGAACTAATAAATAAAACCAAGTTGGTTTTATGAAAAAACTAATAAAATTGATAAATCCTTTGTCAATTTGATTTTAAAAAAATCAAATCACTAATATCAAAAATGAAAGGGGTGAGCTCACCTCCAATGAGGAAATTAAAACAATAAATAGAAATTACTTTGCCCACCTTTATGTCCATAAATTTGGTGATCTAAATGAGATGGATGAGTATTTTTAAAAATACAAATTGCCCAGATTAACGTAAGAGGAAGTTGAATACTTACACAACCCCATCTCAGAAAAAGAAATTTAACAAGCCATCAATGAACTCCCTAAGAAAAAATCTCCAAAACCAGATGGATTTAAAAGTGAATTCTATCAAACATTTAAAGAACAGTTAATTCCAATACTACATAGACTATTTTTGAAAACTAAGGAAGAAGGAATCCTCCCAAATTCTTTTTATGATACAAATATGGTTTTAATAGCTAAACCAAGAAGAGACAAAACAGAGAAAGAAAATCAGACCAATTTCTCTAATGAATATAGATGCAAAAATTTTAAATAAGATATTAGCAAAATGAATACAGCATCTTATCATGAGAATAATACAGTATCATCAGGTAGAATTCATACCAGGAATGCAGGGCTGGTTCAATATTAGGAAAACTATTAGCATTATCGATCATATCAACAACAAAACTAACAGAAACCATATGATTTTCTCAATAGATGCAGAAAAAGCTTTTGACAAAATATAATACCCATTCCTATTAAAAACACTTGAGAACATGGGAATAAAAGGAACTTTCCATAAAATAAAAAGCAGTATCTACCTAAAACCTTTAGCAAGCATTACATGCAATGGAAATAAGCAAGATGCATTTCCAATAAGATTGGGGTGAAAAAAGATGTTCATTAATACGGTACTAGAAATGTTAGCTGTAACAATTAGACAAGATAAATAGAAGAAATAAGAATAGGCAAAGAACTAAGCTATCACTCTTTGCAGATGATATGATATACTTAAAGAATCCCAGAGATTCAAGTAAAAAACTACTTGAAATAACAAACAACTTTGACAAACTTGCAGTTTACAAAATAAACCCACACAAATCTTCTGCATTTCTATATATTAGTAACAAAGTCCAACAGCAAGAGATAGAAAGAGAAATTCCATTTAAAGCTAGGGTAGACACTATAAAATATTTGGGAGTTTACCTGCCAAAACAAACCTAGGGAATACATGAACACAATTACAAGACACTTTTTGCACAAATAAAGTCAGATCTAAGTAAGTGGAAAAACATTAGTTATTCATGAGTAGGCCGAGCCAATATAATAAAAATGACAATTCTACCTAAATTAATTTACTTATTTAGTGCCATACCAATCAAACTATCAGATAATTATTTTCTAGAGCTGGATAAAATAATATTAAAACTCATCTGGAAGAACAAAGGGTCCAGAATATCAAAGGGACTAATGAAAAGAAATGCTATAGAAGGTGGCCTAGCTCTACCAGCTCTCAAAACTGTATTATAAAGCAGCAGTTACCAAAACCACTTTGTACTGGCCAAGAAACAGAAGGGTAGACAAGCGGAACAGGCTAGGTACTCAAGACATAGCAGGCAATGAATACAGCAGTCTACTGTTTGATAAACCCAAGGACCCCAGCATCTGGGATAATAATTCACTGTTTGACAAAAACTGCTGGGAAAACTGGATCATAATGTGGCGGAAACTAGGCACAGACCCATGCCTGACACCCTACATAAGAGTAAAGTCCAAATGGGTACACGATCTGGGTACAAAGATTAATACTACGGACAAATTGGAGGAGCAAGGAATAGTGTATCAGATTTATGGAGAAGGGAAGAATTTTTGACCAAAGAAGAGATAGAAACCATTATGAAGTGCAAGACGGATAATTCTGATTATGTTAAACTGAAAAGTTTTTGCACAACGAAACTCAATACAACCAATATTTGAAGGGATGTAGTACATTGGGAAAGAATTTTTACAGGTAATCTCAAGGATAAAGGCCTCATTTCTAGAATATATAGAACTCAGTCAAATGTACAACAATACAAGTCATTCTCCAATTGATAAATGGTCAAAGCATATGAACAGGCAATTTTCAGAGGAAGAAATTAAAGATATCTATAATCATATGAAAAAATGCGAGAGAGAGAGAGAGAATAGGTGAGTTGAATAAGAAGGGATCATATTTAAAAAAAATAATTAAGTGGTGAAAGAGGAATACATTGGGAGGAGAAGGAAAAATGGAATGGGGCAAATTATCTCTCATAAAAGAGGTAGGAAAAAGCTTTTTCAATGGAAGGGAAAAGAGGAGAGGTGAGAGGGAAAAAGTGAAGCCTACTTTCATCACATTTGGCTCAAGGAAGGAAAAACATGCACACTCAATTTGGAATGAAAATCTATCTTAAACTACAGGAAAGTAGGAGAGAAGGGGATAAGCAGGGTAGGTGGGGGGATGATGGAAAGGAGGGCAAATGGGAGGAGGGAACAATCAGAAGTAAACACTCTTGGGTACAGAACAAGGTTAAAAGAGAGAATAGAAGAAACGGTGGGGGGCAGAATAGGATGGAGGGAAATATACTCTTACACAAAATGACTATTATGGAAGTCATTTGCAAAACTACACATATATAGCCTATATTGAATTGCTTGCCTTCTCAGTGGGGATTGGTGGGAAGGGAGGAAGGAAGGAAGAGAAGTTGGAACTCAAAGTTTTAGGAACAAATGTTAAGAACTGTTTTTGCGTATAACTGGGAAATAAGAAATACAGATAATAGGGTATAGAAATTTATCTTGCCCTACAGGAAAAGAGAAAAGACAAGGATAAGGGAAGGGAGTGGCGTTAGAAAGGAGAGCAGATTGGCGGAAGGGATAATCAGAATGCAAGGTGTATTAGGATGGGGGGAGAAGAGAGATGGGGAGAAAATATGGAACTCAAAATTTTGTGGAAATGATTGCTGAAAAATTAAAAAAAATTAAAAAATAGACCAGACCAAGTGATAAATGAGGTCTAAAAAGTCAATGAGATTCCTTTAAAAAAACAGAATTAGCCAAATGGAAAAGGAGGTCCAAAAGCTCACTGAAGAAAGTAATTCCTTAAAAATTAGACTGGAGCAAATGGAAGCTAATGACTTTGTGAGAAATCAACAACAAAACAAAGCCAAAAGAATGGAAAAATTAGAAGACAATGTGAAATATCTCATTTTAAAAAACAGTGACCTGGAAAACAGATCCAGGAGATATCATTTAAAAATGACTGTACTACCTGATCAAAAGGTACTACATGATAAAAAGAAAACCTAGACATCACCTTTCAAGAAATTATCTAGGAAAGCTATCCTGATAGTCTAGAACCAGAGGGTAGAATAGAAATTGAAAGAATCCACCAATCACCTCTTGAAAGAGATCCCAAAGTGAAAACTGTCAGGAATAATATAGTCAAATTCCAGAGCTCCAGGTCAAGGAGAAAATATTGCAAACAGAAAGAAACAAGATTTAGCAACTCCCACCTTAAAGCATCAGAGGGCTTAGGAGGGCAAGGGAGCCTGGATTACAATCAAGAATCACCGACGCAGCAAAACTGACTATAATTCTTTTTTTTTTCTTTTTTCTTTTTTTAAAGCCAAAGGAAAAAAAAAATTTATTGAAGATTCGACATATTCGGTTGACTCTTATGGAGCCTAAGCATTTGTAACCCTTGTATTCACAGGTGGGCCAGATAGAATCTCAGCTAGACAGAATCTGAGCTGGATTGAATCTGAGCGCCTTCATGGAGGCAAGATGGAATTTATATACAGAAAGTCCATGGAAAAGGTCTAGAGATGGTCTAGTGGTCTTGGAGGAGGGTCCAAGGAGGATCTTGATGGGATTGGGGTAACTAGTGATGTAATCCAGGGTGGGAAACAATCTGGAAGCAATTGGGAGGTATCAGAGATAGGTGAGGCAATCAAAAGGTGATAGACAATAGAAGGCCAGACTAGGCCAAAGGCAACAGATTGGAGTATGAAAGGCCAGGTTAAGTGGGGAGATTCAAGGAGGTTCCAAGAGTCTCTACCCCATCATTCCCCCTTCAATTCTTTTGGGGTAAAGGGTGAAGGTCTCAACTTCTGAAGTTGTTTCCTGCTGAAGGGGTGTAGAGCTGTCTCTGCCTTGATGGGTCTTGTTTAAGGGGTATGTAGCCTGAGCAGTCTTTTGGAAGTTGATGGCTTGCACTCTTCAGTCTCTGTTTTTGCCCAGGGCTTGGTGAGAGAGGTGGAGAAAGCGGGAGCACTGCCAGCACCCAGGCTTTCCTATTCCAAGTCTTGAGAAGAGTGGAGGACAGGGTACTGGGAGGGGGTGGTGGTGGTGGTGACTCCATTACTTTTCCCACCTGAGGGATAATCTTTTCTCCAATGTCCCTCCTGGTCACATGGGCATGGTTCCACAGACATCTGTTCCTGGGGTTCCCTCTGGGAAGGTGCCTTGGAGGGGCACTCCTTAGATCAGTGACCCTTCTTGTGGCATCAAAAGCAGGTTTCCCCACAACCCAAGTAGTCCAACTTCCTCCAAGGAGGCACCCTGGAGGGGTACTTCCTGGGTCTTTTCCTGACCATGGCAGCAGCCAAGAATTGAGCAAGTTCCCTGTCTCTGGCCCTTCTGACTATAATTCTTTAGGAGGAAAAATGGATATTCAATGAAATAGAGGACTTTCAAGCACTCTTGCTGAATAGAAAATATGACTTTCAAATAAAGACTGAAAAGAAGCATAAAAAGGTAAACAGGAAAGAGAAATCATAAGGGACTTAATAAGGTTGAACTGTTTACATTCCTACATGAAGAGATGATATTTGTAACTCATAAGACCTTATCTAAAAAGTAAAATTAAGGGGAAAGAAAGGAATATATTGGGAGAAAGAGTATCTCTCATAAAAGAGGCAAAAATAGTTTTTACAGTGGAGGAGAAGAGGGGGGAAATGAAGGGGAGTGAGTGGACCTTACTCTCATCAGAATTGGCTCAAAGAAGGAATAATATACATACTCAGTTGAGTACAGAAAATTTATCTTACTCTAAAGAAATGCAGAAGGGGTGGGGGTTTAAAAGAAGGGGACAGGTGACAGAAGGGAGGTCAGATTGGGGTAAGGGGTAGTAAGAAGCAAAACACTTATAAGGAGGGTCAGAATGAAGGAAAAAAAGAATAGAATAAAGTGGGGAATAGGATGAAGGGAAATACAGTTAGCAATACCAACTGTGAAAAATTTTTGAAGCAAGTTTCTCCGATAAAGGCCTCAGTTCTCAAACATAAGTCAAATTTATAAAAATAAAAGCCATTCCCCAACTGAAAAATGATCAAAAGATCTGATGAAGTAATCAAAGCTATCTATAGTCATATGAAAAAATACTCTGACTACTGATTAGGGAAATGCAAATTAAAACAATTCTGAGGTACCACCTCATACTTATTAGATAGGCTAATAGGACTGAAAAGGAAAAATGACAAATGTTGGAGAGGATGAGGGCAAAATGAGACATTAATACACTGCTGGTGGAGTTGTGAACTGACTCATCCATTCTGTAAAATAATTTGTAACTATGCCCAAAGGCTATGAAACGATGCATACCCTTTGACTTAGCAATACCACTACCAGTTCTGCATCCCAGAAGAGATTTTTAAAAAGGAAAATAAAAAGAAAGAACCTATATGTACAAAAATATGTACAGCACTTCTTTTCTGGCGGCAAAGTATTAGAAACTGAGGGGATGGCCATCAATTGGGAAATGGCTGAACAAGTTATGGTATGTGCTTATGATGGAATAGTATCATACTGTAAGAAATGGTAAGTAAGAAGCTCTCAGAAAAACCTGGAAATTCTTACATGAGAAAAGTGAAATGCATTCTGAACAAAGTAACAGCAATATTGTAAGATGATCAGCCATGAATGACTTAGTTATTCTCAGTAATACAATGAACCAAGACAACTCTGAAGGACTTATGAAGAAAAATGCTAGCCACCCCCAGACAAAACTAATGATATCTGAATACAGATTAAAGTATATTTTTTTACTTTATTTTTTTTGGTGCTTTTCCCCTATGTTTTCTTTCACAATATGACTATTATGGAAATATTTTGCATGACCATACATGTATAATGTATATTGAATTGCTTACCTTCTCAATGAAGGGGGTAGAGAGAGAAGAAGGGAGAGAATCTGGAACTCCAAGTTTTGAAAACGACTGTTAAAAATAGTTTTTACATGTAACTGAGGGAAAATACTAAATAAATAGATAAGGCTAGAAAAACAAATTAAAGATCTCCAATTAAGTACCAAAATAAATATCCTGAAAATCAAAAGATAAGCTAACAAAATTGAAATTAAAAACTGTTGGATTAGTAAACTACAAACTAAGGTTTGGGTTTTTTTTTTTTATGAAAAAAACACAATAGATAAGCCATTATCTAATCTGATCATGAAAGGGAAAGAAAAAAACAAACTGCCAGTATTAAAAATGAAAAAAGCGAATCAATGAAGAAGAAATAAAAGCAACTATTTGGGAGCTATTTTATCCACATATATGCCAACAAAACTGACAATCTAAATTAAATGGATAAATATTTACAAAAATATACATCACCCATTTTAACCAAACAGAAAAATAGGATACTTAAATAATCTTTTTTAAAAAGCCTTAGAAAAAGAAATTGAAGATATAAATAATCTCCCAAAAGAAAAAAAAATCCTATGACTCTAAGAATTTACAAGTGGAACTCTACAAGGAGTTAAAAGAAAAATTAATTCCAATTACTACATGAACTGGTTGAAGAAATAGGTTAAAAAAAAAAGGATCCTACTAAATTCCTTCTATAATACAATGAAACCTAAACCAAGGAAAAGTCAAAACAAAGAAAGAAAACTATAGACCAATTTCTCCAATCAGCATTGATGCAAAAATGTTAAATAACACACTACCCAAGTCACTACAGCAGTATATCACAATGATCATAAACTGTGATCAGAATGGATTTACACCAGAAATGCAAAGAGGCTTCCATATTAGAAGTATCAGAATAATTGACCTATTAATAACAAATTCATCAAAAATCATGACTATTTCAACAGATGCAGAAAGTTTTTGACAAAATACAACACTATTCCTACTTAAAACATTAGAAAGCATAGGAATAAATCAAGCATTCCTTAAAATGGCAAACATTATCTATCTAAAACCAAGAAACAAGCATTATTTGCATTGAGGATAAACTAAATGCTTTTCCAATAAGATTAGGGGTGAAGAAAGGATGTCCATCATCACCATTATTAATTCATTATTGTACTAGAAATCCTAGCTCTAGCAATAAAAAGACACTGAAGGAATAAGTATAGGCCAAGTGAGGAAAACAAGACTGTCATTCTTTGCAGATGACACAATGGTCAACTTAGAAAACCTTCAAGAAAGAACTTAAAACACTAACTGAAACAAAAATTTCAGCGAAGTTGCAGAATATAAAATGAGCCCACACAAATCAACAGCACTTCTGTATGATGCCAACAAAATTCCGTAGGAAAACAGAGAAATTCCAATTAAAATAATTCAGACAATATAAAATACTTGGTAGCCTACCTGCCAAGACACATACAGGTACTATAAGAACACAATTATAAAATACTCGTCACACAAATAAAAACAATGATAATATTACCCAAATTAATTTATTTATTCACTGCCATACCAATCAAACTACCAAAGAATTACTTTATAGGGATAGAAAAAAATAATAACAAAACTCATCTGGAGGAGCAAAAGATCAAGAACACCAAGGGAATCAGTGAAGAGAAAATGTTAAGGAAAGGGGTCCAGCAGTACCAAATCTCAAAACTATACTATATCACTTTAATCTGTATAATACTGGGTAGGAAATGGAAAGTTTGATAGCAGAATAGATTAGGTACACAATATATAGAAGAATGTTTGATAAACTCAAAAATCCCAGCTATTGGGGCAAGAACTGATACTGGAAAACTAGCTGGGAGTTTGGCCAAAACCAGGCATAGATCAACATTTCATATACATCTCAAGCTCAAAATTGGGCACATTATTTAGACACAAAGGGTGATATATCGAAATCAGATTAGTGGAATAGGGAAGAAATTACCTATTTTAGACAGGACCTATACGTACAAAAATATTTAGAGCAGCTCTTTTTGGGATGGCAAAGAATGGTCATCAACTGGGGAATGGCTGAACAAGCTAGGTTATATGACTATGATAGAACACTATCGTGCTATTTGGAAATGACAAAAAGGATGGTTTCAGAAAAATCTGAAACCTTATGTGAATTCATGCAAAGTGAAGTGAGCATAACCAGAATATTGTACATAATATCATCACAATGAAAAAATGTGAAAGACTTAGCTACTCTGTTCAATATAATGATGCAAGCAATCTCAAAAGACTCCTGATGAAAAATGGATCCACCTCCAGAGACAGAACTGAAGAAGTCTGAGTCAGATTGATGCATAATTTTTTCACTTTATTTTTCTTGATTTTCTTTTTCACATCATGGCTAATATGAAAATATGTTTTGCATGATTCCACACATACAATTTATATCACATTGCTTGCCTTGCCTTCTCAATGGGTGGGAGAAAAGCTGGAGGGAAATATGGAACTCAGAATCTTTTTCTAAACCAAATGTCAAAAATGTATTTTTAATTAAGTTTTCACACACACGCACGCATGCACGCACACACACACACACACACACACACACACACACACACACACACACACACACACACACACACACACACACACACCCAGTGCAGCTAAAATTAAAAGAAAAGTAAGAAACATGAGAGGGGTAGAAAAGGATCTTTAAGGCAAGTTTCTCTGATAAAAGTCTCATTTCTAAAATATATAGAGTCTAATTCACATGAATAAGAGACATTTCTCAAATGAGTGTTTAAAGGATATAAACTGGCAGTTTTCAGAGGAAGAAATCAAAGTTATCAATAGCTATATGAAAAAATGCTCTAAATCACTAATTACAGAAATTCAAATGAAAACAACTCTGAGGTGCCTCCTCATACCCATCAGACTGGCTAAGATGACAAAAAAGAAAAAAAACAAATATTGGTGCGAGTGTGGGAAAACAAGTTCACTAATGTACTGTTCGTAGAGCTGCAGACTTATAACCATTCCAGAAAGCAATTTGGAATTAACACCAAAAAGCTTTTAAATCATGCATACATTTTGACCCAGTGATATTGATACTAAATTTATATCCCCAAAGAAATCAAAGATAGAGAAAAAGGACTTATATGTACAAAAAATATTTATAGTAGCTCTTTTTGCAGTAGTAAAGAATTGGAAACTGAGGGGAATGTTCATCAATTAGGGAATGGCTAAACAAATTTTGGTGTATGAATGTGATAGAACACTATTGTTCTATCAGAAATAATGAATGGAAGGGTTTCATAAAAATCTGAGAAGACCTGCATGAACTGATTTAACTGATAGAAAGCAGAGAAAACAAAAGCAGAACAGTTTATATGGCAGCAACAATATTGTAAAAATTATCAACTTAAAGACATAATAACTGTTCAATACAATGTTCAACCACAATTTCAAAGGACTCATGATGAAATAAGATTTCCACCTCCAGAAAGAGAACTGATGGACGTAGGAAGCAGGCTGAGTCCTTTTCCTTCTTTCTTGGGTGATTATTTTTTTTTTTACATATGACCAATGGAGGAATATAATTTATACATGTATACTTATTTGTGATGAGCTTTTTTTTTTTTTTTTGCTTTTTCACTGGGTAGAGGAGGAAGGATGGAATTTAGAATTTGGAAATAAAACTGAATCTAACATAAGAAGGAAAAAAAAGAATTAAAAAAACTAGCCCTGATTCTAATTTTTGTCAACTATACCACCCAGATAATTTTCATACGAACTGTTATCATGCCAACATCTCCTTTATCTTATACTTACTTCTGTTAATGTTTTTTAAATCAAGGGTAAAACTTTACATCTATTCTAGTAAATATAATTTTATTTGATTCAATTCAATGTTTAAGCCCATTCAGATCTTTTGGGAATTTTACACTGTCATCCAGCATGTTGGCCATTCCCATTTCACTTGTGTTATCAACAACTTTGGTCATCTTTTCATTTATTTAAAACACTGATAAACATGTCAAAAAGCACAGAGTCTAGCACAGATCCCTAGGGGACTACACTAGAGACCTCTGCCCAAACTGACAATGACACTTTATCTGCCAGTCTAATCACAAGCCTCTCCCAAATAAGGAAATTAGATTGTTTAGAATGAAGCCATGTTGAAATGAGTTTATGACCCCTATTTGCCTTTTCTAATTAGATGTTCTCTATTTCTTTCTTTCTTCCTTTCATTCATTCAACAAGTATTTTCTTGTCTATTACGTGTCAGGCACCAAGCTAAGTACTGGAGATACAGAAAGGGAATCGGGTCTGTACTCAGAGACCTCACCTCCTGGAACTTTTACCCAGAATGAAAACCTCCTTGGCTATAACTTGCTGAGTCTACAGTCTGCTTTTTAAAAAATTATTTACAGTAGCACTTTTTGAAGTAGCAAAAAGACTCTGTCCCCAGGTCCCTCACCCACTTAAAGATGGACTGGAAGGAATGACAGTAGGTATTTCTGTTCCCTAACAACTCATGTTTCTACCACTTGGATATGCTGGAAATCATCAGCTTCAAGCCTTCTGGAAAAATGTAGGACCACCATCCCACTGAATGTCCAGCCCCTTTTATCTGCCTTGAGAACAGAAACTGTCTCATTTTTCTCTTATTTATATACACAGAATTTAGCACAGTACTTGGCAAATACAAATACTCATTCACTCATAGAACTGGAAACAAAGTTGATGCTTATCATTATGGGAATGGTTAAAGAAACTTTGGTACATGACTGCAATAAAATACTACTGAGTTATATTAGTGGAAAATGAAAACACAGGTAGAAGCATGGGGAGATTTACATGAAATGATGCAAAAAGAAGTAAGCAGAACCAGGAAAACAATAAACACAATGACTGTAACAATGTAAATAGAACAACAACAAAGCTGAGCACTGAATAATTTTAATGACCAAGCTTAGCACCAGAGAGAGGAGAAAACGTACTTCTCTACCTTTGCAGAGATGGATGCAAAGTAATGCATACACTGTTAAACAAGGAGGATGTGCTGATTAGTTTGGGTAAGCTGCTTTGTACCCTTCCTTTTTATCTTTGTTACAGGGAATGGCTGAGTAGGGGAGGGGATGGGAAGGACATAAATGGAAATCAAGGTACTATCACAAAATAAATAAATAAATAAATTTTACACACACACACACACACACACCCAATAAATTGGTATGTAGAGTTCACCTATGTCAGGTGGTCTGAACTCAAAGGAAATAAACTCTTATTATCTCCCTGAGCATTCAAATCCCAATATCTTTCCCCCACTTCTTTTCCAGTCCAAAAAATCATTCCTGTTACGTAGAACAATATAAATAATTCAAAGAAACAGGAAAACCCTAAATTAAGTGATTTAAAGTGAAGAAGCAGATATAAAAGTATACACATAAATGAAAATGTTGTAAAACATTCAGATTAAACATGATGGAAAGTTTTAAGTTCTGTCTTCTTAGAGCACAGTTTTCCAATTTGGTAAAGTACAAAAAGTGTATTGTTCCATATTTTGTTTCATCTGGCTTAACTTGTTTTGAGTACAGTTACTTTTTGGTTTCAGTCTTTATGTTTATCAATAGTTTTTCTTTAAGAAAAAGGTCAAATACAAGAGCGATCTTCTTGGAATAGAAAACGGAAGAGATGAAATCGTTCTGGCTTTTCTTGGTCATCATAATCATCCATCTCTTCTTCTTCTCTGATGCTACACTGTCCTTCAAATTCTTGTCAGTTATAGCTCAACTAAGCTTTAGTATTGCTGAAATGTTTATAGAACTACCATTCTAATATTCATCCTTTGTTAATATAACATCTACTAGAAAAACCTATTTAGGAGACCTATAGTTTTATTCCTAAAAATGCTGAGAATGTGAAAGAATATTATGAAGCCACCAGAGCATAAACTCAAAATGAAAAGTGTCAAATTCAAACTAAAACATACCTGCTGGCTGCATACTGACTTAGAAAAAAAAACAAACCATATAGTAACATTATCTATGTTTTACTGTATTCATAATTACTTTGTTAAATATTTCAATTACACTTTAATCTGGTTTCCTAAGCATTCAGCAGGTAGAGTATCTGATACTTCAGTCCTAAATGATCCTACCACCCAAACCTGATAAACAGTTGTCAATCAAGTATATCACTCCAACCATAGAATGGCTTATAATCAGTATTTTATACTCACAAAGTTCTTTCTCTTGTATCCTCTCAGCCCTGTGAGTTAGGACACTTACATTCATGTCTTCATTTTACATTAAAGGAAACTGAGGTCAGAGAGGGTGCGATGCCTACAGTCACAGAAACAGTAAGTGACAGAAGCTGGCCTGGATTCCAGTTCTTGTATCCTATCACTACTTTAATGTCTCTTAAAATGGGAAGGTAATTAACCTATAACTAGCATGCTCACTAGATAGTAAACACTTTTTTTTTTAATCCCTCCACTAGAAAAGAAGTCCTGATTTCTTGACTCAGATACCTTCTAAAGTTCTGACTGTAGGTCAGTATCTTATCCTTTCTGAAACTGTTTCCTCATCTGAAAAACTACAATACTTTCACAAACTACTCTCCCCCAGAGTTATGAGAAAATAATTTTGTAAACCACTAGGCACAATATAAAGGAAAGCTACTCCCACCTGGCCACTCTTCTGGATTTTATCACTCTTTCCAGAAACTCATCTTCTTTCAAGTTTCTATCAACTCTTCACTCTAACCTAACTCAGCACTGAAGAGGGCAATGGGTGGACAAGGGACAGCCTCTCTATAACTTGCATTTAAGGAGGGGCCCTCCCAGCAAGGAATCTCATCTTCTCTCCCTCAGTAGCAAGTGATGGCCCTTGCACTGATTTGCTCCTTCTTTGTCTACCCCCTTTTTTATTTTTACTTAAGTGCTGCCTTTCCCTTATTAGAGTGTGAGCTCTTTGAGAGCCAAAGACTATCTTTTGCCTTTTCAAAAAATATTTTATTTTTCCTCCCAATTACATGTTTTCCTGACTCTGCTCACTTCACTTTGCACAATTTATGTAATTCTTTACAGGTTTTTCTGAAATTATCCTACCTGTCATTTCTTATAGCACAATAATATTGCATCACAATTATATATCTACTATACAGCCTGTTTACCAGTCTCCAATTGATGGGCATCCCTTCAATTTACAATTCTTAGCCACCACAAAACAAGTTGCTATAAATATTCTTGAACAAATAGGATCCCCCACTTTTTTTTTAACATCTTTGGGATATGGACCTAGCAATGGTAATGCTGAATCAAAAGGTATGCATAGTTTTATAGCCCTTTGGGCATAGTTCCAAATTGTTCCCCAGAATGGCTGGATCAGTTCACAACTCCACCAAGAGTGCACTGCTTTCCCAGTTTGCTCATATCCCCTCCAATATCCAACATTTTCCCTTTGTCTTATTAGTCAATCTGATAGATGTGAGGTAATACCTCAGAGTTGTTTTAATTTGCACTTCTCTAATCAACAGTGATTTAAGAGCATTTTTTCATATGATCATAGATAGCTTTGATTTGTCTGAAAACTGCTTGTACACATCTTTTGACCTATCTTTTGCCTTTCTTTGTATCTCTAGCATTTAGCAATGTGCCTGGGACATTTTTATTGCATGTCCGACTCTTTATGATCCCATCTGGGGTTTTCTTGGCAAAGACACTGGAGTAATTTGCCATTTCCTCCTCCAGCTCATTTTACAGATGAGGAAACTGAGGCAAATAGGGTTAAATGACTTGCCCAGGGTCATGCAATAATTAAGTATCTGAGGCCAGATTTGAATTCAAGAAGATGAGACTTCCAGACTTTAGGCCCAATGCTCTGTGGACTTAATAAATGTTTACTGACTGATACCCTTAGCCCCAAAATTTATTTCCCACTCCTCCCACCCCCCATCTCATTGGCACTTCCAGGGGAAAAAGGATTATTATTTTGTCATCACTTTATCAGGAACATGAATACAGTTAAAACTCAGTAAATGGATAATATTCTTTTCAAAATTCAAACACAACAGGTATTCCTCTAGCTGATTAGTCATCTTATTAGTCTTGAATAAAAATACCAGAAAATGCTACCTTAGTTCAATCAAAGACACATTTTCATTGCATTTTAAGGCAATTCGGTTTCACTATACTATTAAAGACTTTTTTTGCTGATCAAGTAATATTCAAAACTTTAACATTTCTGGGTCCTTTTCTATCTTATCTTTCCACCACCTCCCTCTAAATTTTCACACTACCTTAAATCAATATAGCCTAATGCAAGTGAAACTGATCAGAATGCTTCTATTAAGAGTTAAAACAAATTCTCTTTCTACACCCTTTTCTACTGTCAACAGCTTAACACAATTAACAAAAACTGGCAAGAATTCATGTAGTCTCCCAACAGAATGAATACTCAGACAAAAGCATTAGCTGGCACTCCTTAATTCCAGGTGCACATTTCAAAGTGTGTTAACTCATAAGAAGTGGGATTCTACTGGACAGAAAAAAACATACTACTTTTTTGGTCCTCATTCCTTTCCTCCAGGATCCAAGTGGCTTAAGGCACTCTCAGAATGCTGAACATAAAATTAAGATACTTTATTACCCAAAAATCTCTTCCTAACTTTAGATCACAAACAAATCCTCATTTGTTAATGCCTCTAAGATTTAATCAATTGGAGACAATTTTTCTTAGAGAAAAGTCACCACAAAAGCTCTGTCTCCCAAATACAGGCATTCAGGAATAGAAGCCAAATCCAACTCTTCACAATAGCTGACCCTAACTAAAATGTCAAATTCCTACAAGCACAGCTCCTGAAAGAGATGCAAATCACCTCGTACACTGCCAATCCCCTTACCCTTGGCACCCTGGCTTAAATCACCTAATGATCATGATGAGTGTGAAAAACAATAGCCACTTACTATACTCACTCTTACTGCTACTGCAATTAAAACAGAGAGAGAGAGAGAGAGAGAGAGAGAGAAACTTTCAATCCTTTTATAATCAAGTATCTGACCATTATCCTATTACCACTATTTTAGGTTCAAGGGAAATTACCTGAGAAGACCCTCCCCCTGCCCCAGAAGTGAAAGGTCCATGAATGTAGAATACTTCATATAGTGTCAGATTACTGATCAATTTTACTCTTTTTTCTTCTAAAAAATTTTTTTTCTGGTTAATACACAATTGTAATCCCTGATACTGGGAAGACTGGCTTATAGATCACTTGAATTTAGAGGTTCTAAGCTGTAGTAGGGTTAAAGTGGATCAGTCAGCATTACTACGATGACTCTTGAAGCAGAAGGTTACTTGGCTAGCTAAGGAGAGAAATGACCTAGGTAGGGAAAAGGGAGCATTAGTACTGGGAGCCCTGAGAGGTTACTAAATTAAAGAACACTCAATCTAAGCTCCCCCTCCCCAAAAATTATTACAGGAGAAGAAAGGGGAAAGATACAAGGAAATTTAGTTGATGAAAAACAAGTTATCAAAAAAATTTTTAAAATAAGAAACAGATTAATGATGAATATAGAAAAGCATAGAAAGACACATGCACTAATGTAAACAGATACAGGCATATACATAATTTCCTACAACAATGTAGGAAAAAACAACAGAACAATTAGACCTAATTGCTACAAAATCATAATAACTAAGCTTGGTCCTAAAGAAGAAATATAAAAAAATACCTTCCTCTCTCTTCTTTGAAATGGGGAAGAGTATAGACATGGAACACTGAAGGGCAACATCATATTTTTTTCAATGTGTTGAAAAATAATTTTTCCCTTTCTTATTTTGTCATAAGCTCTCTCAGAAAAGGAAATGAGACGCATTAAGAAATGCGATATAAAGCGAAAGATAATAAAAATTTATTTTAAAAAAGCATTATGTGCCTACTATTAGCACATATTAGGTGCAAAAACATACTACATGCAAAACCAAACAAACAACTAAGAGGATACCAAAAGAAAAGTTAAGACAGTCCCTGCTATCAAGGAGTTCACATTCCAATGAGGGAAACAACAATGTATGAAGGTTTCAGCTACAAATCAAATTTGGAAAAGTCTCTTTAATATCAATTCCACCGATAAAATGATATCAGTTTCTGATGCTGAGCTATTTGAAAGTGCCAAGAACTCTGGTGGCAATGCAAATACTTTTATCTCCAGACAGATGAATAAACTGAGATCAGAGGTTAAGCAACTTATATAGGGCCATATAAGTGTCAGAAGCAGAATTGTAATCTAGGCCTTTGTTAAACCCAAAATTAATACTTCCCACCATACTGCTGCACTTCATAAATTTCACATTACCCTCCACCCAATCAAGGTGTTGTGAGGAAAGCACTTTAAAAACAAAAATGAAAACTGTTAATACTGTGACATAATAGCACAGAAAATAAAGACAAAATCAGAAGAAGATTCCTACTACATATCAAAAACTAGACTACTTATTAGATGTTATAGCAGACCGTAAAAGATATAGTGTCAAATGTCGGATTAAAGTGCAATATTCTCATTATACACAAAATAGAAATTCCCATTCTGAAAAAACGATCACAATGTTCAGTTCTCTCAGCAGAGGGAAAACACTGGCTACTAACTAAAAAGAACCTTACATTTTATAATAATTTCTAATGGTTTAGTTCTTCTTGATTTAACAAATAAGAGAAGGGAGATTACAGCTTCAGGATGCAGGACAAGTTACTACAAATAAGTTTTTGGGTTTTTTTAAGATGACAGGAAGGGGAAGGTAGAGGAAAGAGAACAGTAAAAAAGTATGCACTTTCTCCTCTGCCCCTCACCACAAAAAAATTAGTGTAAAAGAATAGAGTGGAAATTAGCTTAATTTAAGATTTTAGTGATCTTTGAAAAAAACAACACAACCACATGACTTCTGATATTACATTCAGTAATAAAATAACTTTTAATTATTTACTTAATAGTTTATTTATATCCTATATCTCCTTTCTCCATCACCCACTCACCACTTACTCAACTTCCCTGTAAGGTAATACAAATATCACCACCACTTCATACATGAATAAACTGAGGTGCTCCACAAGATGAAGTCACATACTAGTTGCACAACGCCTGCACATGGCAGAGCCAGGACTCAACCTTTTTTCTACCACATTTCTTCTTTAATTGACAGTGACTTCTCATATATGCAGATTTCACTCTTACTAGTTGCAATTCTATACTTTATTCCTTCTTCTATTCTTCCATTTTAGTATTTTGTGGCAATATCAATAACTTAGAAAGTGCTGTAGGGGAGAAAATGCACCATGAGTGTTACTGGGATTATGTAAGTAACAACAAAAAAAATTGTAATTATTTCCTTCCTCTCTTTTTCTGTTTTATTTCTCACATTTATTTTCAAACTGTAGCGTTAAGGGACGCACACTTCAACTGTAGTCTTCAGTACTTCTGGGGAAATTACTGAGAGAGGTATAGTCAAAAGAACCGAGTCACAAAACTTGGTGTCTTGTCTCATCTCTGTCATTTGCTAGATTTCTCCTCCCTGGATCTCAGTTTCCTTATTTGTACTCCAGGAGTATTAGACTAAATCAACTTTAATATACCCCCAAGCTCCAACGTTCTGTATTCTAGAGTCAATTCTAATTCTAACATTTCATTTTTATTCTGTGCTGTGTTTTTCTATTCTATAAAGTAGCTGAATGTAATTAACTGAAAAAATCCTGGAGGCAATTTTGTATCACCACTTTAGGTAGATAGATAGATAACACCAACTAATAAAGTTTACACTTTCACTAGTGACATAACCAGCCTATGATAAAGTTGTTACACTTCAACATCAAGTTCCCAGAGAATACATACCAATAAAGTCATTGATACAAGTTTTAGAACTAGATGAGAACACAGAGATCTTCCAGTCCAATCTCCTCATTTTAGCAAGACAGTGAGTTTTAGAGAATTTTTGTTCTAATTAAGCAAATGGAAAGTAGTAGATCGTGGATTACAACCCAGGACTTCCAACTCCCAATCTGATCCTCTTTACATCATACTATGCTAATCATTACAGCCTACAGGACTGTGTTCATCCTTTGCTGCCAAAGATGACCATGCCATCAGAGAAATGATGGCATGACTTGCACTTGACTGTTTTGAGTGAAGGAGGGCCGTGCAGGTCACCAGCCTCATTTCTCCATAGCCATCTGAATCCAATGACCCAGGATGCACTGGGAGACCTTGACTCTCCAGTCATCCTGATGAGGACATGTTTAGGAGTTTGCTGAATGAGCTAAGTGACTGAATGAACCGACCTTAGTCAGTCCACAATTGCAAACCAGGTGTCCACAATATGGGGATAAGAGTGCAAATGGCAGCTTAGAGTTCACTCTCAGAAAAAAGGAGGGAGCTGATACCTAAAGATAAATTCTCTGAATCACTCAAGCTGTCAAAGGCCTTCCCTCGACCAGCCTGAGTTTACAGGAACCATACTTATAAATACCAACATGAACCATCAATAATACCTTCTGCCTTCCAACTAGCTAACACTGGGCACAGATAGGATTAGTTTTATGAAAGCCATTCTGATAAAAAATTTTTTTTGAACTTTAAAACTTTAAAAGTTTTTTAAACTTTTAAAAGTTTATTGTAAACAAGCAAAAAATGCACTCCACATCTTAAAAGAACTACTAAAACAAACAACAGAAAAAATGAAAGCAGCCCATATCATAGTATACAGATAAGGTAACATATGTTCTAACCAAATGATGTATCCCAAGGCTCAAAGATCTATGGTTGTGAAGGATGATACAAAACTAGGGAGTGAAGATTTCACAGAAGCACACATGACCAGCACACCACCACAAGAACCCCACTCCCTTCATTCAGAATGAATCCCATGGACTTTATGCAATATCATTGAATTTCTACATTTGTCAAGAGTCTTAAGTGTAGAGGCAGAGCCAAGATGGTGGAGCAGAAGGACACACCTCTAGAAGCTTTCCTCCCACAGCCCATAAAATACCTGTAAAAGATGATTCTAAACAAATTCTAGAGCAGCCGAAGCCACAAAACAACCGAGATTTTCAGCCCAAGGCAGCCTGGAAGGCCAACAGGAAAGTTCTACCATGCTAGGCATGGAGCAGAGTGCAGCACAGCATGGGCCATGCCATGGCAGGGACAGGACTGGAGCCGGTTTCAAGACCAACGACAGTAGCCTTCGGGCCCAGATTCCTCACCTCACAAACACCAAAGACAGCTTCAAAGGTCAGTGAGAAAGCTCTTTTACTTGGGTGAGAAGGGAACACAGCAGTTTATCCCTGGCCCCCGGTAGCAGCATCTTCCGGTAGTGGCATCTTCCGTTGTTGGAGCCCTGGCCTAAGGCCCCTGGGGGAATTAAGCAGTTAATCTGGATCTCAGCCCTGAGAGGTGGAGGAGTGCTGGCTGGCCTGGTGGAGGCTCTGGAGAGGGAATCCTGCTCACAGACTAGAGAACAGGCCAGGAAAGGCATAAACACCTCTCCCTTGATTGTGCCATCTTGAAGGAACTGAGAACTTACAGGTCCCCAGAATATACCCTCCCCTTAACAAAGAACTCAAAAGTCAGTGGGTGGGAAAATGCCCAAAAAAGGGGAAAAGAATGACAGAGAAGGTACTTTCGTGGTGAGCAGGTATTTTCCTCTATCCTTTCCAGTAAGGAGGAACAATGCATACCATCAGAGAAGTCAAGGCTTCTGCATCCAAAATCTCCAAAATAAATATGCAATGATCTCAGGCCATGGAAAAGCTCAAAAAGGATTTTGAAAATCAAGTAAGAGAGGTGGAGGAAAAAATTGGGAAAAGAAATGAGAGCAATGCAAGAAAATCATGAAAAGCAAGTCAACAGCTTTGCTAAAGGAGATCCAAAAAAATGCTGAAGAAATTAACATCTTTAAAAATAGACTAACTGAGGAAGGGAAGGAATTTGAAACTCAAAAATTTTTAAAAATGAATGTTTAAAATGTCTGTTTAGGTGTAATTGAGAAAAATAAAATAAAAACTAAAATATGAAAAAAAAATAGACTAACTGAAATGGCAAAAAGAGGCCCAAAAAGCCAATGAGGAGAAAAATGCTTTAAAGAGCAGAACTAGCCAAATGGAAAAGGAGGTTTAAAAGCTCAATGAAGAAAATGGTTCTTTAAAAATTAGAATGGAGCAGATAGAAGCTAATGACTTTATGAGAAACCAAGAAATTACAAAACAAAAACAAGGGAATGAAAAAATAGAAAATAACGTGAAATAGCTCCCTGGAAAAACAAATGACCTGGAAAATAGATCCAGGAGAGACAATTTAAAAATTATGGGACTACCTGAACGTCATGATCAAAGAAGGGCCTAGACACCATCTTTCATAAAATTACCAAGGAAAACTTCCCTGATATTCTGGAACCAGAGGGTAAAATAAAGATTGAAAGAATTCACCAATCACTTCCTGAAAGAGATCTAAAAAGAGAAACTCCTAGGAATATTGTAGCCAAATTCCAGAGTTCCCAGGTCAAGGAGAAAATATTGCAAGCAGTCAGAAAGAAACAATTCAAGTATTGTGGAAAGACAACAGGATTTGGAAGCTTCTACATTAAGAGATCGAAGGGCTTGGAATATGATATTCCAGAAGTCAAAGGAACTAGGATTAAAACCAAGAATCACCTACCCAGCAAAATTGAGTATAAAGGGAAAAAAATGATCATTCAGTGAAATAGAGGACTTTCAAGCATTCTTGATGAAAAGACTAGAGTTGAATAGAAAAATCTGACTTTCAAACACAAAAATCAAGAGAAGCATGAAAAGGTAAACAGGAAAGAGAAATAATAAGGGACTTACTACAGCTGAACTGTTTACATTCCTACATGGAACGTTAATATTTGTAACTCTTGAGACTTTTCTCAGTATTTGGGTAGTTGGAGGAATTATACACACACATATATAGACAGAGGGCACAGGGTGAGCTGAATAGGAAGGGAAGATATCTAAATAAATAAAATTAAGGGGTGAGAGAGGAATATATTGGGAGGAGAAAGAGAGAAATGGAATGGGGCAAATTATCTCTCATTAAAAAGGCAAGAAAAAGCTTTTTCAATGGAGGGGAAAAGGGGGAGGTGAGAGGGAAAAAGTAAAGTTTAATCTCATCACATTTGGCTAAAGGAGGGAATAACATGCACACTTAATTTGGTATGAAAAGCTTATTTTACAGGAAAGTAGGGGAGAAGGGGATAAGTGGGGTGTGGGGGGAATGAGAAGGGAGGGCAAATGAGAGGAGTGGGTAATTAGAAGTAAACACTTTTGTTGAGGGATAAGGTCAAAAGAGAGAATAAAATGGGGGGCAGTATAGGATGGAAGGAAATATAAGTAGTCTTTCACAATTGCTTGCCTTCCCAGTGGGGATGGGTAGGAAGGGAGGAAGGGAGACAATTTAGAACTCAAAGTTTTAGGAATGAATGTTGAGGATTGTTTTTTGCATGTAACGGGAAAAGAAGAAATACAGGTTAATGGGGTATGAAAATCTATCTTGCCCTACAAGAGAGAAGATGGGGATAAAGGAAGGGAGGGGTGTGAGAGAAGGAAGAGTAGAGTGGGGGATGGAGTAATCAGAATGCATGGTGTCTTGGGGTAGGGGTAGGGGAGAGATGGGTAGAAAATTTGAAACTCAAAATCTTCTGGAAATTAATGTTGAAAACTAAAAATAAATTTGAAAAAAAATAAAATGTAAAAAATAAAAGAAAGAGTCTTAAGTGTCTACTACAGAATCTAACATAATTAGACAATTCCAACTTGGAATTAAGTGGCCATCAGGTACTGAGAAGGAAGAAAACTCTGATCTCAATAGCACAGCAGAAATTTCCAAATAGGGAGGTAAAGAACTGCCAAGCCATCTGTATAGGCTTTCCCTGAGCACATGAAACACTATGATAATGCCACAGGATTCTCAAACAGGGTATCATTACCATATCACAATGAAAAGATGAAAAATCTAAGGCAAATGCTACAGAATTTCAGTCAAGATATACTACATACTGTTTTAGACTACTGTGCAATATAGGCAACAATGCACACTTCTGAAAACAAATTATTTAATTCAGATAAGGCTATATTTATAAAAGCATTATCTGGTCTCACTACAATACAGGTGAAATTTAATATTCTATACTACAGACAAATTTTGGAACAGTATCTGACATAATCAGCTGGTTTGGACTTTGACAAGAATTAGTTAGGCATAGCTGCCCAGATTACAAAGACAATACTAAAATTACACCATGATGGCATGGCCAATTACATCAAAGTTAACTGTGTTCTGTCATATCCATCTCTCATCAACAACAGAATAAATCACTGCATATATTTGGGGAGATGGTGAGACTGGGATTTTAACATACCAATCTGAATTAAGACACAACTTTTAACAGAAGAAAGCCACTACTCTTAGTTATGAGATGGAGGTAAATGTGATGTTAGGAAAGGGAAAGGAATAAGCCTTTATATAGCATTTATATATTTATATAGCACTATGACAGGTGAAGGATGAAATACTGAAGAAACAAAGAGTCAATCTAATGAGTATATCAATTTATTAAGCAATGCATGGTAACTGCCAAAAAAAAAAAAAAAGGGCAGGACCAGATCTCCTCAGCTTAAGCCTGAATCCTAAAATACAGGGAGAGACAGATTTTAATATATTAAAAACAATTAATAAAGTAAGGCCAATTAGTTAAAAGGAAACAATTAACCAAGATACATTAGGTAATCTGATTTCTAATTGGAGAAAAGATTAGAGACTTTCCAAGTCGGGAAGAGGAAAACAAACAAGTGCAATTCCCTAAATTCAGAAAAAGAGATGCCCCTACTCCCCCCAACTATCTGTAAATAATTAAAGGAACATGGAAGCAATAACTGATTGATCCCTACTGGGCCAGTTTTCAGAAAAGACTTACAGCTGCTTGAGATGTACAAGTGTGAGAAAACTCCTTGCATCACTATTTGGATCTGGCCTGATTTCTGGTCATCATAACCTAGGTCTTCAGTTAAGGGTCTCTAAGCAGCAGGTAGATGTGGTCCCAGCTCTCATAAACACCGTCATCCCAACTGAGCCCATAAATGTCAAAATAAGACCACAAATCATGCAACACTAGAAGGCAGGGTAGTAAAGCAGTAGATATTAAAAGCTAAAAGATAAGGATTCTAGACCGAGCTCCAATACTTAATAGATGTGTGACTGGCAAAGTCATTTCACTTAGCAGTTTTAACCACAGAACTGAGATAAACACTACTTTGCCTACCTGAAAAAAACTAGAGTTAAAATTAAATGAGATAATAAATGTGAAAACACTGTGAAAGTTGTAAGTAGTTATAAAAAGCAATATTGCTATTATTAATGCAACCATTAATGACACCTTGCTAAATAAATTACAACCTTGCTTTTTCTTGATCCTTACTTTTGATTAGTGGGTATAAACTTCCCCTTTCTAGATCTCAAAAAGATTATTTATACCTCCCCTAATTTACTTATTTACTATTTAATAGTATACATTATAGCTATTTTTGTTGATGTCTTATTCCCTTCCTGACCCCACTTCCCAAACTGATGGTTTAACGTATCAATCTTATAGGCAAAATTTTGTATATCCTTAGCACTAATTCCAATACTCTAACACACAACAGGTACTTAATAAAAACTAGTTTTAAAATGAACAGATAATGAAGAGCAATTTAAAACTATGCCCAAAGGGTGGCCAAACTGTGCATACCTTTTGATTCATCAATAACAGGTCTGTATCCCAAAAAAGGAAAGAACCTACATGTGCAAAAATATTTATAGCAGCCCTTTTTATGGTGGCAAAAATTTGGAAACTGAGGAGATGAGCATCAATTGGGGAATGGATGAACAAGCTGTGGTATATTAAAGTAACAGAATACTACTGTGCAATAAGAAATGAACAGGCAGATTTCAGGAAAAACATGGAACACTTGTACGAACTAATGTAAAATGAAATGAGCAGAAACAGAAAAATACTGTATACAGTATCAGCAACAATGTGTGATGATCAACTGTGAATGACTCAGCTCTTCTCAGAAACACAATGGTCCAAGACAGTACAAAGGACTCATGAAGGAAAATTCTATCCACATCAAGATGAAGAATTGATGGATTCTGAATGCAGGTTGAAGCTCATTTTTTCACTTTATTCTTTTTTGTTTTTTCTTTTGATTTTTTTTCTTCTTTTACAACTGTGACTAATACAGAAATATGTTTTACATGATAGCATACTATATCAAATTTGCTTACCATTTTCAGAAGAGGGGAGAGGAGGGAGAAAAATTTGGAACTCAAAATCTTGAAAAAAATGATTGCTAAAAATTGTCTTGACATGTAATTGGGGGGGGAAACACTACTAATTATCAAAAAGGAAAGTCACCAAGTCATACTGAAAAAAATATAAAATGAAAGAAGGGAGTAGAAGGGGCTATAAAGTAGGGCAGTATTACAACTGCCATACAATATCTTATGATTTTAAAAAGCAAGTAGTGTGTAACAAAATTCACAACGTTACATACTGTACAATCCTTTCTATTGTTTTTTGTATATGGAAATGTCCACATTTATTAATTCATAAAGATAAGAATAAGATTTAAACATAAGATATGTGAATGTAATAGAATATTGTTACAGTGTAAGAAATGATGAATGGAGCAGATACAGAGAAATCTAGCAAGATTTGCATGAACTGAAGCCAAGTCAGTTCTGTTAATAAAGCTTAAATTTTTTCTAACATCATTAATATAATGGGGAATATTTCAAGCATCACACAACTTCTGCAAGATTTCTTCATGAGAAACAGCAAAAGAACTCAAAAAAGTGAACCATCTCATAATAAATAACTCATAAACTGAAACTCTTCTGACACTCCCGCAAGTAAACTTCAGATTTCTGTTGAGGTAAAGTGTCATATTTATTGTATATCTTCTGGCACAAAAGGAATTGTGATCAAAAAAGGGTCACTACGTTTACTCATGGCCCCCACTCTGAGGGCTGTAGCTTGCACATCCTGGGCAGGGAGAAAGTCTAATAACAAAAGTAGTTTGATAAAGAGAGAGAGAGAGAAAAAGACAGATATTAACCATTTAACATATATAAGACTGTACCATCATTTTTATTAGATTTCTATCTTCCTTTTATGTGTCATTAATGAAGTTTTTTTTTTAGCACTGTGCCCTTAAACTTATTTTCATCTTTCATGTCATAATAATAATAACATTCATATAATAATTTAAGGTTTGCAAAGGCTTTCTGTACATCATGTCCCTGTATACTAACTAAAACCTCTTAAAGTAGGTGCTAATATTATTCCCATTTTACAGATAAAGAAGTTGAGACATTAAGTGATTTATCCAGAGTCATATGTGCTACTAAGTGCCCTAAGATAGGATGGAAAACCTGCAAAAAAATTTTCTAATTCTTTGTCTTCAACTCTATCCTTTATATCAGCTGCCCAAGTATCACAAAAGTAAATTTCAGAAAGATGATAATCATATTAATTAATTGGGGCCACTTGCAATGTTTATCAAGTGCAACCATTTGTGTGTATGAACAAAGTTCTACTATTGCTATATAATCAAATAATGGTAGGTAAAACTTGGATGAGACCTAAGAAAGCATCTAGTCCTCCAAATGAGGAAATGGAGACTCAGAAGGATCAAGTGACTTAAATAAGGTCACAAAGCTAATATAGATTAGTAGTATCAATCACTAAATAAGTACATAAGCTTATATATTCCTTATTACTTAAAATTTCCTAAAATGATGTTTAAGCTTCACATATACTTGCAACAGTGAGTGTCAATCATTCTTTTCTACACTGAAGGCTTTTACTTCATAGAAGTATTTATACAGCCCTTATCAAGGGGGCATTTCTACAGGTAAACATAAATGTAGATATATGCATTGGAGATAGTACAGGCTGAGTTCATAATTTATGTAAAATTCTCATTACGCAAATTCAACTTCCATGAAGAATTCTGAAAGAAATCCAAAGGAGGATTCTGAATGAGGATCTGATTGAGTTACTAGCTGCAAAGACTGCAGAAGAAGGGAAGCTTTGGAATGGAGGCTGAACCAAAAAGATTCACAAAGAAACAGTTGGCATCAGTTCATCATGAGTCAATTTTTTTCTTGAACTGAGAAAATGGATCCAAATATTTCAAGATTTCTAAAAATTCAAAGACTGTTTGGACATAATATTGTTTGCTATTGTCAGATATATGAGGGAAGAAAGTTCTCTCTCGATAACTTCATTTAAAAAGTTATACAGCCAACAACCAGTAAAAAAGACTACATACAGTGGGTGGGGAAGGGGCAACATACTATACACCTACATTAACTTTACTGTACAGTACTACTCCTACTTTATCATTAACTTTACCTTCATTTCATAATTCTGTTTATTATCGTGGTACAATATTTAATATCTATTTTAGTAAATTTTATGACTTGCATAAAGGTATTATTTTGTATATGCTTTTGTTATATAGGCTAAGTGAAGTGGGTGGTTAAATTTGCATTACATAAAAATTGCTTACTTACATTGAGTGAGAACTTTCTGTATTTGACATAATTAAATTCTACAACCTATTCATAAAGATCAGAAGTAACCAAGTACTTACCTTGAGTGTGAAAAGGCTTATTCGTCCAGGAAGTTTGTAAAAGAGTCCCTCACCACCTCGAGAATTGGAATGAAGCATAGCATTGAGGCAAGCCAAGGGAGATGTCCCACTGCAACAGACAAGAACAAAAAGGGAATATAATCCACATGCGTCTTATTTACTAAGGTAAAACCCTTTTAACACTTTATCAAGTTCAGATAGGCAAGAAGCAAGACATAGAAGAATCTCACAACAATTACTCCCCTGTCAAAGAAATTCAGCACGATCAAATGAAGACAGTGGTGACAAATGTTACCTGGAGAAACATATTTATGCCATGGAACCAATAAAAACTATCACAGGTTTACATGTAAGGAAACTGAGGTCTGACAGGTTAAGTGGTTCATTTGAGATCATAAAAGTAATGAGAAGGAGAGCCAGGACTAGAACCCAGGACTGTTGTTTATTTCAGAAAAAAGGAGTGCTTGGTCTGGTATCAGAAGACTTGGATTTTCAAATCTCACCTTTGAAAACTGTGGTGTTGGTCAAGCTACTTAACCTCCCTAGGTCTAAATTTCCTCATCTGTCAAGTGAGGACACTGGAATGGATGGTATGAGATTCCTTCCAGTTCTTCTAATGTTTATTGGCTTTAGACATTAAAAATCAAATATCACAAAAGTCATAATGATTTCAAGTTCAATCAAAAACATGACTGAAAGTAATTCTAAAAAACAACTCCACAAATTTATTTTTTTCCTTCTTTTTAATTTTTTCATTCATTTTGAATTTAAATACAAAAAGACACAGAAAAACCATTTCCATGTACACAATACATCATAAAGAGAGGATTCAATTTGAAAACATGAATTTCTATTTTACATGGTTTACTTTTTTTTGCTCTAAAAATTAAAAGTCCACAAATTTTGTTAAAATGAGCTACCTAAAGCATCAACTTCCATTGAAAAAGTTATTTTTCCCAAAAATATTTCTTAAATAATCTGATTTAAAGGTGAAGATAACAGAACAAGAACATATACACAGAATCATGTTTACAACAAAATCAAAAAAAATGTAAACAGAAAAAAAAGAATTTAAAAAGACATAGAAGATCAAAGACCATTTTTCTTATAATTCTGTTAAAATTAACTTTAAAAAAAAAAAACAAACTCTAAAAATGGCCTTTCAGTTCTGTGCATGATCTTTTAAATTTTTGTCTGTACCTGTTTTCTACTTTTTTGTGGTTGATGACCACCAAGTTAAGAATAAGATTTTTTAAAATTAGAATTAAAAACTCACATGACATATTAAGCTGTATCTTTTAAAATTATCATTCTTTCACCTCAAATTGGGCAAGACTCATAAGGGCAGTCAAGACAGCAGAGTCAATATTTTTACCCAGCACACACAGTATATGTTCTCCACAACAACCTAGAAAACATACCAAACTGAATTATCAACAGGAAAGCCAAGAAAAAGTCACCATGCATCACATTTTCCCACCCAGGACAGCTTGGGAAGATAACACAGAAAAGTCTTCAGACACTGGAATGGAGACTGTCCAGGAGCACAGCTACGCTAAAGTGACAAGGAGAATTCTAGCATAGAAGGATAGAAAGCAGGTTGAGACTAAACACCAAAGCAGGAAGCACCAGAGATAGAGATCCCAGAGAACCACTGAACCATGCTGGGAGTAGGAACAGGTGCCAGCTGGTAGCTTTATCACTTATTACCCAGTTTCAGGTCACCATTCTAGGGCAGAGAGAAGCAGTCACAAGCAAGAAGGGCCTGAGCTATATACAGAATAAAGAACAATATCCAAAAATTTAGCTGTGTGGCTCTGAGTCTAAGAGCCAATAAGGGATTTGGCTCTGACCTTTACCTCTGCATGTTAAGACTTCAGTATAATAGTCAGGCTAGAAGATCAAAACCAAAAGGGACCCACCAGCTCAGCCTCCCAATGGGATTGTATAACCTCCCAATGGGCTAATAGTGATTAAGTCCTGCAATAGTCTACTGAAACTCATCTAGGCAAAAGCCCACAAATCCAAACCTGGGTCAGGAACTTAGGAGAGTGAATAGGAAGGCAATGAACAGACTTCTCCCTGGATCTTACCACTGCCTGAACTATGAAAATAGCAGGACATAAAAAAACAAATGCTCAGTCCAGACATCATTCCCAGAAGTGGAGATAGAAACCAACACTAAAATAGAGTTCAAATTCAAGAAGTATGCTGGAAGAATGAGCAAACAAACGAAAAAGAACATAACTATAAACCTCCCTAATGGTAACAGGGAAGTTCAAGACATAAATACAGAAGACAATGACTTAAAAACATCTACAAGCAAAGCCTTAAAGAAAAATGCAAATTAGATACAATTCCAATGAGAATTCTTCTTGCTGTTCTGTTGTTCAGTTGTAGCCAACTCTGTGAACCTGATAGCACACCAAGTCCTTCTTATCTTCTACTATCCCTCAAGGTCTGTCCAAGCTCATATTTGTTATTTTCATAATACTATCTATCCATCTCATCCTCTGCCATCCCTCTTTGCTTTTGCTTTTAGTCTTTCCCAAGATCAGGGTCTTTTCCAATGAGTTTATGTGGCCAAAATATTTAAGCTTCAGCTTCAGTATTTGACCTTTCAATGAACAGTCTGAATTAATTTCTTTAAGCATTGACTGATTTGACCTCCTTACTGTCCAAGGAACTCTCAAAAGTCTTCTCCAGAACCATAATTCAAAAGTGTCAATTCTGCAATACTCAGTTTTCCTTATAGGTCAATTCTTCAGCCACATGTAGCTGTTGGAAAAACCACAGATTTGACTATACAAACCTTTAAAGGAAATGTGATGCCTCTGCTTTTCAGTATGCTGTCTAGATGTGCCATACCTTTCCTTCCAAGAAGCAAATGTCTTTTAATTTCATGGGTGCAGTTACAGTCATATTTAAGCCCAAGAACATAAAATCTCACACTCATTCCACTTCTCCCTCTGACAGGAAATGATAAGTCAAGAGCTTAGGTGTTTTTTATGTTAAGCTTCAAGATAGCTATTACCCTCATCAAAAAACTTAATTCCTCTTTACTTTCTATCATCAATCGCATTGTTGGCATATCTGAGATTGCTGATATTTCTCCCACCAACCTTAATTCTGGTTTTTGATGCATTCAGCCTGGCATTTTGCATGATGTACTCTGCATGTAGGTTAAATAAATATGGTGACTATATACAGTTTTGTTATAATCCTTTAAACCACATTCCTATTAAACCAGTCAGTGTTGCATGTTCATTTGTAACTGTTGCTTCTTGGTCCATATACAGGTTCTTCAGGAGACAAGAAAGAAGATCAGTTATTCTCATTTCTTTAAGGACTTGCCACATTTTGTTGTGATCCACACAAAGGCTTGGGTATAGTCAATGAAGTAGATGTTTTTCCAGAACTCCCCTGCTTTCTCCATAATCCAGCAAATGTTGACAACTTGGTCTCTAGCTCTTAGAATTCTTAGAAGAGCTAAATAAAGTCATAAAAAAGGCAAAAAAAAAAAAGAAATTCAAAAGCCAAATAAGAGCAATAGAGGAAGAAAACAGGAAAAGAAATAACAGCTTTGCAAAAAAGCAATGAAGAGCTAACATCACTGAAAAAAATAACTCCTTAAAAATTTGAATTGCTCAAATGTAAGCCAATAATTCTATCAGCCATCAACAACAGAAAAAGTTAAAGGACTGAAAAAATTGAAAGAAAATGTGAACTATCTCACAGAAAAACCAAATGATCTAGAAAATATATCAAGGAGAGATAATTTAAGAAATCACTGAACTACCTAAAAGCCAGGATTAAAAAAAAGAGCTTAGATACTACGTTTCAAGAAATTAAAAAGGAAAATTGATCACATTATCTTAGAACCCAAGGGTAGAGTAGAGATTTTAAAGTCACCAGTCATCTCCTGAAAGAAATCTCCAAGTGAAAAAGGAATATTACAGTCAAAACCCAGAGCTCCTAAGGAAAAAAACAACAAGAAGAAACTGCAAGGAGGCAGAAATAAAAATTCAAGTACTAAAGAGCCAAATTCAGGGTTACACAAGATTTAGCAATCACCACTAAAAAAAGAACAGAAGACTTGGAATATGGTATTCTGGAAGCCAGGGAGTGTAGTACTACCACTAAATATATAACCTATACAGCAAAACTGAGTATAAACCTACAGAGCAAAATGATGTACAGAAAATTTTTTGTCACTAGGCTCTTACAGTGTTCAATTAGTCAGGTGTGATTCTATTATGTTTGAATGATCTCAAAAGAAGAATGGAAGAGTGAGAAAGAGGAAAGTATTGGGACAGGATGGAAGGAAGATGAAGAACAGGGATAACTACGGAAGACTTTATATAATGAATGGATGAATGAAGAGAACAGGCAACTTTTGAATTGTTGCAAAGAGGAAAGAATAGGTATACAGACAAATATAGGTAATGATATCCATCTTACCATCAGGGAAGTAGGAGGGAAAGGGATTAAAGGAGTGGGGGAAGGGGAAAGGAGGGAGAAGACAACAAAAGAGAGAGGGTAAATTAAGGCAGGCAGGGGTCATAAGCAAAACAGACTCTTGAGGAAGAGACAAGAGATTTAAAAAAGAGAGAGAAGAATAAATATAAGAGAATAGGAAAGAGGGAAATACACAGTTAGCAATCGTAACTGTGAAAGTGAATAGGGTGAGTTCACCAATAAAACAAAAGAGGATAGCAGAATGAATTGGAAACTAGAATCTAACAAAATGTTTATAAGAAAAATATCTGAAACAGAAATATACACAGAGGTAAAATAAGGCAGTGGTATAGAATTTAGTATATACTTCAAATGAAGTAAAAAATAAAACAGCAGGGGTAGCAATCACAATCTCAGAAAATGCAAAATCAAAAATAGATCTAATTAAAAGAGGTAAACAAGGAAACTACACTTTGCTAAAAGGTATAACAGACAATGAATTATATCAATGCTGAACATACATGCAGCAAACAGCATAGCTTCCAAATTCTTTAAAAAAAAACCAAAACATTTATTGCCTTAAAGAAGGAAAAAGACAGTAAAACTATATTAAATTATAAGCATTTCCTAAGTACCTACTATGTGCCAAGTACTAAGCTAAGGACCAAAAAAAAAAAAAAAGAAAAGAAAAAGAAAAAGACAGTCCCTAACCTCAAAGAGGGAGGGAATGAAGTTTTATGGAGAAAAATGAGTTGTGTTTAGACACACTAAGTTTAAGATGTCTACTGGACACACTGTTTGAGATACTTTAAAGACAAGTGGAAATACAAAACTGGAGATGCAATATTAGTGGGGGACTTTGATTTACCCCTCTCAGACCTAACTAAATCAAACCTAGAAAGAAATTAAGGTGAGAAATAGAATTTTAGAAGAGTTCGATATGATAGACCTCTGGAGAATAATAAGTAAGAACAGAAAGGAATATACCTACTTGGTTATGCATGGCATCGTCATAAAAAGTGACCAATTACTGGGGCATAAAAACCTCACAAACAATGCAAACAAGTGAAATTCATCTTTGTCTGACAATAATGAAATAAAAATTACATTCAATAAAGAGACTTTGAAGGATAGAAAAAATTAACTGGAAAACTAAATAATTTAATTCTAAAGAATAAATGGGTCAAAGAACAGATCATAGGAGTAATCCATAATTTCATTAAAGACAACGACAGCAATGAGACAACATGCCAAAATTTGTGAGATGCAGCCGATGCAATAATTCGCAGAAAATTTAACTCTCTGTTCATGTGATTAAAGAGAAAAAGATCAAGAAATTAGAAATGAACTAGAAAAACAAAACTTCCAATTGAACAACAAAATAGAAATCCTGAAATCAAAAGAGATGAACAAAATTGAAAGTAAAAAAACCCACTGAACTAATAAATAAAACAAGAAGCTCGGTTTTTTTGAAGAAAAAAATAAAGCAAAAAAACCCCAATAAAATGAATAAACCACTGGATAAACTGATCAAGAAAAAAGAAAGAAGAAAACCAAATTACCAGTATCAAAAATGAAAAAAATGAATTCACAACCAACAAAGAGGAAATAAAAGCAATTAGGAGCTATTTCATCCAACAATATGCCAATAAACTGACAATCAAAATGAAATGGATATTAAGGAAAACATGAATTTTTCAGAATAACAGAACAGGAAACAGAATACTTAAATAATCTTACCTTAGAAAAGAAATTAAGCAAGCCATAAATGAGCTCCTAAGAAAAAACTCCAAAACCAGATGTATTTACAAGTTCTACCAAATATTTAAACAAATAGCTCCAATATTAATTAAATTGAAAAAAATTGGTAAAGAAGTCCTCTCAAATTTCTTCTCTGACACAAATACAGTCTTGATAACTAAACCAGGGAGAGTGAAAACAGAGAAAGAAAACTACAGACCAATTTCCCTAATCAGTACTGTTGCAAAATATTTAAATAAAATACTAGCAAGGATATATACCAATAAGTCACAAAATCATACACTATAACCAGGATGGATTTATAAAAGGAATGCAAGATTGGTCTAATATTAGGAAATCTATAAGTAACAAAAATAATGATTATTTCAGCAGATAAAGAAAAAGTTTTTGACAAAATACAACACCCACTTCACCCACCCACAACAGAAGCACAGGAATAAATGGAGCTTTCCTTAAAATGGTCTGTAGTATCTACCTAAAATCAAGGGATAAGCTAGAAGCTTTTCCAATAAAACAGGGGTGAAGCAAGGATGTCCATTATCACCATCACTATTCAGCATTGTCCTATAAATCTTCTCTATTGCAATAAGAGCAAAAAAAATTAAAAGGGCACTGGACGGAATAAGCATAGACAATGAGGAAACAAAACTATAACTCTTTGCACATGACAGCTACAAATTCAGACACTCCTAAAGTCAAATAAAAAACAGAAACAAATAACTTCAACAAAAAGTTGCAGAATATAAAATAAATCCCACAAATCATCAGCATTTCTGTATACCATCAACATTCTGAATTACCAATAAAATCTAGCAGGAAAAGACAGTAAGAGAAAATCCATTTAAAATAACTAGACAGTATAAAATACCTGGCAATTTACCTGCCAAGATACACACAGAAAATATACAAACACAATTACAAAACACTTATCACACAAATAAAAACAAGTCCAAATAACTGGAGAAATATTAATTGCTCAGAGGCAAAGCCAATGTAATAAAAATAATACTACTACCTAAATTAATTTACTTATTCAGTACCACACCAATCAAACTACCAAAGAATTACTTTAAAGAGCTAGAAAAATCCTAAAAAAAAAATTCATCTGTAAAAACAAAAGGTCAAGAATATCAAGAGAAAAAAAAACCAAGAAGGAAGGGCTTAGCAATATCAGATCTCAAATTACACTACAGAGCTGTAAATGTCAAAAATTTGGTAGTGGGTAAAAAATAGAGAAGATGATCAGTGGATCAATTAGGTACACAACACAGAAGCAAATGAGCACAAGAATTTAGTATGTGATAAACCCAAAGAGCCCAACTACTAAAGCAAGAACTCATTACTTGGCAAACATTGTAAAAACTGTAAAGTAAGCTGACACAAACCAAAATCTTACCCCATATACCAAAATAAGCTCAAAATGGACACACAATTGATACATAAAAGATGATGGCTTAAGCAAATTAGTGGAATTGGAAGCAAATTATCAGTCAGATCTATTATAGAAAGGGAAAATGTTCATGACCAAACAACCAAACTAGAGAAAGTTTACAAGAGGGAAAATAGGTAATTTTGATTACATAAAAATTTTTACACAAACAAAAGCAATGCAACTAAAATTAGAAAAGAAGTGGGAAGAGGGACAGAATCTCCAAAACAAGTTTCTGTGATAAAAGTCTCATTTCTAAAATACACTGAGAACTGAGTCAAATTTACAAGAATAAGAGCCATGAATGATAAGTGATTAAAGGATATAAAAATGCAGTTTTCAGAGGAAGAAATCAAAGCTACCAATAACTATATGAAAAAATGTTCTAAATCACTATCAGACAAATATATATTAAAACAGCTCTGAGGTACCCCCTCACACCCACCAGAATGGTTAAGATGAAAATAAAAATTACTTATGCTAGTAGGGGTATGAGAACACAGGTTCTCCAATACATTGTTGGTGGGTGGAGCTGTGTAGTCCAACCATCCTGGAAAGCAATTTGAAACTATAATCAAAAAGATTTTAATCCATACATAACCTTTTAATTCAGCAATATCATTACTAGGTCTACATTTCAAAGAGATCCAAGAAAGAAGAAGGCCTAAATATACAAAATTATTTTAAGAATTTTTTTTGTTGTTGTGGTAAAGAATTAAAAACTGAAGGATGTCTATGACTAAGGGAATGGTTGAACAAGTTATGCATATGAATATAATAGAATACTACTATACTCTAAGAAATGATGGAGATGTTTTCAGAAAAATCTGGGAAGACATGTATGTTTTGATGCAAAGTGAAGAACCAGAACAATCTACACAGTACAAGCAATATTGTAAAGGATGATAAGCATTGAAATTCAGTAACTCTAATCAACAATCAACGAACCACCACAATTCCAAAGGGTTCTCTACATTGAAAGAACCTATAGATTTGGGGGAGGAGGACAACTAAAACATATTTTCTTTTTCCTAGCCTTTTTTTCCCCATATGGCTAATGCGCAAATTTGTTTTGCATGACTATACTTATTTGTAATGGATTTTGTCTAGGGGCTGGGCAGGATGAGTAGGGCAAACAATTTGGAACTGAAAAAAATAAAAAAGACTCTGTGCTTTGGCAAAGGAAAAAAAAAGGGGGCATTTACCATGAGGAAAGTATGTTACTTTTCTCAATTAAGACAATAATGAAATATTTTCTAATACATATAAAGTATCTGAATTCCTCTCAATTATTTTTTCTTTGATTTTGTATTCTTTTAATCCATATATACCTGGAAGCAATTAGGACAAGTAAATTTAGCTAGAATGTAAAAATGAAAGTAGTCAAATAAATTTAGCACACTGGTAATGTTCAAATGTTAAACCACCAGCAGTTCAATATCTCTTGTCTCCACAGCAGGCCACAATGCAACAATGGTAACACTGTGGGAGAAATCTCTGTTCACTGAAAATAGACAACTGTCAAAAGCAATGACATGCTTATCTAAACCCAAGCATACTATACTGGTTTGCCACTTACCCTTGCCCTTGTAGTTTCCCATCGAAATATGGTACAGCAGAAAGAGTCAAAGAGTCCTTTGAGTCAAGAAACTAAAACTCTAGTCCTGGACCTACTACCATACAATCTTTGGCAAATCAAGTCATTTCACTTCTCAGTTTCTTAATTTGTGTGGAGACCACATAAACTACGTGATCTCTAAAGTCTCTTACAGCTCTAAAATTCTATAATTTTAACATTCTATGATTTTAAATATTTCTCAACTCTCCCCTATCCCAAGAATAAACCTGGAACATAACCACTTAGCATCCTTCAGAGGAAAAGGGCCTGACTTAATCAGCATGTTAAAATAAACTTTAATTCTTAAAATCTCTAAATGACTAAATCTATTACTTATTCTGCTTTGGTTATACTGGATGCTATGAATCTCTAGCCAAGTTAAATCCCTAAAAGAAACCTTGTTCAGAATCTGGAGTAATGAGTGGGTATTCTAACAGCTCTGCTACAAGGGAGCATTGCATGCTGGCAAAGTCCCTCTCTGAACAATGTGACTCCTACACACTATACCTCTGTCTATAAATTACAAAGTTGCTCACTAATCACAAACCATCATGACTGTTTCATAATTTCTACAAGAACAAGGAGCAGAAACAAGTTAACATTCTGAATTTTATCTCTCCCAAAGGGATTAATTTGCCTGCTATAGGCACAGTGGTTCAACGGGAATGTAAACAGCAGGATGATGAGAAACATCTCATAAAAATAAAGCATAATTATGGCACCAAACAGTTAATGGCAATCATTTAAATAAGATACAGTCAATGAACAGAACACTGCCTTAATGTTTCCACCTCTAGAAGGTTTGAATGTCTTCAATCAAGAGAGCTGGAAACGTAGCTAGAAACTTTTTCAACTTTATAATATGCCCCAAGTTTTTGGTTCTAAGACTCATGTAGAGGTTATATTTCACTTAAAAAAAAATGAGGAAGAAATATAGGAGAATTAAAGACAATCACTGATTTTTTGATCTTCACAACCTTTTTTGCTTCTAATTCAGCTCTTTTGGAAAATACAAAAAGATAACAGGGCAAATGATCAAAAGCACCCCAAAATAGTTATTAAGAATTCATATCATGAACTGCTACTGGTAAAATAGTCTCATAAAAGAACAATGGATTTATAGACAGAAGACCTATGCTAGAGTCTCTGTTTTTCCACATATTAGCCCAGGACACATCATTTCATTTGAGTCTCAACTTCCTCATCTATAAAACGGAAATAACAGGTGCTTTGCCTATACCATTAAGGATAACTGTAAAAATAAAATATGAAAATCAAATTAAATACTACATATTATCTCCATCTATCAGAACTATACAGCAAGTTATAGATGTTAACTGTTATGACTGGAGTAGATAAAAAATGTCAAAGGGAATATGTGCTGCAAAGAACTCTTCTTTGACACTAATGAACTTTACAAGTATAAAGAGAAAAACACTATAGAGTGCTACAGTACAGCCACACAACCTTTTTGATGACTGAGGCAAACAAAAATATAAGAGAAGATTCAATCTGACTCCATATAAATATGCAAGTCCCAAACTGCAGCTGCTTGAAATTCAGGCTTAATACCAAAATAAAAAAACCCAGGTTAGTGCCGTCTCTTAATAGAAATGTGATATTCAAATTCCCTTTCCCAATTAAAAAAAAAAAAAGGAAATATTTTCACACTCCACCTAGAGACATGAACACACACACATATGTATTTGTTATTTAGTCATTTTCATTCACGTGCAACCCCATGATCCCTTTTGGGGATTTCTTAGCAAAGATAGTGGAGTGATTTGTCATTTCCTTCTCCAGCTCACTTTACAGATAAGGAAACTGAGATAAACAGGGCTAAGTGACTCCCACAGGGTCACACAGCTAGTATTTGAGGCCAGATCTGAATTCAGTTCTTCCTGACTCCAGGCCCAAACTCTATATGCTTCACCACGTAGCTGTCCATATATATGTATACATTCCCATTTCAATCAAAACTCAAAAACTACAAAGAAAGATATGTTCCTTGTCTTAGGGCATAAAGTCAATACAAACCTCATTTCCTTTAGTCCCTCTGCTTCGATGACCTGCAGAATCTGTTTTGGGGTCATTGGAGCATCAGAATAGTTTTCTAATACCTAAAGAAATACAAAATATACACATTTCAGGGTACAATTTCCACAATTATATCCACAAACCTTTATTATGAGCTATGATTCAACTCTGAGAGCTGCTAATCACAACATATTTCCACATTCAAAATGAGATTAGCTAGGACAAATTACAGGCAAAAATGTGTATCTAGTATTGGAAATAGCTGCAATTAGCTAAATTTCTGACTCTCAACCGTAAGTGAGAATGCAATCCTCTTTCTTAACATGCCTTTTATGCAACATTAAGGTCTTTGTAACCCTGGTTACTATTTAGTATAAAATGAAGATGTTAAGTGTGGCTAAACCATAAGATTACATTCTGTTATACTACTTAAATTATAAGACAGAAAAATGCAGGGTTTTCTTTCCCCGGGAAGTTTGGTTAAGACCCATATTTTAAATAGTCCCTTTTGCCAGTGTGTTGTAAAATTCTGATTTTAGCTATCACAGTGCTTTTTTATAATTTGGCAATATGATGCTACAATTCAGTGTGAATAGTGCCAAAAAAAAAAAAAAGATAAAACTAACTGAATATCCCTTTTATGTCAGAATCATCTATAACTAAGTCACCTGATGAGCTATAGCTACTATCTAACTTTGAGAGGTTGAGTAATACTAGCAATACTGTTCTCCTAAAGGAAGAAAAAAGAAAAAGGCAAATAGTTCCAAACCCTATAGTTCTTTGACCTTTTGAGGAGCCAGGATACAAACATAACACCCTATATTCATTCATTTGGCAAAAATCACAAATAGCATGCAAAACAGTTCCATTAGCAGTCATTAGCAGAGGATCAAGACTTTAAGAAATTGGGAGGGGAGGGGGAAAGAAGAGTTAAGGAAAAGGAATCAAAGGCTAAGTAAATTAGACATTAAAATATTACTGAAGTATTTCAAGGGTCTGTGATTTCATCAGTCTAGATAGTGCTTCTGCTGACAAAGACAAATCACAATCCACTTACAGTACAGAAGTTGGTCTTTAAAACCAACTGCACCCCAATCTGATGATGAGCCTCTCCAATCTCTATTCCAATACTTTATCATGGCAGAGAAGTGATACTGAGTTCTCAAAGCCTAAACCATTAAAATCTAAAAAGGATTCATACCCATTACAAATGGGAAAAGTGTGGTATAGAAATATTAACTGAGCTGACCTAGGTTGAACAATTTGTAAACAGAGCTCAGACTTAAACCCAGGCCCATTTCCCCCTCACAATATAGAACTAGAGCTATCCATCTAATTAAGTGAAAATTTGATAAGCTGACTTTTTGAAAGACTTCTGAAAAATTTTACCTTTGATTATGTAAAATGTAAGCCTGGGAACCAGTCACTGGAAGGGAAAACTTGGAAAGGAAGCTATTTCAAAAGATACAAAATATTCACTTTTATTAAAAATATATAAAAGATGCTGGCTTTAGCCTGAGGACAATTCTACAGTATTGTTTCTATTTCTACCTTGCTTTTCTATGGTGTGCTTTTTATTTCAGAAATCAAGTACTCAAAACGTATCTCTTCTACATCAAGAAGTATAGTCTACATACAAATCATTAATCAAAGTGAAAGACAGCACATGTAATGAAGAGTTTTTCAAATACTGGCAAAGACTCATTTAAATTCACTCAATTTGGAAAGCATTCACCTTTCAAAATAAAAATAAAAAAGAAAGCACCAAAGGTAACAACTTCATGTACCCCTATCTCACTTCCTATCCACATCGAATTTTAACTAGAAAAGGTATACAATATTTGAATGAAAAATTTTTACTTCTCAGCAACATAAGCATTAGCAACAAAGTTAATCAGGAATATCATTCCTCTCTTTTAGAGCTTACATACTCAAAGACCTGTGCTGGAATAGTCTTTCCTCTATGGGCAACACTACGTGAATCCCAGCTCCCATCTATTGCTTCCACCACCAAAAAAAAAAAATGTTTTCTCTTCAGGATTAGGGATAATGTGAGACAGCTTAGATACAATACCTGATTTGATAGCAAACATTTCAATTTAAGACACGCTAAAAGAGTGTTAGAACTTTGATCAAAAGAACTACTCTTATTATCTTCTTAGTCTATCTCCTTTCAAATCAAATTTGTCAGACCAGTCTTATCCCTCCTTCAGGACTGTATGTTCATTTAATATAACATTAACCAAAAACAAAAAAGCTTCTAATAAGTCCTCAATGGTCAGCAGCTGCAATGTCCTTTAATATTTGTCTTCTATGTAAAGTAATTCTTCTGTCCATGTTTCTTCCCTCTCAAAAAATTGAAAAGGGATGGAAAATTTAAAAACACAAGACACATAAAAACCACAAAATTATACCCTACAACACATCTGTACATGTACAACTTGAGGTTTCCAAAAGAGTCCATTTTTCTTGGATTTAAGATAAGACTGAAAGGAGTATTTTATAAGAAAAAACTACAGTAAAGGTCTACATGGTCTTTAAGTAGATAATCTTGCATGAGGTTTAGCCAATTACAAACCAGAAATGGAATGACAGTGATGTTAAAAGATCAGATCAAAACAAATTTAAGTACCCCAAAAAAACCTAACATTGTCAATCCTCAATTCCTAAAATCAATTGGGAAGAAAAGGGAACCAAAGAAAAGCAACAATCAGGTTTTAAAATTTTGGTTAAAATACAATCAACACTATTTCAGGGAAGCTTCAATTAATAGTAAAATATAAAAGCAAACCAAACACGCTAGGATGGCTACAGTGACTGAAGTCCTAAACACTGTAACAAGAAGTTCAGAAAAGTACCTCCGTAGAAAACCCTAAACTCTATCTGAAATACCACAAGGAGGGGGATTTTGGAAATGCTTCCAGAAAATTCTAATACCCACTCCTTTCTCAGTTCCAATCTTTTCCCAAGTGAAGAAATTTTAAAACATGGAGAAAATCTGAATTATCCAGGAGGGCACAAATACCAATTTTTTACCTTCAGAATGCCAGAGTAAGTGTGGTCTCAAGAAAAAAAGAAGATGGAATAGGGAATCAGGAGACCAGGGTTCTAGTCCTGTCTCTAACATTAACCTAGCTGAATGGCCTTGGGAAAATCACTCAGCTTCTGTAGGGTTCAGATTTCTCTTGCTTATAAATTGAAGGGTGGACTGACTAGACAATCTCTAAGGTCTCTCTACTTTTCACATTCAGGAATACTCAATCTCAAAACTCCAATGCCAAACCAAGATAAAACTAACAGCAATATGAAGCTACTAACAATTGCCAGTCCAGTCCTTAGCTAACAAGTGTCCCCAGTGAATTGACCAGAAATTGCTAGAGAATATTTCTACTATTCAACTATTAAATTTCCTGTAAATCAATAATCAAGGAACCCAATGAAGCACCCAGGAAAGTAAGGGAAAAAAATGTCTCCTAAACCCCTACACAAAGCTCAGCTCTACCCACATCAACTACCTGCATTTTATACAAGACCTCTGAGGCATCAACCTCACTTAATAATAAAATGTAAGATTAAAAGGCAGAGATCCATTCATTTATCGTTAAAAGTAAATTATACCTCTTTACAAAGCACTCTACAGTGTGGAAATATACAAGTGTGACATAAATTTTGACTTGCCTTCTGAAACAGTTCTGTGATAAGAGACTTCTCTGGGAGTAACCACCTGTTACCTGGTACAATTTTACAAGTTTTTCACCAAGTATTTCATTAGGCATTGCTCTGAAGACCTTAAATGTGCACTGTTATTTCACTTAAGAAAAAAACTACAACATTCAATAGAAAACTTGGGATTCTGAAATAAAACTTTTTACTTTGCTAAATCTTAAATTAAAGGATTTCTTGACGAAAATACTTCTTGGGTCAAGCCACTTGAGTACAAGAATAAAGATATTCCTAAGTGGACATATATATGGAATAAAACTGGCCACCAAACTTTCCCAAGTGTCTACCTCTGTTCTACATTTTTTTTAAGCAAATATCTTTTGGTTTCATTACACTATTTCAATTCAAATGGACAAACTTATGTATGTTAAATATTATTTGAAGAGTATTGAGTTAGCTATTGAAGAATACACAGAACTACAGTACTTTTACAATCTAACAACGAAGAAAGCATTTACACAAATAACTACAAAACAAAATGGAACATAACTGCACAGAAAAGGCACAAAGTGCAGACAATTGAGAAGAGAGAGATTACATTCAGTGGGAGGAAGGCTGTAGGAGAGGCTTGGGTGGGAATTAAGGGAAGCTTCAAGGAGGGAGTCTCAGAAGTAATATTTTGCTATCACCCACCCGGTTAAGCTGGGGACGACTTTTTCCATAACCAGCTGAGTCCCATCTGCCTTCTCAGAACTAAGCTCTTTCCCACAACCGAGCTTACTACATAGGGGCTGGTCTTTTCTCGGGAATGGAGACTATGCTCCCCTAACCACCACCCTCCCCCAAAGAGAGACGGGAGGTGGTAGGGAAACCTTGAAAATCTAACTGCTAATTCCAACACCGCCAAAAATGAAAAAGGGGAGAGGAAGGAAACCTTGTTCACTCACACTAAGAAATTGTGGGAGGAGAACTGGGGGGAATACGCTTAAATAATCTCCCACCACCTTCCCGCTTCCCCCGACTCTCGTCTGTTACTAGGAGGAGGGGTCCGCTCACGACGGTGGGGGAAGGGGAGAGAAGTTCCCGTCAGCGAAAGAGGCCACCCCCCATCCCCCAGCGCCGAGCAAGAAAAAGAAGGGGGAGGGGTGGGGCGCGTTCCGTTATGGAGGGGGAGGGGCAGCCCCGCCCCTCCCCCTCCTCCTTCGCTTTCTCGCAATGGGAGCGCCCCCCCCACACACCCCGGCCCTCCTAAGTCTGGGGGTGGAGAGCAAAATCAGCCCCCCTCACCCCGAGACCCGTGGGGAGCCCCTTCCCTTCCCCCTCCTTACCAAACGGGCGGCCTCAGCCCACGTGCGCTCCTTCTTCCTCTTCTGTTTGTCCTTCATCCTCTTCCTCCTCCTCCTCCTCTTCCTTGGCGGGGGCGGCGGCACGCGGGGCCTCCTCGCCGACCGGGTGGGCACGGGGCACGAGGGACCGGGCGGCGTCGGGGCTGAGGCCGGTGGCTGGGGGCGCGTGGCGGCGGCGCGAGGCCCGAGCCTAGGGCAGGGGACGTGAGAGGATGAAGGCAGAGTTTGGGTGGAGGTAGTGGCGGCAGAGGAGGCGGAGGCGGCCGTTCCACGCGCCCCGGATGCGCCCGTTACCACAGCGGCGGCAGCGGCCCCGCGATCACTAAGGAATGCGGCGGCCCCACATAACAACGGGGTCAGAGGTCACGGCTTGGGCGTCCGCCCCGCCCCGCCCCGGCGCCGCCGCCGCCGCGCACCGCTTTCCCCAGCTAAGGCCTTGGGCCTCCTCGCAGAACCGCAGCCGTGGTGGGGTAAGGGAGGGAAAGTGAGAGAGGAAGGGGAAAACGGCTTTCCCGTCCGCCTGGTGGGTGGGTGGGTGTGCGTGCGAGAGCGCGCGAGCGTGTGTATGTGTGTGTATGTGTGTGTGCGGCTATGTGTCTGTTATGTATATAGTGTGTCTCGGCCAGGAATTGGGGGGCTGGCCGGGGTGGGTGGGTTTTTTTTGAACAAAAACAAACCTCAAGAGCCGCTGGGAGTTGTAGTCCTCGGCCGCTTAGCGGGCACTCTCGCTCCGGAAGGGCATACGGACCTTAAGTGGCCTGGACTACATTCCCCAGTAGTCCTGATGGCTCAGGCACCTCCGTCTAACCCCGGTAGTAAAGTCTGGGGCTGGGGGCGGGGGTAGGTAAACCTGGGGAAGAAGCTGAGCGGAGTCTCGCGAGGCTAGGGAGCTAGCTATGGGGCGGGCTGGTCTGAGGGATGCTGGGAGGGCTATGCTGGGAAGGGGCGCCGAAGTGCCCTCCCCTTCGCTGCGCCATCTCTCTCGCCTCCCCCCACTCACCACCACGGGGCCTTCCATAACTCTCACCTGAATGGAGGGCCTGCTAGGCCCCCAGCATGGAGAGGGTCTGTAGGAGCTGGGAAAAGAACACAGCTTTCCTGGTGCCAGACCCCCTACCCAATCACCTTACCAGGACGTCGGAAAGTGGACAGGAAAACTTATTTTCACTTCACCAGATGTTGTTAGGCATCATTTATGGGCAGATAATTGTGAAGGGCACTGAGAATGCCCTGTCCTCTCCCAAAGCCTCAGTTTCCATATCTGTAGAGTGAAAGGTTGGATACATCTCTCTAAGGCCCCAGCTTTGATAATCAATTTCTAAGGACTCTTAGCTCTGGCCTTCAATGAGTTTTTGAATTTATGTATAAACACGTGCAGCTTTTGGGGGCCTGGCCTATGTTCAGTGCCCACTTCCAGCAGTAGTACTGCCAGGCTCCCACTGTGGCCAGGGTACAACCCTCCTACAACCTTTCAGATGGAGTTGTTACCTCTGAACCCAAACGGCTGTCTCCCTAAATGACTCACAGTTGCACAATAATGGAAAAAATGATCAAATTCTCATACAAATGCAGTAATTATCGTGTGACAGGCAACCTTCATGGAGCGGGTCCTGAAGATACTTTTGACTCAAGCCTGGGTCAATTCTTTAAAAAAAAACACACACAGTTACAGTTGCATTTAAAATGACTGTACTGAGTGCGAAACCACATAGTCCTGTTCTTTAATATTAGCAAGATGGGAGTCTTTGCCTAGGGGAAACCAGCCACTGAGCCCCATACACTGAAGTTACAGTATTCTCCTTCAGCTTCTTACAGCTCAGCTACTTGGGGTGTAAACAGAAGATTTGAGTTTCCAGTAAACAAAATCCCTCAACTGAATTGGAAAGTTCTACATGTAAAAAATTGGAAATTCAACATGTAATATAATGTATTTCTTTGTATCCTTCACACTCCCCAAGAACAGGAGAAATTCTGATTGAGTTAGTTGTTACAGTGTAAAATAAAGTTTTAGAATATGTTGCTGAGACTAATCATTTGGATTCTGTTTCAATTTCTTAATCTTTAAAATGGTTAAGTACCAGCTCCCCCCTCCCCCAACTCATATGGGAATTCTTCATTTCATTTTTTTGAAACATATTTTAAGTATACTGGGTAAATTGTACTTAAAATATAAAGTATTGATTAGAGGACAGTGGAACAAATTGTGATATGTAAGTATAATGGAATCTTACTGTACCAAAAGAAACAATATGACGAATTCAGAGAAACATATGGGCCAAGTAAACAGAACCAGGAAAACTTTACATATATGTATGTATATATGTATATGTGTGTATACAGGTAAAATGATAATAACAAAGAACAGAGAAACCCAAATTGGATGCTACATAATTATAATGACCAACCTTAGCCCTGAGAGCGGAGGGGAAAATGTACCTCCCTCCCTCCTTTGCATAGCTAGAGGTTCCTGTGTGTAAAATATTCCATGTATTGTCAAACTCTTTGATGTCTTGGCTGTTTATGAACTGCTGTTTTTCTTTTTTTTTTTATTCTTTGTTCTGAGGGATAGCTAGATGGATAGGGGATAGATGTTAGTCAATAAAGATGATATAAAAATAAAAGATATAAAAGACTAAAAATATAAAATAAAAATATAAGGTATATCCATTCATTTGGTGAGATTCTTTAGCAAAAGGTTGAACACCATGTGATGAATTTTTGCCCGTAGTAATTCATGAAACTGACTACTCTGTCATGTAAGGGAATGTGATCCTCATCAAAGGAGCTAAAGACTTTCCAATCAGAGATAAAAGAGAACTTAGAGGTCGCCTAGAAAGGTCAAGTAACTTGCCCATATTTACACAGGAAGTAAGTGTCATCATGGAGATTCAAACCAAGGTTCATTGCCTTATCCAATGCTAGTATCACAGATCTTTTAAGTATAGAAGCATTTGTTCCTCTGGTACTTATCTAGCTCTATCTGCAAAACCCTTGGCCTTAGCATAGATTATTTTGTTTAAAGAATGAATGGTCAGCATCCTTTACTGAGATAAGACCCGGGGCATAAAAGTGTAAGGCCTTACGAAATACAGTATAGGGGATACATCAATGAATAAACAAAGACCTTGGAGCTTAGAATCTAGTATAGGGTGGAACTTTTTTTGAAGTAGTTTACTTCACTACTTCAAGGATCAACGATTCTGTCATTGTCTGTACTCCTTCTACTCATAAAGATTACCACTGTTATAGTAGATATAGATGACCATCATACCATTTGAGTTTCTGTGACGTAAAAATTCATCACTCATAGTGATGAGCCTCTTCCTACTTAGTCCAGGATGACCTCAGATGTCTGACAATTTAGATTCAAAGTCTTGTTTTGTGCAACCTGCCAGAGTTTGTATTTCAGACATAGACTTCAGGAGCTCTAGTCACAACCACACCATGATTAAACACCAGAAGAATGAAGAATTATGGTTAAACACATACACAGATAAATATAACAAAATGAATAATATGAATGTGGAATTACAAATTCAGTTGTACATACATCTTGCAATAATTTGAAAGAATTTGACTTAAACAACTACCATTGCCCTGATGTAGGCTTTTTTCATCTCATGCCAAGACTGATTTTGTCAGGTCTCTCTGCCTGAAGCTTCTTCCCACTCAGTACAACATTGTAACCGTGTACAATGTTCTCCTGGCTCTACTCACTGCATAAGTTCATATAAGTCTTCACAGGTTTTTCTGAAATCATTCCCCTTGTCATTTGTTATAGCATAATAGTATTCCATCCCAATGATATACTACAACTTGTTTAGCCATTGCCCAACAATAAATGGGCATCCCCTCAATTTCTAATTCTTTGCCACCACACAAAAAAAAGAGCTGATAACCTAGATTAGATTTCTTCTCTTAAAACCACCTTTGGCCATCTGTTGGGAAATGGCTCTTGTTCTTATATATTTGAACTAGTTTCTTAATATACCTTATATATCAAACCTTTTTTAGGGAAACTTCCTATAAAAATTTTTTCCCCAGTTAACTATTTCCCTTCCAATTTTTAATTATATTTAATTTTGTTTGTACAAAAACTTTACAATTATGAATAATTAAAATTGCCCATTTTATCTTCTGTGATCCTCTCTATCCCTTGATTGGTTATGAACCCCTCCCATCCAGAGTTTTACTATTTCTTTCCTTGCTTTTCCAATCTGTTTATATATTGGATTGTTTATATATTTGCTTATATATAGATCATGTAGCCATTTGGAACTGATTGTAAGATGTTGGTCTAAACTCAGTTTTTGCCAGACTGCTTCCCAGTTTTCCCATTAGTTCTTGTTGAATGCTAAGTCCTTGCCCCAGAAGTTGGGGTCTTTGGGTTTATTAAAAACTATGCTATGATTAATATGGAAATAATATTTTGTATGACTACATATATAAAACCTATATCAGATTGCTTGCCTTCCCAGTGAGGAGGGTGTGGAGAAAGGGAGAAAATTTTAAAAACAAATGTTAAAAATGGTTTTTACATGTAATTTGGGAAAATAATAAATACATTTTTTTAAAAACCTGATATTATGTTTGAACCTTTATGTTGTTGAGAGAGTCTGTACCACTAATTGTCCTCTCTACTTTTTAATGAATACCAAAAATGATACTTTGTACCCTTAGGCTGTCTTCCTTTCCACTTTTTTGTCATTATTCCTCTTGAAATCTTGACCTTGCATTCCTCCAGATAAATTCTGTCATTATTTTTTGTAGCTCCATAATATAATCCCTAGGTAGTTTGATTGGGGGTGTAGTTTGATTGTGCCAGGTGGCACAGTAGCTAGAGTCAGGGGTCCTCATCCTTTTTTGTGTCACAGACTCCATTGACATGCTAGCAAAACCTCCAGACCCCTACTCAGAATAATGTTTTTAAATGCATAAAATAAAATGCATAGAATTAAAAAGGAAAACAATTATATTGAAATACAGTTATCATACTAATTTTTAAGTTCACAGACCTCAGGTTAAGAACCCTTGAAATTTCTTCCCTTCAAAATCCAGTACAAATTCCACTTTCTCCATGAAGCTTCCCCCCTCCTTCGCTGTATTTTATCTTTAGTCATTTAGTTACGTGACACAATGGATAGAGTACTGGAGCTGGAGCCAGAAAGGCTTTCTCTCAGATCCAGCCATGGATACTTACTAGCTTTGTGTACCTGAGCAAGGTACTTAACTTCTGCCTGCGTAAGTTCTTGTCTGAAAAGGGAGATAATAGTACTTCCTTTCTCCCAGAATTATTAGACTCAAATGAAGGCATTGCAACGTACTTTGCAAACCTTGAAGTGCTGTGTAAATTGCTAGCTCTTTAGTATGGGCTACCTTGCATATAGTTATCTTTTTAATGTCTCTGTGCTAGTTTGCCAACTAAAATATAAACTCCTTCAGGGCAGGAATAATATTTCATTCATCTTTCTAACTCCATCACCTAATGCACATAGTAGATGCCCAATAAATGTTTATGGAAGATGATGTTGAAGAATCATTACATATACACTTATAAGAATTTATATTCATATAGCATTTTAATACATTATCTCATTGAATCCTTTTAAGCACCCTGAGAATTAGGTGCTTATTAAGTATTATTGCTTCATTCTCTGTGGTAACAAAAAGCTGAAAACTAAGAGGATGCCCATAAACTATGGTACATAGATATAATGGAATATACTGGTTGTGATTAGGGAGTTTGAACACTCCTTGCACCCCATTGCCACTGCCACACTCTCCCTCTACTGCCATTATCCAGGAATTTTTTTCAATTGAAGTTCATTCAATCCATATTTATCACCCATTAAGGGCTCTGGTAACTGTTGTCTACAGATCTCCAGTACACTCTCCTTCCATCTTCATTGAGTTCAGTGTCTGGCTCCTGGGCTATCTTTCCTCACTACTTTTTCTCTCATACAAGAGGATTTCAACATTCATGTTGATATGCCTTCATATACTATATGTAGGTAGGTGGTGCAGTAGAGAGAGCACAGGGCCTGGAGTCAGGAAGACCTAAGTTCAAATCCAGCCTCAGACACTAGTAGCTGTGTGACCCTGGACAAGTCACTTAACCCTGTTTGCCTAAGTTTCCTCATCTGTAAAATGAGCTGGTGAAGGAAATGGCAGATCCAATATCTTTGCCAAGAAAACCTCAAATATTCCAGAGTCGGACACAACTGAACTACAACAATATATACCATAACCTCACAACTCTTCAATTTATTTATTTCACATGACCTATTCCTCCACCTCACTACAGCTATACACAGAGATGCTCATACCCTGAACCTTGCCATCACCCACAAGTGTTCCACATCCATGTTCAGGAACTCTGAAATTCCTTTATCTAATCATAATTGGTTGTCATTTCCACCTTTTCCTCTGCCTTGCAACTTCAAATCCTGTTCATCATTACCAAGACCTCAGATCCCCATGCCCCACGCTTCTTACCCAAGCTATGCACTGGCTATACTCTCTTCCCATGGTGAACCAGTTCAACTGTACTATCCCTCTTGATTCCCTTGTACCTTTATGCTACCAAAGGTAGTGCTCTTGGCAAATCCCAACTTTGGATTACTCCTGTCATTCACTACCTTCATTCCTATTCATGTGCTGCTGAATGAAGTTGGAGAAAACATGAAACCTTGCTGACTTGGTCTACTATATGCTTATTTTACATAATCTCATCTGGATCTTCTTTGAAAGGTAGTCTTTTCACATCTCCCTAATTGATTCACTATCTCACTTAGCCACAGCAGCTTTTCTAAACCTTTGTATCCCTCCTCAAACCTATAACTTTCCCACTCTTGCCCCCTCAACTGAGAACTTTGCCTCATATTTAACTGGAAAAAAAAAAAGGACAATCACTGAAAACTCCCTCTTCTCCACTGTTTTTCATTTCGCAGTATTCATATGCCTTCTACCAGTATCTCCTCCTCCTTTACTTCTATTTTATATGAAGAGATGATTTTTCTCCTTGTTGAGGCTAACCATTCTACATGTATTAGTGGTACCACTACACTCTATCTTTACAGCAAACCGCTCTCTCTTATCATCTGAAGTCTCATTGATCTTTAATCACTCCCACTCAACTATCTGCTTCCTTACTGCCTACAAACCTTTTCTCTCTCATTCTCAAAAACTCTCACTTGATCCATCAGTCCCCTTCTAGCTATCATCTGCTTCTTTTCTTCTCACTTATTGCTAAACTGTTTGAGGAACCCAACTACAATAGATACCTCCATTTCTTTTCCTCCCACGCTCTTAACTCTTTTCAGGCTAGCTTCTGACCTCATCATTCAATCAAAATTGCTCTCTCCAAAAGTTACTAAAAATTTAATTGTCAAGTATAATGGCCTTTTCCCAATCCTCATCCTTATTGACCTCTTGTGCAGTCTTTGATAGTTCTGATCACCCTCTTCTCCTTAATATGCTTCTCTCGAGATTTTAATGATGTTGTTCTTTCCTGGTTCTTCTCTTACCCGTCTGACCACTCATGCTTTATCTTCCTCCACATCTTACCTGCTAACCATTAAGGTCCTCCAAAGCTCTATCCTGGGTCTTCTCTCTATATGCTATTCACTTGGTGGTCTCATCAACTCCGATGGTTTTACTTATCATCTCAATACAGATGAAGAAATTCTTCCTTACACATGTTAATTTATATATAAACATTATTTACAAACAAAGCAATATATACAACTGAACTAAATACACATATAACTTATTACAATGCTTGTCATTGGCCAGGAATGGAATAAATATTTTATAATGTAACGGGGTATTCACTTTTGTCCGTTGGTTAAGTGACTAAATATAAAAAATGAATTTCCATCTCTCAGCAAGAGATCTTACAAAATTATTCTATAGTTTTCTATCACATATTTCTATGATTAACTATTTTCACTTTATTCTTGTTTTAAATCAAAATACAAAAATAAATTTTATGCAGAACCATATTTAAGACTGTCTTTATCAGGTATTGAGCCAAACACTGCAAATCTCTGTTCATATAAAAAAGTCCATTATCAAAATTAAATTTATCTATGGTTATTGTATTATGTTAAATATCTTCTAAGTTGTAGCTTGTTTCATTAAAATGTTATTTTCTTCAACAAAATTTGTAAAATAAATGTAATATTGCATCTTGCAGAAAATAGTAAACATGAATTGCTGTTGGGTTGCCTCTTTTAAAGTGTTCTTTTTAAAATCATAATTATTTTATAATTAGAATTTTATAACTTTATATTTAGAGTTTTTAATTACTATCAAGATAAAATTTTATATAATTATATACTGTACATTTTTCTTTTGGAGCTTTTTTGGCAAAAGTTTTATATTTTATATAAAATATTTTAAAATTATATTTTACATATATAGTGTGTGTAATATTATATGATATATTAAATTCTATAAAATATAATGTAATATATTTTATAGTTTATATTTATATAATATAAATTTTTATTTGACTTGGAGCTTTTTTGGCAAAAGTTACTCTAAAGATTTAAAAAGATTGTGACTATTTTAAACACTTAATGAATAAATCTGAAAGAATACTATGAGTAGTATATTAAATTACACTGAGGGTTCATGACACATTTTGTTGTCGTTGAAGGGGTTCAAAGAACAAAAAAAAAAATTGTGAACTGCTAATCTAGTCCAACTTCATCATCTTACAGAGGAAAAGATAATCCTTAATACTTAGGGACCTTCTTCTCATTTAAAAAAATGTTTAGATGGGAAAGTAAGTGTGTAAGTCAGTAGTTTAGGTAGTTTCTTGATCACCTTTTTTTTGAGGGGCAATAATAAAGATCCAAGATTTTTTTCCCCTCACAACTTTGGTCTCATCCATCCTGTCTTTCAGATATCTTGAAAATCTGTTCCTGAATTATGAAGCAGGACTCTGATGGAATGCAAAATAGAGGATTTTATATTTTGTCCTGGAGGTGATGGAGAGCTACTAGAGTTTATTAAGTATGGAGGTAAAATAATCAGACTGAGTGTTTTAAAGAAAATCACTTTGTTGGCCAAATGGAGGATGATCTGGGGTGGGGAGAGGCTTGTGGCAATTAGATCCATCAGTGGGCTATTTACAATTGTCCAAGCATGAGCTGATGAGGGCCTATACCAGCGTGGCAGCAGTAGCAGTGGAAAAAAAGGAATCATATTTGAGAGAATGTAGCAAAGATGAAATTGAGAGGCCTTGAAAAAGAGATTGGATGGTGGGGAGGGGGAACATAGTGAGGAGCTGAGAATGAAATCTAGGTTTCACGAGCCTAAAATACTAAGAGATTGGTGGTACCTCTACAGTAATAGGGAAGCTAGGAAGTGGGCAGCATTTGGGGGAAAGATAATGAGTTCAGTTTTAGACATGTTGAATTTAAGATGTCTACTGAAAATCTAGTGAAAGATGTCTGAAAGGCATTTAGAAATGTGAGGTGGAGGTCAGCAGAAAGGTTGGAGCAGGATAAATAGATCTGAGAATCAGTAGCATAGAGATGATAATTAAAAACATAGGAGTTGAGAATATCCCCAAGTGAAGTAGTATAGAGGGAAAGAGAAGAGGGTCTAGGACACAGCCCTGGAAGGAGGGCTTTATGAGGATCTAGCAAAAGAGACAGGTTCTGATAGGTAAGAGGAGAATCACAAGGGAATGGTAACCCAAAAGGTCAAAGTATATGAATAGGCAGTTTTCAGAGGATGAAATCTAAGCTATCAATAGCCATATAAAAAAAATGTTCCATATCAATGATAGAGAAATGCAAATTAAAGGATCTCTGAGGTCCCATTTCACATCTATCAGATTGACAAAGTTAAGAAAAAAGAAAATTGTGAAAGGACTAATGCCCTGTTGGGGGAGCTGTAAATTGGGACAGCCATTCCAGAAAGTAATTTGGAACTGTACCCAAAAAGCTACTAAGCTATATGTATCCTTTGGCACTTTGATACCACTACTAGACCTGTTCCCTCAAAGAGATCAGAAAAAGGAAAAAGAGCTAAGCACAAACATATTTATAGCAGCTCTTTTTGTAGTGGCAAAGAACTGGAAACTAAGGGGGTGCACGTCAATTGGGGAATGCCTGAACAAATAACATGAATATAATGGAATACTATTGTGTTGTCAGAAATAAAGAAAGAGTTGGTTTCAAGGAAACCTGGGAAGACTTGTATGAACTGATACAGAATGAAATGAGCAGACCCAGGAGGACAAGTTATAGAATAAAGACACTGCAGACAGACAACTCTGAAAGACTCTTATTAAGAAATTTGACCAACAGTGATTTGAAAGGGTCTGTGTTGAAACATGCTTTCCACTCCTGAGGGATTCAGCATGCAAATTGAAATATACACACACATTTAAATATGTAAATAGACAAAATTCCTACATTGGCCATGTCTAATATGTGTATGTACACACACACACACACACACACACACACACATACACATACGCACATAAAACAAAAGTAATGCTGGACATGCTCAGTGTAGGAATTATTTTTGTTTGACGATGTATATTTGTTACAAGATTTTATTTTTTAGGGAGGGAGAAGTGAATGGAAAGATCTGATAACTGAAAAAAATTCTTAATTTTTAAATGATGCTTGAGCTGAATCTTAAAGCAAGAGGGGCTCTGTGAGGCAGGGTAAGGGGGTAATGCATTCTAAGACATGGCTGATGGACAGGGAGAAAGCACAGTGAAAAGAGATGAAATGTCATGAGTGAAGACCAGAATGAAAACAGATCTGGGAGAATACAGGAGGAGTGATAATATACAATATAATATAGAATAAAACTGGAAAGGTAGGTTGGAACTAGGTTGTATGGGACTTAAAAAGTTAAACAAAGGAGTTTATATTTTATCCTAGAAATATTAGGAAATCACCTGTTGGTTTAATAAGGGAGTCACATAATCAGATTTTAATTATGGAAAATTACTTTTTCAGTAATGTGTAGAACAGACTGGACAAGGAAAGAGATACCAGCAGGGGAGAGCAATAAGGAGACTGTTGCAACAATCAAGGATAGAGGTAAGGAAGGTCTGAACTAAGGTGATGGCTGCATAAATTAAGAGGTCAGATGCAAAATATGTTGTGAAGGTAGAAATAGCAAGATTTGGCAATTAATTGGATATACAGAGTGATGAAGTATTAGGAATTGAAGCTAATGTAGACATTATGAACTTGAGAACCTGAAAGGATGGTACTGTCTGACAAAAATAGGGAACTTTAGAAAAGGAGAGGATGGGGTGAGAGTCGGGGGGCGGGGCATTGAATAATAAGTTCAGTTTTAGATGTGTTACATTGAAGATGTCTCTGAAACATCCAGTTTGAAATATTCTACAGGCAATTGGTAATATGGGACAGAAGCTAGTAGAGACTTGGGGCTAGATATATAGCTCTGGGAGTAAGTTGAATAAAGATAATAGCCTAAATCTAATGAAGCTGATGAAATTAGAAAAAGAGAGAGTATGGACATGATGTGGATAATGAGGTAGTCATTGAGGCTGAGAAAGAGTATTCAGAAAGGAAGGTAAATCAGGAGAGTATAGTTTTGCAAAAACCCCGAGAGGAAAGAGTATCCCAGAGAGTGACCAGTGTCAAATGCAGCAGATCGGTTCAGAAGGAATAAGACACATTTGTCAACTAAAAGATCATTAGTAACTTAGAGCAGTTGTATTTGAATAGTAAAGTGAAAAGCCTAATTGTAGAGTTAAGGAGGGAGAGGAAAGGAAGAAAAAGCATCAAATGTAGAAAAATTTTTCGAGGCATTTGGATGAAAAAGGAGGTAAGAAGTATAATAGTTTGAGGCGATGATATATTCTATTAAAGGTGGTTTGGGGACAGAGTTGTTTTTTAGGATGGGAGTCACTTGAGCATGTTTGAAAGCAACAGGGAAGGAACGATATAATAAAGGGAGCTGTGAGAGGGGAGTAATGATTGAAGGTTAAATCTATTGAAGAAGACAGGAAGGAGGATCAAGGGCACGTATTAGAAGAGTTGGTTTTAGTTAAAGAAAAGGTGGGGACAGGAATGAGTGGGAACTATTACCAAGGAGTTTTAAGATGAAGAAAATGAAAGAAGAGGAAGTTACCATCAAAATAGCCTCAATTTTTTTTTCTGTCAAGAGGCAAACTCAAAGAGAGGAATGTTTGGGGGGCTTCAGGAGAGAAGAGGAAGTTTGAAATAATTTCTAAGCAGAGTGATACAGGGAATCAATTAAGAATAAATGAACTGCCTTGTGATGACACAGTTGAAAGGCTGTATTAGAATGATTTAGAAATCAGCATAATTGTAGCATTCCCTTTAGTTTTATTCAGCAATTTGAGAATAGTGTCAGAAAATGTAGATGGTGTAATCGAGGGCTAAGGTTTGGCAATAGAGGAGTAGTGATAGGCCAAGGGATTCAAGAGCAGAGGAGTATAGAGTTGAGAACACTACCAGTTGGGTTGGAGTTGGAGAGGAGAATAAGGTCAGAGCAGAGATAATAGCCTTATAAAATACTAAGAAATGGAGGGAATGGAAATCTCTGAGGGGAGCTGAAGCGGTATAGGAGGGATAGGGAGATGTGGAATGATTGGAAATCATGGTCTGATAGCAGAACGTCAGAATTTCTTATTAGGGAAGTAGAACCTATATAGAAGTGTTTTTATTGTCTTCTTTATAGTTTTATGCCTAAATGCCTTTGGAATGACTGCTTAGTTGGATCAGTCACCTTTTAAACTTAAGGAGTATCTATTCTCAAGCATCCAAAGAATTATTTTGTAGAGCTAGAAAAAGTACCAGAATTCATCTGGAAGAACAGAAAGTCAAAAATATTAAGGGAATCAATGGGAAAAAATGGTGAATAAAAGCAGCTTAGCACTGCCAGATTTCAAACTATATTACAAAGTAGTGATCATCAAAATAATCTGATGCTAGCTAAAATACAGAGTGATAGATCAGTGGAATAGATTAGGTACACAGTACACAGTAGTGAGTGACTTGTAATCTACTGTTTGATAAAGCCAAAGATCCAAGCTTTGGGGTTTTTTGACTCACAGTTTGACAAAAATGTCTGGGAAAATTGGAGAGCACTTCAGTAGAAACTAGGCATAGACCAACACATTATGCCATCTACCAAGATAAGTTCAAAGTAGATAAATGATTTAGACAGAAAGGATAATATAAGTAAGTTAAGAGAGCATGGAAAATGTGCCTATCATATCTATGAATAAGAAAGGCATTTATAACCAAACGAGATAAAAAAGGATCATGGGAAATAAAATCAATAATTTTTATTACATGAAATTAAAAAGCTTTTGCACAAACAAAATTAATGTAAGCCAAAATGAGAAGGAAAACAGGAAACTGGGAATACATTATTACAGCAAGTGGTGGCAAAGAATTGGAAATTGAAGAGATGTCCATCAACTGGGGAATGACTGAACAAGTTGTGGTACATGATTGTAATGGAATTCTGTTGTGCTATAAGAAATGATTAGCAGGATGCTTTCAGAAAAACCTGGAAAGACCAATGCTACATGAAGTGAGTAGAACTAGGAAAGCATTGTACACAGTAATAGCAATATGTGAGGATGATCATCTGTGAAAGACTTTTCTGCTCTGATCAAGGACAATGATCCAAGACAATTCCAAAGGATCCATGATGAAAAATGCTATCCATATCCAAAGAAAGAGCTTATGAACCCTGAATGCAGTGATGCATACTTTTTAAAGTTTATTGTTTTTAGGATTTTTTTGGTCTGTTTTCTTTTGCAGCATGGCTAATATGGAAGTATTTTGCATGACTTCACATGTACAATTGATAGTAAATTGCTTGTTTTCTCGAGGGGGAGGAAGGAAAAGAATTTGGTATTGAAATTTTTTTTAAGAGTGAATATTAAATTTTTTTACATATGATTGGGAAATATTTAATGAAATTAACAAAATATAATTTTAAAAAAAAGAATATCTCTTGTACAGATCAGAATCTCCAAAGAATTGAAGTACAGGTTTACCCAAAAAGGAACAGAGAGATTCACAGTGGGCATAAGCAAACTGCAACACATAATAAGAACATTACATCAGAGAAGCAATATAAAGAGTATTATCAGTAAGACAGATGACTAGTAGACAAAAAATGATGCAGTCACTTAGCAAGAGTGAGAGGTGACCTTAAGAGAGATAAGATAGTCCATTGATATCCTTCGATGTGAAAGGATTTCAAGAAAATTCCTGTGCACACTAGGGGTACTTCCTGTGGTGGATATGTGGGAACACATAGACAAAAATTGTCAAAGATGGAAAGTCAGAGATGGCATATGATCTACGTCTCTGGAAGGAATACCCCTCTTAATAATGTCACAGAGCCATTGGTATATTGGAGTAAGTGCAAAACCTTGTGTTTATTCCTATTTCACTTTATACTATTCAGCCCAACATTCTAATCTGCTGAAGTGCTTTTTATCCCTGGTCTGTCATCCAACGTGTCAGCTAACCCCACTAATACTGTTGAGTATACGGTTTGATAAGCAGCATGCTCGATGCCTTTATCCAAGTTATTGGCAAAAATATTCAAAAGTACAGATTCAAGCACACATTCCCTGGGCGCTCCACTAAAGACCTTTGGAGTTGTTACCAAAAATTATTTGTAACTACCTTTTGGGTACAGTCATTCAACTAGTTGTAGACGCATCTAATTGTATCATCATATAGACAATAAAACTCAATTTTGTCCATAAAAGTAGTATGAGAAAATTTTTCAAGTGCTTTGCTAATATCCAGGTAAAATATTTCCTGATGAATAAATGGTCAGATGACAGGAACAAACAGTTCTTAAAAGAATTGCAAACTATATAAAAGATTGTTCTGAATCACTAATGCAAATAATGAAAGAAATGCAAATCAAAAAACTCTTTCATCTCAATTCCCTAAAATTGGCAAAGGTGACAAAAGTTGGACTATTTGCATTTTGGAGGCACTATGGAAAAATAAGCACATGAATGCACTGTTGGTGGAGCAGTGAATTGTTCCAGCCACTCTGAAAAGCCATGGCCTTTGACCCAGAGATCCTAAGTATGTCACCCAAAAAAATCAGATAGAAAGTTCCCATACACCAAAATATTTATAGTAGGAAGAAAAAAAAATCTGGAAACAAGATATCATTCAGTTGGGAAATAGCTCTCTGAATTGTAGTACATGAATATAATGGAATAATACATACTGCCCTGTGTGAAAAAAATGAGTATGAAGAATATCAGAAAGCTGAAAGACAGCATGGTGTAATACATAAAGAGCTAATCTCAGAGTCAAAAAAACTAGGATTCAAATCCACCTCTGATATATACTGGCTGACCTGTGGCAAGTCACTTAATCTCAGGATCCCCTCACAAACCCAATACTAAAAGTGTTGGAAGATTGGGTGCTAATCTGCCTTAGCAGAGGGATTTTCTCACCAAAATCTCTCTAATCAGACAAAATCACATGTCTAGTAATAAAGAATATGGGGGTTATTTTTTGTTGTTGTTCAATCATTTCAGTCATGTCCAATCCTTCATGAACCAATTTGGGATTTTCTTGGCAAAGATGCTATGCTGGAGTGGTTTTCCATTTTCTTCTCCAATAGATTCAGTGGATCCATTCTGTCAGGCAATCAGAGGTTAAGTGACTTTCCAGGGTGGCACAACTAGGAAGTATTTGAGGCTGGATTTAAACTCAGGTCTTCCTGACTCCATACCTAGTGCTCTATCCACTGAGCCCCTACTTGTTTCATAGGGAGTAATGAGGTGACTTAAATTCATAAAATGATCCAGGAAGATATCCAAATGTATTATATTAGAAACCAGAATCCAAGCAAAACACTTTTGATGAAGGACAAGGTGAAAGGAGAAGGAAGATAAACAAGAGGAAGATCATGATGAAAAAATGCTGTCCACTTCCAGAGAGAAAACTGATAAACTCTGAGTGCAAATTGAAGTATACTTTTTTTGCTATTTTTGTGATATGGCTAATATGGAAATATATTTTGCATGATTTCACATGTATAATTAATTAATACCATTTTTGTGTGCCTTCTCAGTCAGTGAGGGAGTGGTGGGAGGGAGAGAAAGAATTTGGAATTCAAAATTTAAAAATAAAAAATGTTTAAAATATTTTTAAAATAAAAATCAAGTGAGGTAATGGTTAATTATTAATCTTCAAAAAATAGGCTTGAGACTACAGATATATAATGTTGCATATAATGTGAGAGGTAGTTATATTGTCGATTGGTTTTATTTGTTTTCTTTACCACAAAGAAGGGTTTAAAGACAAGGATATCAAGAAATGACTGAAATAAAAAGAAAATAAGGATTAGGAAATATGCTAGGTTGAAAATTCTCTGCAGGCAGGAATCATATTTTTTATGTAAACTATGTATAAAATTTTTTGTGCCTTCCTAGTACCATATTCTTCCCATAATAATTATTTAATAAATGTTTACCAAAATTACAAGCATATATGTATACATATATGTAGAATAAACATACACATGTACTTGTAATAGATACATACATGTAAATAAAATTTTTATTGGTATCTTTTATTTTTCATATCCCTTACATATCTCTCTCTTTCATCCCTGAAAGCCATCTCATTTTGTATCACTGTGTGTTTCAAGTATTTTTCTTGTAAACAAGGTATTGTTAGATTCTGGTTTCTAATAATTCTAGTTTCTAATTTCAAATGGATATCCTCCTCCATTGTATAGATTAATCACATTTCCATTCACTATTATGTGTCAGTTGTATGTTTTCTTCCATTATAACTTCTTACATGTTCTCTATTTTCCCTCCATTCCATCCCCTTTATAAAGAAAGGAGTGAAAAATGAGAATGAATTTCATCACCACTAGTAATCTATAATTGAACATATCTGTTATTATTTTCCTATCCCTGCTCTTTTCACCACTCCCAGGCACTAATTTCTGGTCCTTATACTTTCTTCTCTCCCTTAATAATTTATTATCCACCCACTAAAACTGAAGTCAGTTTGCTTGTAACTACTCCCTTCCTGACTCTGCCCGCCCTTATACCCTAGTCTCCCCTTTCCCTTCCTATATTTTTCTTGAGTTTGTTATATTTCTAAATTAGACAATATGTTTAACCCTGTCCCTTGTCCAACTCAGGGTAAGGCTCATGAGATGCCTGCCCTTCCACTCCTTCCTCCATGTTTATATACTCTTCTACACTCCTTTCATACAAAGAAATAAGTTCTTCCCTTTTTATCCTCATATAATCCTTAACCTATTTTCCTTCCATTTTCTTTATTCTCTTCAAACAACAGCATAACCACATTCAGACCACATGCTTGTCTTCTTTAAGGACTAGTATTCTAAAAGGACACTTTCCTCTTTTTTCCCCATTAGAATGTAGGCACTTTTCATCATCATTTAGCTTCTTCTGGTTGCTCAAATATATTTACCCTCCTAGGTTTCCCTTGATACATGTGTTTGCATTTCAGTTTGTAATCAGTGTCAGTTATTTAATCAGGGATACTTTGAAAGTCTCCTATTGCATTAAAGAGCCATGCTTTCCCCTGTGAGATTATACTAAATTTTGCAGAATAAGTTATTCTTGTTTATAAGCCTTTATCTTTTGCCTTTTATAGTATCATATTCCAGGGTATTCTCTTCTTAATTATAGTTGCTGTGTAGTCTTGAGTCATAGTTTTCAGAGAGCAATGAGTCTTAAATTCTCCCTTGATCTTTTTCCAGTTTAGTTTTAAAAAAAATAGGTACCTTCCATTTTATTCTATTTTTCAATCTTTTGACTGTATTCTAACAGTTTTTGCTTCCTCATGAAACCATTGAAATGTTTGTTTCATTCTGTTTTTCAGGAAATTTCCTACTTGGCTAAGATTTTCTACCTTCTGTTCTAAGCTATCTATTTTTGTTTATTTAGTCTTTTATTTTTCCCCAGTTACATGTAAAAACATGTTAACGTTCATTTTTAAAACTAAGTTCCAAATTCTCTCCCTTCCTCCTTTCCCACCCCTACCCCCATTGAGAAGGCAAGAAATTTGATATAGGTTATTTATCTGTGGTCATGCAAAACATTTCCATGATAGTCATGTTGTGAAAGAAAACAGAAAAAAACTCAAGAAAAATAAAGTTAAGAAAAAGTATGCTTCAGTCTGTATTCAGACACCATCAGTTCTTTCTCTAAGATGGATATAATTTTTCATTTTAAGTTCTTCAGAGTTGTCTTGGATCATTGTATTGCTGAGAATAGCTAAGTCATTCATAGCTGATCATCTTATAATATTGCTGTTACTTTATACACGGTACATTTCACTTTGTATCAGTTCATGGAAGTCTTTCCAGGTTTTTCTGAGAGCATCCTGCTCATCATTTCTTATAATACAGTAATATTCAATCATAATCACATATCATAACTTGTCCGGCATCCCCTAAACTTCTAATTTTTTGCACCCAGAAAAGAGCTACTATAAATATTGTGCATATAGGTCCTTTTCTTTTTTTTATCTCTTTTAGGATGCAGACCTAGTTGTGATATTGCTAGATCAAAGGGTATGTATGGTTTTATAGCCCTTTGGTCATAGTTCCAAATTACTCTACAGAATGATTAAATCAGTCACAAGTCCACCAACAGTACATTAATGTCTCATTTTTCCCCACATCCCCTCCAACATTTTTCATTTGTCTTTTCTGACCTATTAGCCTACCTAATAGGTATGAAGTAGTACCTCAGAATTGTTTTAATTTGCATTTCTCTAATCAGGAGTGAGTTAAAGTATTTTTCCTATGACTATAGATAGTTTTGATTACCTCATCTGAAAACTGATCATATGTTTTGATCATTTATCAGTTGAGAAATGGCTCTTGTTTATATAAATTTGACTCAGTTCCTTATATGTTTGAGAATTGAGGTCTTTATCAGAGAAACTTGCTTCAAATTTTTTTCAGTTACAATTGCTAATTGCATTTCCCTCCATCCCATTCCCCATCCCTGTTTATTCTGTTCTTTCTCTCCTTTCACCCTGTCCCTCCTCAAGAGTGTTTTGCTTCTGACTACCCCCCTCTTCCAATCTGACTTCCCTTCTATCACTGCCACCCCTTCTCTTGTTCCCTTCCCCTACCACCTTCCTGTAGGGGAAGATAGATTTCTATACCCAACTGAGTGTGTATGCTATTCCTTCTTTGAGCCAATTCTAATGAGAGTAAGGTTTCACTCACTCACTCCTCACCTCCTCCCTCTTCATCTCCACTTTAAAAGCCTTGCCTCTTTTATGTGAGATAGTTTATCCCATCTTCCTTCTTCTTTCTCCCAGTACATTCCTCTCTCTTCCCTTAATTTTATTTTTTAGATATCATCCCTTCATATTCATCTAACACCTGTGCCCTCTGTTTACCTTTTTATGCTTCTCTTCAGTCTTGTATTTGAAGAGTTGTTGTCTTTTCATCAATAATGCTTGAAAGTCCTCTATGTCGTTGAAGGTTCATTTTTTCCTCTGAAGGATTAAATTCCATTTTGCTGGGCCAGTGATTCTTGGTTGTAATCCTTGCTCCTTTGCCCTCCAGAATATCATATTCCAAGACCTCTGATCCTTTAAAATTGAGCTGCTAAATCTTGTGTTATTCTGACTGTGGTTCCATGATATTTGAATTGTTTCTTTCTGGCTACTTGCAATATTGTCTCCTTGATGTAGGAGCTCTGGAATTTGGCTATAATATTCCTGGCAGTTTTCATTTTTGGATATCTTTCAGGAGATAATTGGATTCTTTCAATTTTTATTTTGCCTTCTGGTTCTAGAATATCAGGGTAGTTTTTCTTGATAATTTCTTGAAAAATGATGTCTAGGGTCTTTTTTGATCATAACTTTCAGGTAGTCCAATCATTTTTAAATTATCTCTCCTATATTTGTTCTCCAGGTCAGTTGTTTTTCCAATGAGGTATTTCACAACGTCTTATATTTTTCATTCATTTGGTTTTGTTTTCTTGATTTCTCAAAAAGTCATTAGCTTCCATTTGATCTATTCTAATTTTTAAGGAACTATTTTATTCAGTGAGCTTTTGGATCTCCTTTTCCATTTGGCTGATTCTGCTTTTTAAGCCATTCTTCTCCTCATTGGCTTTTTGAACTTTTATCATTTGACCTAGTCTATTTTTTAAGGTGTTATTTTCTTCAGTATTTTTTGTGTCTCTTTTACCAAGTTGTTGACTCCTTTTTCATGATTTTCTTGCATCCCTCTCATTTCTCTTCCCAATTTCTCCTCTGTCTCTCTTAACTTTATTTTCAAAATTGTTTTTGAGTTTTTCTATCACCTGAGACCAATTCCTATTTTTCTTAGAGGCTTTGGATGTAGGAGCTTTGACTTTGTTTTCTTCTTCTGAATATGTTTTGACATTCCCTGTCACCATAGTAACTTTTCATAGTCAGAGTTTTTTCCATTGTTTGTTAATTTTCTCAACCTATTACTTGACTTTTAGCTCTTTGCTAAAGTAAGGCTCTTCTTGCAGAGTGAAGGGTTGGTTCACTGTCCCTTGCAAGGGATTTTGTGCAGCTATTTTTCAGAGATATTCCTAGGGACCTGTAAGTTTATAGTTCTTCCACAGCGTTACGATCTAAGAAGAGGTGTTTACTACTCTTTTGATGTGTGCTCTTGTCTGTAAGCAACCACAAGCACTCTTTTTCTGTCCTGGAACTGTGAGGAGTGTCCCCCACTCCACTGCTTCTGTAAGCTCTGCTATGTTAGTGCTCCTCCTAGCCCTAGGACTGCCACGTATGACTATGAACTGGATCCAAATATGGGCAAAGCAAAAGAGTCCTGCCTCAGTGCTAGCAAAATGACCCCTGTAATTTCCTTCTGATCAGTTGTTTGATCCCCTTACCATCTGTGAGTTAAGAACTTCAGCCATTGCCACTACTGATTCAGTCACTCCTAAGACCCACTCCTGGTTTTCTGTGGCCAGAGCTGTGCTGGGATGACTTACACTGGATGGCACTGCACTCTCACCTAGATGTGACAGACATTTTCTGCCCACCTTCCAAGTTCCCTTGGGGTGGGAATTTGTTTCACTGTCTTGTGGGTACTGCTGCTTTAGAATTTTAAAATCATTTTAAGGTATTTCAAGGGATTTGGGGGAGAGTTCAGGGGAGTCCCTGCCTTTACTTTGCCATCTTGACTCTGTCTCCTCTCAGTTTCCTCAATTTCTGGCTTTTTAGTCTTTTGGTAATCCATCATGGGTTCTAGACTCAGCCAGTTTTTGTCTCCAACTTGCACAGTCCCAACTAGGGTGCTAGTTCTGTCTCCTGGTGTGGCTCTGAAAGGCCCAGTTGGATGTCAGAAGTAGACTGGTCTTAGACCTCCTACAAGGCTTCCAGATATGCCCTAACACTGAATTGGTCCTGTCATCTGCTGTGCTTCTTAGTGTTCCAGGGAATATTTGGTTGGGTCATCTCCCTGTGCAGGGATCTATGATAGGCTGGCTCTGTTCCCCACTTCCATCATAACAGGTTAGAACAAGGATCTAGCTATATATGCTCCTGATTTACAGAGCTTTCTCTGGCTAGTAAGGCTCCCTCTTCAGATTACCAGCTTGCATTGGTTTTCTTAATGCAAGCCCTGTCCTGGATTCTGCTGACTTTTGATCATCATATTATGCAGTTCTAGTCTAGTTGGAGGCATTCCTGAGTCCCTTTGGTTTTCTTTATCATTGCTCTGTCTGAGACACTTTTAAAATATTTCCACGGGTTTATGTGGGAAGACCTGTGCCCCTCAAAGACCTTTCATATTGTCATCTTAAAAGGAAGTCTGGTGAGCCTTGCTTACTTAATTTTGATCAGTCTATTTAAGTCTTGCCATGCTCTGTATCCATTATTTCTTATAGTATAGTAATATTCGTTTACATTCACACACCACTACTTGTTTAACCATTTCCAGTCATGGACATCTACTTTGTTTCCATTTTTTCTACTCTAAAAATGTCCCTATAAATATTTTGGTGTATGCAGAAACATTCTTTCTATCTTTGACCTCCTTGAGTTATATGCCTAGAGTAGAATATTGGGTTCAAAGATTATGGATGTTTTAATCACTTTCTTAATTACATTATTTCTTTCCAGAATGATTTGGCTAACTTATAAGTTAGCTATAGCTCCATCAGCAGTACATTAGCGTGCCTTTCTTTCTACTACTCCTCCAACATTGACTATTCCCCACCTTTTATCATCTTTACTAATTTATTGGATATAAAGTGAACCTCAGTATAGTTTTGATTTACATTTATTGTTAATAATTTGGAACATTCTTTCATGTGGCTTGCAGTTCCTTTTTAAGAAATGTTTCTTCATGTCCTTTGATCATTTATGTATTGGGGAATGGCTCTTCTTTTTACGTATTTGTGTTAGCTCTCTCTGTATCTTGGATATCATACCCTTAGCAACATATTTAACACATTTTGTTTGTGAAAAATCACCAGACGTTTATATGATCAAAATGATCTTTAAAATCTTAAAATGTTTTGTGATTGCCTACATCCCTTAGTTAAAAATTCACACTAGTTATGAAATATGCCTATTCTGAACCTCCTGTTTTTTTTTATGGCATGACCTTTAACATTCAGATCACACATCCCTTTTGAACTCATTATGGTATATGTTGTAAATATTAGTGTAAACCTAATTTTTGCCAAACTACTTTCCAGTTGTCCAAACAATTTTTGTTCACAAAGTAATTTATTTACTTTAGTTTAAGAACTAGTTACCTAGATCAGTTGTTTGTGATTGTTATCTAGCCTGATGTACTTTTTGTTTTTTAAACCAGTACCAAACAGTTTTGATGGCTGTCTTTTGCTTTATAGTACAATTCTCATCATTCTCATTTTTCCCCATTATTTCTCTTCAAGTTCTAGATCAGGAGTGGGGAATCCTGCAGTCTTGAGGGCACATGTAGCTTTCTAGGTCCTTGGGTGTGGCCTTTTGACTGAGTCCAAGTTTTACAGAATAAATCCTCTTAAGGGGATCTGTTCTGTGACAGTTGAATTCAGTTAAAGGGCCACACTTGAGGACCTAGCGGGCCACATTTGGCCTTGAGGCTGCAAGTTCCCCACCCCTGTTCTAGATCTTTCATCCTTTTGAGCCTATAATTAACCAGTTTAACTTTATTGCTTTTTACCCTCAAATTACATGCCCCTGTCACTGTTGATCACTCCCTTACCCTGAAAAGTCTTCTCTTCCCTCGGTTAGTGTTCTTTCCTGGTTCCCCTCCTATCTGACTGATAGCTCCTAAATTGCTTTTGTTAGCTTATCATCTAACTTTCCCTCAAACAATAGGGGTCCCCCAAGGCTTTGGTTCTGAGCCCACTTCTTTTCTCTCTACACACTTTCTCTTATGATGTCATCGTAAGATCACAGGTAAGAAGCTATAATCCACTCCCTAGGTTCAGTTATATCTAAGCAGATGACCCCGAAATCTACATTTCTCACTTCCATTTCTCGCTCTTAAGTTCTAGTTGCAAACTGCCTGCTAAACATCTCCATCTTTGTCACTCAAGGAACTCCAATCTAGCATGTCCAAAATTGAAGTCATTACCTTTCCCCTGAGTTCAATCCCTTTTTCTTACTTCCTGATTTTTGTCAATGGCATCATCAATGGCATTTGTCAATGGTTTGCTAGCCACTCAGGTTCAGAACCTTGAATTCTTTCTGGACTCCTCACTCTCCCTCACCAAAACCATCATATTCAGTTTTAATAGTATGACAGAAAGAGTGCTAGCCCCTGGAATCAGAGAACCTGGGTTCAAATCTTAATTCTGACATTACTTTGTGTGACCTTAAAAAAGTCATTTAATCTCCATGGACCTGAATTTCCTCATTTGTAAAATGCCTGAATTGGGCTAGATGGCCTTGGGGGTCTCTTCCAGCAGCAGGTCTCTGATTCTGCAATCTTATGACCACATATAAAAAAATTTGCCAAGTCTAGTAGATTCTTTCTATACAACATATTTTACATGTATCCCCTTCTCTACTTGTATGACCACCATATTAGTTCAAGCCCTCATCATCTTTTGTCTGAGCAATTGCCATAGCATCCTGAGGAGTCCTTCTTTCCTTCTCTTCCCTCTCCAAACCATCTTCTACAGTTTCAAAGTTAATATTCCTAAAGGAGAAGACTATGTTGTTCCCCTGCTCAAGAAGTTTCATGTTTTTCTGTTGCCTCTAGGATAAGATACTAATTCCTCTGGTATTTAAAGCTCTTACCAGTCTGGTTCCAACCTACTTTTCCAGTCTGATCGCTACTACTCACACTCTACGTTCCAACCAGATTGACCTATTGTTAGTTACCACTTGTAAACACATTTCATCTCCCACTTCTCTGACTTTGCACAGGGTGTTTCCTATGCTAAGAATGCTCTCCCTCCTCACCCTGCCTCTTGGGAATCACTAGTTCTCATCATCATGAAGCTCAAGTGCTGCCTCCTACTTGAGTCATTTCTTAATACCTCTAGATGCTAGTATTCCCTTCCACCCCACCCCTTAAGAACAATTAACTTTGTATATACTTTGTATTGACATATTTTTGTAGGTGTTATTTTAGTCCCATAGAATGTAAACTCCTTGAGGACAGGAACTTTTTTTGTCTTTGTTTCCCTAGCATAATGCCTAACACATAGTAGCCTTTTAATATTTGCTGAATTGAATTCTTCAAATTAGTACAAGGTGGAATAATACAATAAATTTCAATAGTAGGTGAATGGCAACAATTCTAATATAAATACTATGATGACTGATATTTTTGCCAAATTTTTAATTTTCTTTCATGTGGTTATCTTTTCATTAAAATCTATTTAATCTAAAATCTATAAACATGAAAATATGATTTTTTTTACATTGACAAGACTTTAAAAGGAATAAATTCACAAATGAGAAAAATCCTTTTCAAGTCCTACATTCTTATCCCAATTTTTGGTTTAAAAATACAGTCACTATTAGTAATGCCTTTGGCAGACATAAATTGCATGATGGAATTTGCAAGTGTAGCTCAGGAAGTGTGAGTGTGAACAAAAACTGATTAAATTAGCACCTACTGAAAGTGCTTTCTTTTATGTGGTACAGAGGCAGTCACAAGCAAGTCTAGCATAAAAGCTAGTGTGTAAAGAGACTTGCAACTTTTTTTTTACACTATGGGTAGAGGAAATCGGTGAAAAATCTTTTTCAATGCCCATTTTTCCTAAGCCTGTTGTATACCTATCTTTTATGATCATATTCTTGAAAGAAAAGTGATAGAAACAACTATTTCTGGGATCCTCTGGACACCCAATAAAGTGTGTAGACTTTTTATTCTAGAGTCAGAAGACCTTTCTTTACAGAGTTGGTTCTGCCATTCATTAGCTGTGTAACCTTGGGCAGATTACCCCATAGAAGCAATAATAATACATCCATATGGGGTGTCCTGATAAATGTTTAACAACCAGTTAGTCCTCTGTGGAAAAAAATGTAGGTACTTTAAAATATAATCAGCATCATTAACATTTTCTCCATCACTTTCTAAAGTCTAAACAATCAACAAAACAGAACACGAGGTCTAGTTTGCTGCATTTGCTCATTTCTCAGATGTAAATGCTCACAATGGAAATCTAACAGTGGGCTCTCCAGCACCCACCTCTGTCTGCACAAATAACAGTTTTAGATTTATAAAACACTTTCCTCACAACTGCCATTTAAGGTGGATAGTGCAAGTGCTTACCCCAATTTTATAGATAAGAGATCTGAAGCTGAGAGGGTGAATGCTAAAGTTTTTACTTTACCTGCCTTAGGGCACATTAGAACCAAATGAGATCATGTGTAACTGCCTTAAGTACTATGTAAATGGGAGATTATGTTTTTTAGGAATTTAAGAGAACCTGCCAAAGTCATAGTATCAGAAGATCTTAAGTTGGAAAAAATTTTAGGATCCTCTAGTGAAGAGATGTCAAACATGTGGCCCACAACACTCCCCAGGGCAGCTGAGCCAGATTAAAATGTAGTTCCTATCTGATGTGAATGTGTTGATATATTAATGTAAACTTGTGGTTTTCCTTATGAACAGTTTAGTGACCTTCATTTCTATTTCAGTTTGACACCTCTGGTTTAGATCAACTTTTCCATTTTACAAATAAGGAATCAGAAGTCCAGTGTGGGTAAGTGATTTGCCCTAAATCATTCAGTTATAGTAAGATCTGGGATTCAAAAGATCTTCCCACTGCAAATTCCAAGTCTGTTTCCAATGTACCACACCTGAATTTATAGTGGAAAGGACCTTAAGTCATTACCTCTTCCTACTCCTTCATTTTACAATTGATAACCCAAATTTAAAATGGATAGATTGAGGTTTCAAATATGTTGTCAGAGCATTTCCTTTACATTTGAGGGGAAAAAAGACAACATAGAAATAGATAAGTGGTCAAAGGAGTTGTTGTAAAGATGTATCTGACTCTCTGTGAGTCCATGGACTGTCCATGGAGCAAAGATACTAGAATTGTTTGCCATTTCCTTCTCCACTGGATTAAGGGAAACAGAGGTTAAGTGACATGCCCAGGGTCACTCTGCTAGTAAGTATCTAAGCATGGATTTGAACCCAAGTCTTCCTTACTCCAGGCTCAGCACTCCATTCACTAAGCCATCAAAGGGAAGAAGACCCCAACAAACATTTCCTAAGAAAGAATTAGAAATACAAGAAAGAATGCTCCAAATCAGTTTAAAGGGAAATGCAAATCAAAATGGCACTGAGCCTTCATTCCCACATCCAACAAATTGCAAAAAATTACAAAAGATGGAAATAGTCAATATTGGAGGGGTTGTAGAAAGAAAGACATGCTGATGAATTCCTGATGAAGCTGTGAGTTGGCCCAGCCATTCTGGAAAGCTATTTGGAATTATGCTAAGGGTAGTGACTTTTGATCCCAAGGATTATACTTCTGGGCATATAACTCTAAAAGGTCAGTGACTAAACAGGAAGGTTTCCAAAAGCACTTTCTGTGCTAATAAAGAATTGTAAGCAAAATAGTTGGCCATTTACTGGGGAAATGGTTAAACAAATTGTGTGGTACATAAATGTATGGAATATTACTGTGTTATAAGAAATGATGAATAGAAATAAACATGGAAAGGCAAAATTATTTAAAGTAAAGTAAGCTGAGGTGGGGAAAATAATACACACAATAACTATATCAATGTAAATGGAAAGAATAAATAACAGGAAGCAATCAAAACAATACTGAGAAATAATAAAGAACAAGCTAAACTGCAATGAAAAGATATGAGAAGATCCCTCCTCCCTGCCTTCTCTAACAGAGGTGCAGGTAGGAGAGAGATCCAAAAGTATGAAATACTGCATATATTTTTCAGATTTTTCCCAATGTATTAATTGGTTTTCCTAATTTTTTTCTTTTTCTTTTTTAAAAAATATCTTTTTAAGGACCTTATGTACAAAAATATTTATAGCAGTTCTTTTTGTGGTGGTGGCAAAGAACTAGAAATTGAGGGGATGCCCATCATTTGGGGAATGGCTGAACAAGTTGTGTTATATGAATGATGAGCAGGCAGATTTCAGAAAAACCTGGAAAGATTTATTACATGAACTGATGCTGAGTGAAGTGAGCAGAACCAGAACATTGTTCATAGTAACAGCAACATTATGCAATGACCAGTGTGCATGCAATGACCTTATCCTGCCAGGTATTCTTCAGAATCTTCCTAAGATAATTCAAATGGAAGCAGTTCAGCTTCCCAGTAAGGCACTGGTATACTGTCTAGGTTTCATGGACATACAACACAGCACAATGGCTCTGTAGACCTTCAATTGTGGTAGGTACTCTTAACACCTCTTCTCTCCTATACTTTGAAGCATTCCAAAAACTGAGCTAGCTCTGGTGATGCATACATCAACCTCAGCATCTCTATGTGTACATCCCTGGAAGGTAATACAGCGCCAAGGTAAGTGAAATATACACAGCATTCAAAATTTCCCCATTTGCTGTAACTAGTGGTTATGGTTGGTGTATTGCTAGTTGGTGGATAACCTGTTTTCTTGGTGTTATCAGGCCAAAATTATCCCAGGTGGCACAGAATCAATCCATACTCTGTTGCATCTCAGTCTCAGAGGCTTCATTAAGTGTACAATAAAAATTCATATATCAATCCTCCCTCCACTTTGGTTCTTGGCTTGTAGCCTTTTCAAGTGAAATAATTTACCATCAGTGCAGCAGGTGACCTTGATGCTGTTTTTGTTCTTGTTGAAGGTATCTGACAACATCACTGAAAACATCACCCTAAACAGCATGGGAGCAAGCACACAGCCCTTCTTTGTTCCACTGGTGACTGGGAAAGAGCAAGAGAATTGGCCATTATCAAGAACCTGTGCAAGCATGCCATGATGAAACTGACATACAACACTGATGAACAAGGCAACTGGAGAAGCATGGGAAGATGTTGCAAAGTAAAGTGAACAAAACAAAGAAATTATGTATATACAATGACTACAGCAAAGGAAATTGAAAAAAAATATAATCAATACTGAACTGTTATGAAATTATAATCAAACTTGGCCACAAAGAAGTCAACAACTAAGCACCAGGCAGTGTGCTAGACCAGATAAGAAATACAAAGAAAACCTCCCCCCAAAAAAAAGGTCCCTGATTTCAAACTCACAGTCTGATAGGGAGGAGGGAGGAGGCAATATGCAAACCATATACAAACAAAATGCGTACAGGATAAATTGGGGATAATTAAAAGAGGAAAGGCACCAGCCTTAAGGAGGATCAGAAAGGCTTCTAGTAAAAGATGGGATTTTAGCTAGTACTTGAAGGAAGCTAGAGAAGTCAGGTGATGAAGCGATGGAGGGAATACCAGGCAATGGGGGAGAAAAAATATGAGAGTGCATCTTTTTACCTCCTTTGCATGATATTACTGCATGTAATATCAGACTTTTATAAAACATTGATTAGTTTTGCTGAATCTAAGTTTCCTATTGTAAAACATGAAACATGAAAAAACAAAAGAGATCAATAAAAATCAATTGTTAAAAGGCAAGATGGGGGTGGAAAATTCTAAGGCATCTGCAGCTAGAGGGAGGTAGTGCAGAGGATAGAGCATGAGCCTGGAATAAGGAAGCCTGAGATCAATCCAGCCTCAGACACTTACAAGCTGTGTGATCCTGGGCAAGTCACTTAACCCTGTTTGCCTCAGTTTCAGCTGTCACATGAGCTGGAGAAGCAAACAGTAACCCATTCCAGTATCTTGACCAAGAAAACCCCCAAATGGGGTCACAGAGAGTTGGACATAACTGAACAACAACAAAAGTATCTATAGACATGTTTACGTCTTTGAATCTGTTTCTTCCACTGAAAAATGACAGGATTAGATTATCTCTAAGGTTCCTTCCAGCTCTAACTTTCACAACTCTACAAAATAGTTGAAAAAAATTAAAATTCCATGATCCTACTTTCACCAGTTTATCCTTGTGTTACTTTTTCTTCCAAGCTGCTAGGTTAGATGTTTAATTACTTTTGACATTCAGTATAGCACTTTGATCCATACTTTGAAATGCAAATTTAAGCACATGCGTTCTGAACTCATCTACACTAATAGTGATTTAAGCTGAAGCCCATTGTTTATATTCTTTTTTGGGGGTCTCAGACCTTTCTGAAATCAAAGGGAAGGTAAAAATGTAGCATGTGATGAGGTAGACACATAGAGGGGAAATATTTATGTCAGGATGTAAGTTCGTATCCTGGCCCTGCTATTTACCAGACTTGGCAGAGGGCATATCTCTGAACCTGTCTGGTCCTCACTTTCTTCCTCATCTGTAAAACAAGAGAACTGGACTAAGTGATTACATTCTAAAATACCTTTAAGTTCCGTATTCTAAAACCTGGGTTAGTTATGATTATAAGCAGGAAGACAGCTCAATGAAAAGGATGGAATTTGGAGGGAAGAGATCTGGGTACAAACTGTGGCTCTTTAATTACTATTTTTTTGAGCTTGGGTGATGAGGATGGTGGTACCCTTAATGGTATTAGAAGTTCAGAAGAGGGGAAGATTTAGGTGGAAAGATAATAAACTTTGCTTTGGACATACTGAGTTTGAAGGTGTCTGAAACATCCTTTCATTCAGGGAAGAGATATGAAGATAAGAACTAATGGGATGGTTGGATCAAGTGAGAGGTTTTTAAGGATGAGGGATACATGGAATGTATATGTTTAGGTAACAGGGAAGCAGCTAGTAGACAATGAGAAATTGAAGATTAGTAAGAATAGGGATGATAAAGAGAAGAGATGGGATGAAGCCAAGGGTGCATGTAGAAGGGTTTGTCTTGACAAGCAGGACTACCTCTTTAAGGAAATAGAAGTAAAGGAGGAGGTAGTCTCAGAAGACATCATAAGAAGAGAGAAGAGACAGCTCTTGAAAAATGACCTAAAATTTTTTTTGGTAAAATTTAAGAAGGTTCTCAGCTGAGAATGTGGGAGGAGGGGATACCATAGGAAGTTTGAAGATGAATAAAAAAAGTATGGAAAAGTGGCTACAGTGAGTTGGATAGTGAATTATTAGGGAAGTATAAAAGGACTGCCTTACTACAATGAAGGCCCAGTTTATTTTGAGTAACATCATTCATAGTGGATCCAGGCAGCATGGTTTTGAGTTTCCCCAACTCTATTTATCAGAGCAACAGATGATGGGAATAATCTAAAGTTGGGACTTGACAAGGCATGACTGATGATAGATAGGATAAAGGAGCAAGGGAACTGAGTATAGAGAATGGCATAGAGTTGAACTGGTTCTCCAAGGGGTCAAGATAGGGAAAAGTGGAGTGTGTGAAGCCAATTCAGGGTAACAGCCTGAGAAAGAACAGAAAAGTGAGAGGATGGAGGTTATGGTGAGATGCAGAACAAGGTTAGAAGCTGTAAGGCAAGAGGCAAGACAGGATGATAGTAGATTATAATCAGAACTTCAGAGATCATGAACATGGCAGTGGAAACTGCTAGATAACAGCAAGATCATAGGTATGGCCGTTACAGGGGAATAGGTTATGGGAAATGATTAAATTGAGGGTTCTCCCAGCTCTAAATCTGCGATTCTAATTTACTTTACTGTTAGTTTCCTTGACTATAAAATGGGGATAATATGGTGAATCAGCAAGTTATAGTGGAAAAAGCAATGAATTTAGACTCAAAGGACCTAGGTTCAGATCCCAGCTAGGACGCTTTTCTATCTATATAACACTGGGCTTACCTTTATACTACTCTGGGTCTCTGTTCTTCAACTGTAAAACAAAAGTTTGGATGAGATGACCTCTCAAGTTCTTCCTACTCCAAATTCTATGATCCCAAGCCATCTTCTATAACATTATTCTCTATTTAGATTCACTGACTCATTCACTGAAGAATACTACTTCAAAACCACTGAATTTTTCTATCACCAATCTTCCATAAGGAAAAAAGTAACTCATTTGATTTTAGTGGCACTGACAATGTGGAGAATATAATCAAAATTGTTTCCAAAAGTGTTAGTAATATATTATGAGGAGACATTTTTGTAGGTACAATAAATCTGAATGATTTTATTACACATCTCATTTTAGAATCACTTTTACATTCCTAGACAAAGAAAGAAGTGATACAAATAAATACCAGCTGTAAAACCTAGAGCTCGAACTATTGACATATTCTTTGTCTAAAGATAGTCAAAGAGAAGATTCAGATCAGTATTAACTCTGAGGAGCGATAAGATATCCCCAAGACAGTTCTTCTGTACAAAAGCATCCTTGACAGCATCTCTTTCTAGATCCATGAGACATCTGGGACCAGGCTGGGAGGGGAGAGAAGGGCTGCTACTCCTAAGACAGTGCCAGCTGCCAGCCCTTGCAGAGTGCAGAAGAGCCAGGTCCAACCATTTCTGTCCAGTTCTAAACATTGCTTTAGGATTTTTGTAAGTTGTAATAACCCCATTTTTTTTCAATTACAAATGCTGAAAAGTTAAGAATCACTGTTTGGGGTAAGCCTTGGCCTCACAAGTGAAATCCTGGGGCAGGAAGGGTTTCCCGAGTTAACAAAGAATCAACACTTCTCAGAAACTTGGCAACAAATCTACATTCATTACAAGGGTTAGAAAAGAAAGTGACAAGAACCTAAAGCCTGGTCTGTATGACACTCTAGTTCAACTGATTGTGGAGGGATGTCTGATAAATTCAAGTGGCATGCAGGCCTTTAAGTGGAGAGTAATCCAATTAGATTTAAGGATTCTTATGAAAGTGCTTATGATCTTGTGATCTTGGGCTATGCATCCAGGGTGTCTAAAATGTAGTTTTACAAATGAAAACAGATACAGACCATAGCTAAAGGTGGAAGATGTTAAACCATTCTGATGAATGTGATGGTGGATGTGTGAACAATTCAAATGCCTACCGACTCAGTGAAGAATTTTCTTCAGAGCTTGGAAGGTTCACTTCTAAACTTTTGCTGGCTAGAAAACAATCCGGATGATTCAGAATATGATGTGCATGCTTGGCAGGCAGGCAGGTAGGCAGAGTGTAACCCATCTGTGTGTTAGGAATGTCTTATGAGAACTTACGCATTTTGGTCTAATTCAGAACAAAGCCCCTCAGCATTCAAAGACAATCTGCTGCCTACCTCCTTTATTCCAATATTTATGTTAGCAAATTTGAGAGAAGATAAAGCACCAGAGGGAGGCTGCCTTAAAGGTAACATTCACCTGACAAACAAGTTTCCTTTTATATCATTTCCTCAGTTCCACATAAGATAAATGGAGTTCAAGGCAATCAAAGCAAGACTCCGTGTTCAGCTTCTGGGCTCTTTGTTCACATATTTTTCAGAGTTCTGAGCCTCATTCACCAGCTCTTGGTCACGTTGGTCACTTCAGGATAAAGTACAAACTAAAGTATAGTTTGTCCTGCAGTTTCCAATTCACATAATGTTCCTGTCAGAAAGGATATTTTCAGCTCACAGCATTCTGACAAGCTCAAGGAAAATATGGTTGAAGAAACAGACATATAACTATAACCATCTCAGGCTGTACAACAACCTCATCATTTGGTTTCTATTTAAACAGTAAAATCCTCTTTTGAAGATGGGAAAAATGGTTTAATCCCCAGAAAAGAGGCAGGAAGGCATAACTCAATTATGCTACTGAAGCTGATGAAAGAAAGAGCTCTTGATCAAGGAAATAATGGTTTCTGCAAAGGAGAAGGGAGATGTTATACAGGTCTCTGTTTTTCAAAATGACAGACATTGCACATAGTTCCTCCCTTTTCCATAGATAGGCAAAGACAGTCTTGTGGTTCTGATCCAGAAACATGCACTGGGAACTGAGCAGCAGAGTTAGAACATAACCCAAGGTCCACCTGAGCAGCCATTTCGTTGAGGTACCATTGCCAGCAAGGTACCCCAGCACAGCTGACCCAGAGACTACTATTCCCCTTGCTAATGGAGTCAGGTACCTACACTGTAGAGTTTTTCCAGCCTGAAAAAAGTTACTTAGTGAACATTTCATAAAGACAAGAGTAGCACTCATACATTAGTGTATTTCTAGAAAGGGCAAATCCTCACATATATACACAGAGAGGCAGGCGCACATGCACATGCACATGAGTGTGCACGCACACACACATACACATACACACACATACACACACACAGAAGAGCTTGGACTTTTCTCTTTGAATGGAAGGAACAAGTAACATTCATATGACAACCCAAATAAAATATAGCTCCAAATTTCAACAAACTAAAACTTACAAATCAAACAATATTTGCAAACAGGAACTCTTCTGAGCAAGGCAGTCCCACACAGCAGTTCATCTATCTTCAGCTCAGGCCTGACCTGAGAAGTAACCCTGTAATACTGCTGTATGATGATAGTCTGCTACTGCCCCAAACAATTATGGAAAGATCACTAGGAGGCACGGTTCTTTTGCCCTCAGCTAGGGTGTCCCCAGTTACCACAGAATGAAGTCTCATTCCTCCTACTATGAGTCAGCCTGATTCTGTTCTCCTGTAGGGTTAGTAAGGGTTAATGAATCTATTCCTTTATGGAAGAGAATGAGGCACAAAACCCCAGTACTCATCAATGAACTACTTTCCTCTGTCTAGAGGTGAACTCAAGGTTGTAACTACTTCATCCATTTATCCCTAAACCCATCACTGTTAGCAAAGGCAAAGCAAGGCATTCTTCCTCAAAACAGAGAGGCCCAGACTCAGAACAGTACAGCTATGTATGGCAACATGATGGTAAATGAAGAGAAAAAAGGGACACTGTTTGAAACTTGCGTCAGTTTGTCAACTTACTCTTTGACAGATGGTCACAACTGAAGTCTGAAAGAAGCTATTTCCTAAACCTACCAAGTAGGTAAAGGTTATCAATTTCTATTGCTGCTATTGTCATTTCCTTCAGGAGCAGAAATACATAGGACCCTAAGACACAGGCCCCTCATCCAGAGGCTCTTAAGGGAAATAAATATTTCTTAATGAGAATGGGGGATGATCTCTATTCCTGCCTATCTGAAATTTCAACCCAAATGAAGCTCTCTGAATTTCTCTAAACAGAGCACGCATCAAATCACATTTTAAGTCTTTTGCTTTTCAAATTCCCCTGTCATCTGGTCCTAAGGGCTCTGGAGAGATGATCCAGCTATGGCAGCTTTCAACTCTGCCCCTTCTGTCAGGGAAACAACAGTAAAGGAGCTCAGTGCAACAAACAGGTTGAAATTGAAGGCGAAGGGACCACCTCATTGCCACTAACACACTTTACTGTAACCCATGCATTTCTGATTTACTGACTAAAATAATTTCCCCCAAAGGGCTGAATGCCAAATTATAAATCTCTTCCTCTCATGTTTCAGAACCCCCAGGACCAGCATATTTGGACACAAGTCAGTTATTCAGCAAAGATGCCCTCATAATTCCCTAGAAAGAAGGGGTTCTTGGTCTGGTCTGAAGGCCTCTCTGCAGGTTTTTGCTGGTTTTTTTCTCTCAGAAGGCGGCAACTGCTGCTCACGCCTCGAGAGGAGTTACTGGTTTTACTTTGGAACCAGTCCTCGGGATTGTGGATAAAGCTGAGATGCAGGAGTTCCAGAGGAAGATGAGGAGGATCCTGACTTTCTTCCACTTTTGGGCCTGAAAAAAAAAAGAGCAAATACATTTTCATGTTCACGTGCCAAGTTTTATCCAGTACAAATTAAACCCTTCTCTTTTGTACACCATGTCAATTGCATTCAAAATCTTGATCATTCTTCTACAACGCCTAAGTCATTACACTTTCCAATTTACTTTTCAAAGTAGTTGCCCAAGTGATAGGAACAACTATGTGAATTTTGCAGAGCAGAACAACCTGCTTCAACTGTCCAGGGAAGATAGATACTCTTGCAGTACTAGATTTAAGAGAACACCTAGATTCATTTCTCTGCTGTGATACCTATTAGCTATGTGACCCCAGGCAAGTCCTTTACCTGAGTCTCAGATTTCTTTCTCTGTAAAACAGGATCATAAAAATGTGTTTAATAATAATGTAAGTGTAGAACCCATATAAGATTGCATGCCATATCAGGGAGGGAGAGGAGAGAGAGGGGGAGAACATTTTAAACTGATGGAAGTAATTGTTGAAAACTGAAAACAAATAAATTAGTTAATTTTTTTTTAAAAAACAGCTTCCATCTCTAAGCAAAGAAAACTGCCTACATATTGGTCTGTCATGGTGGGGGATAAAGAGATAATTGGTTCCAGCCATAGGTGTAGTTATTGTGGGTACTTTAGGGTTGGAGCACTCATGGCTGTAGTAGAAATAGATGTCCCATAGATATTACATGTCATTCCATGTGTATCTGTGGCATACACAATCTCAATATCTTTATGATTACAGTTGCAAAAGTGTTCCTTAAGACAAAGTTTTGACCCAATCAATTTACTCTAGAAAAGGGCAGAAACAGTTTACATTCCATCATTTGTAAAGTTACCTGACGTTTGCTTTCATTATTTTTGCTATACTCATTTTATTTGTATTTAGGCAACCTAAGAACAAATGTACAAGTAAAGATGCAGTAAAAATGAATTGCTTAATATTAATAAAGTCACTGTATATCAAGCACAACCATAAAACAAAAAGTCCATGTATTTAACTTTTTTTTAGATTTTGCTTTTGTGGATACTTGCCTAACATGCACGTGCTATAAAAATGGTTAACGGAAATAACCCGAGATCATGACTAGTTTTGTTTAATGTCTTATGTGTATTAAGTTGATGTAAGTAGAATAAAAGTTTTACGAATGGAAAAAAATAATAAAAAAATAAAAATGGAACTTAAAAAACAAAAAACAGGATCATAGGATTTAGGCCTAAAGGAACCTTAAATGTTTTCTAATCCATCTCTGCTCCCTTATTTTATAGATGAGGAGATCCAAAAAGGGTAAGCAGATAAGTATTCAGGATCACAGAGATAAGAAATGGCAAAGTAGAGATTCAAACTCAGGTTTTCTGCCCCCTGGGCTCTTTTCGTGACAATATATTTCCACAACCTACTTCAGAGGGTTGCAAAATGCAAAGAAAGCATTTTGTAAAATATAAAGGCTACCAAAATGTGGGCTATTATTTGGGTATATGATATATAACGTGTTATAGGTGTATTTTACATGTTATCCTTGTTCACTCCTGTCTAGATACCAGAGATTCAGTCCAATAAATCGCTTACCTAGCCTTGGATTTTTTATTTGATGTGCTCTCAAAGGAGGAGGCATCCACCTGAATTTCATCTTCATCCTGTAAAGCAGCCTCCAAAGCAGCTTGGACTTTGGGAGCAATAGCAGGGCCCTCATAGTCTCTGGTTGTCCGGCTAGGCATATCCAATTCTAGTAATACGATATTCTCTGCCTAGAAATGCACAGCCAGAGATAATGCCTAGTTAGCTAGTGTAAAGAAATCAGCAAAAACAAGAAGGAAGCCAGGATATGGTGATGAATGTAATGTTGTCTACTTCCTAGATGAGGTCTTTTCTTCACAAGCGATAGTGGCAGTAGGAAAGAGGCCCTACCACCACAGTAGGTCTGTAGTGTAGGTCCATTAGGACAAAGTAAAGAAAAGTCCTAGTAGAATTGGGAGGGAGTTCAAAAAGCACTTCATTGGCTATCAGGAGACTAGGGATCTGCCTTAAAAACTAATTCACTGTGACACTTCGAGAAAACCCCTTCCTACCTCATAGTCACAATTTTCCCATTTGAAAATGGTCTAGGGGATTTGTACTCAATTTTTTAAAACCAATATTTAAAATTAATCAACAAATTGATTTTTAAAAAAATAAATCAAGAAAATGTACTAGATGGTCTCTAAGGTTGCTTCCAACTCTATAACTATGAAAGCTCTCCTTTCTGTGAGTTGTTACCTTATAGATGATCAAATCCCTCTTGCTCCGAATTTACAGTACAGCACCTGAGGATCTCTAAAGAATCAAACTCCTCTGATGAGGAGAGAAAAAACAAGAGTCTTACCCTATATCGGGCCTCTGGACGAATCATCATGGACATCCTGGCGTGTTGGCTAAGAGGCCTCTTGTAGCCCACAGCTGAAACAGGCCGCTTCATCATCTGCTGATTACTGTTGGGAAAGAAATCATTTACATCCTGGAAGTGGACCAAAAACCTACTACAATGCTTAGAAATCATGATGAATCTCTTGAAATATCTGTGCTTTCTCCAAACTGTTGTTCTGAACTAGATTTTGGACAGATTTGATACCTACTACAAACAGAACCAGAACACAAGCAATTTCTTGGCTTCTCTACTTCATCTGTGTGGCCTTGGGCAAGTTACTTAACACCACCAAATCTCATTTTCCTCATTTATAAAATGGGAATAATTAAATTTAGACTTCCTACCTCATAATGCTATTGAGAGGGCAATGTTTTATAAACTATAAGGCACTAGATGGAGGCAGAATTGCTTGTTGATTTAACAGAAAGAGTCACTGAAAAAGGACTCAGGAGACATGAATGCTAGTCATACCTTTGGTATGAATACTTTTGGCAAGTCATTTTCCCTGGCTGGGCCTGAATTTATTCATCTGCAAAATAAGGGGGCTGGACTGATTCCTAACGCTCCTTACACCTTTGCCTTTCTATGAAACTTCTCTATGAATGAGTCTCTTTTGTAATACTTATAATAGAAACATATTTTGTCCAGGGTAGAAATGAGGTAGACTTTGTTCTTACTAGATTTCCTTTAACGAAGTTCCAGTTCATTCAGACCTCTCAGATCACTCCCTAGGAAAGGTAAATGGTAACTTACTCCAGTCGAGTTATGGGATGCAATTTCCAATGATCTTCCTCTTCATCAAAGAAGGATCTATTCATGATTTTGCCTTTCTCTTCCAGGGGAATAAAGTTTTCTATAATAAGATGCCTGAAAGAACATACACATATTAGAGTTAGACACCTCAATATAAAGAGAAGAGTTTTCTAGGTCAGTCTTGCGCATGTGCTTCTACATGCACCTACTTTCTATCTGTTAGGGTAGATATTTGCTAAACTAAACATCTCTTGGTTGACAATACTGTTAATGCTAACTTGAATTACTAATTTTTAGAAGTGAGAGGCTTCCTGAAAATTAATTCACTCAACAAAATTTACCTCTGGTACTATACACAATTCAAAAACCCTTCTTTCCTGAAACCTTCCATATCTTCTCCTGGTCACCTTCTCTGTTTCTCAGTTAATGACTTCATCTCTTCACTGAAAAAAACTGAAGCCATTCAATATTGCCCTCTTCTCCCATTCTCGTTATCTCAAAATCACTTGACATCATCCCATACCCCTCTCTACATATAGCCTTGATCTTGATCCCATCCTATCTCTCTTCTTGTCCTACTATCCTATCCCTCCTCTTCCCCTTCTCCCTCTCTCTTCTTCTCACTCCCTCCCTCTCTTTCCAGGTCTCCTTCCCTCTCCCTTGCCCCCATTTTCATCCATTCTTTTGCTCCCCTTCTCCATCCGTCTTTTCCATTCCCCTGAATATACTATCCTATATTTTTCCTTTCTTTCTCAACCAAACTTCTGGAAAAGGCTGCCTGTATTTGTTGACTTTGCTTCCTCTCCTCACTCCCTCCTAAACCCCTTGTCTTCTGCTTTCTGATTTCACTCTCAACTGAAACTATTCTCTACAAAGTTACCAATGTTCTCTTAATTTCCAAAACTGATGGTCTTCTCAGTCCTCACGTTTCTCAATCTATCTACTACTCTCAGTATTGTTAACCTCCTTCTCCCAGATATTCTTTTCCTCACTGGTTCTCCTCCTCTCTTTCTCAGAGGTCTGTTAGATTTCTTTGCTTGCATCATCCATATCATACTACCTTACTGTGAGTGCCCTCTCTCGCTAGATCAGGGCTTCTTAAATTTTTTCCATTCTCAACCCCTTCAGCACTTCTTAAACTATGACTTCTTAAACTACCCCACATGGGCTAGTTGACCTCAGCAGCTCCCATGGATTTAATTAACATCTCTATGCATGTGTGCATGCGCACATACACACACACACACTCACACACACACACACATACATCCAGTTTCCCATGAGCTTCAGTCCCACATCATCAATTACTGCTTGGAAATTTCAAACTGAATTATCTTGAAGACATCTCAAACTCATCATGTGCAAAACTGAACTCATTATCTTCTCCCTATCCTCAAACCTACTCCTCTTCTAAACTTCCCTATTTCTGTCAAAAGCACCATCATCCTTCTAGTCTTCCAGATCTATAACTTCAGTGTTATTCTGGATTCTACATTCTCCCTCACCCTATGTATCCAATCGCTTGCCAAATCTTGACATTTCTACCTCCATTCCACCTCTTGCATCTGACCCCTCCCTTCCACTCACACAGTTGCCACCTTAGTTCAGTCCCTCATCACCTTTCACCCAGTTTACTGCATTGCCTTCCTATTTGGTCTGTGCTCAAGCCTTTCCCATTCTAGTCCATCCTCTACACTGCTGCCAAAGTGATCTTCTTTAGCCACAATAAACTGCAATGACTCCTTAGTGCCTCTTGGATCAATCACAATCTTTTCTGTTTGAGAGTCTTTCACAATCTGGTCCCAACCAGTTCTCTCAGCCTGAATGAACATTGCTTTTCCTCCCATACTCTGTAATCCAGTTAAACTGACTTTCTCCTTCTTCCTCACATACAATAATCCATCTCCCATCTCCAAACCTTTAGACTGGCTATCTAATGTCTGTGATGCACACTCTCCTCACCTTGACCTCAGAGAATCCCTCTCTTTTCTTTCAAGACCCAGTTTAAGTAACGTCTTCTATATGAAGCCCTTCTTGATTCTCCCACCAGCTAGTGCACCCCGCCTCCCAAACTGTCTTGTGTCTAACTGCTTTGTATTCATTCTGTGCTTACACATGAGCATATTATTATCACTTGTGCTAGAAAGTAAGCTTCCTGAAAAAAAAGTTTAATTCATTTTATTTGAGTCACTACCAAAGCCCTGGCACATAGTAGGTACTTGATAAATGCTTGCCAATAGACTTTTTTGTTACCCTTTTAATGAGTTATCCTTGTTCTCAGTTTTCTGCAGCTCCTCAAATTGGTTTGTATTTATTTATATGTGTCTGTCTTATAATCTCCCAGTTCTCTGAGGGTAAGGATTATTTCATTTTTATCTTTGTAATCCCAGTACCTAGCATAGCATCTTATACATAGTAAGAGCTTAATAAACATTTGATTAATAGCATTGAATAGAGACATTTATTAAGTCCTTACCATGTTCACAGGCCCATGATGGGCACTGGAGAAGAAACAAAGGGTAGATAAAACAGAAAATCTGTCCTTATGAAATATTCATCAGCTTCCAAATAATAATTTTTAAGTGCTTAGTAGTGCTTTATGGTATACAAAGCCCTTAATATCCATTACCTCACGTAATCCTCACAATCGCCCTATATCCCCACGTTGAACCTCCATTTTACAAATATAGAAACAGAAGATAAAATGAATGATTTCTCCAAAGCTACAGTAATTATAACAAACACAACAAATATTCAATAAGCACCTTCTGTGAGCACATTAAGGAGAAGAGCCAGGTGTTAAACCCAGAACTTCTAGCTCCATAACCACTTTCCACCACAGTAGAGATATCTTTAAATAATCAAAAAGACTTTCCACCACAGTAGAGATACCTTTAAATAATCAAAAAGACTTGAGTAATTACCTAAATGGATTACTCAAGACTAAAAATGCAAGATTTCTTTTTTGTTTTTTTCAAATATTAAAGTTTTTAATGGACAAGACAGAAAAATAACTCAGAGTAAAAACCAATACAGAAAAGAGGTATTCTCAGGGGCAGAGCCAAGATAGTGGAGTAGAAGATCTGGGACCTGCTAGAGCTCTCCCCCCAAACCCCTAAAAATCCTGTAAAAAATGACTCTATAAACAAATTCTAAGACACAAAATGACAGAGTGAAACAAATTTTCAGCCCAAGACAATCTGGAAAGTTGACAGGAAGGGTCTATAGTATCGGGCTAGAAGCAGAATATAGTTCAGATGGAGCTGGAGCTGGAGCAGGCCTTAGGGGACTGAATCACTTACTGGTAGTGGCTACAGTTTCCAGATTTCTCAACCCACAAACAACAGACAGCTTCGAAGGTCAGTGGGAAGGGTCTCAAGTGGAACGTGGTCCAGCCCCAGCCCTGGCCCAGCCTCAGCCCAGGCCCCATTCCTAGGGCAGTGGCAGCCACTGCTGAAGCACAGGTTAATTCTTCAGCCCCTCATTTAGCAAAGAGCTCAAAAGTCAAGTAACTGACTAGGAAAATGAGCAAATGGGGGGAAAAGAAATAGACTATAGATTCTTACTTTCTCAGTGAAGACATATTTTCTTATGTCATTGGTGACAAGGAAGATCAAAACATACAACCAGAAGAAGACAACAAAGCCAAAGCTTCTACATCCAAAGCCTCCAAGAAAAATATTAATTGGTCTCAGGCCATGGAAGAGCTCAAAAAGAACTTTGAAAATCAAGTAAGAGAAGTAACGGAAAAATTGAGAAAAGAAATAACAGTCATGCAAGAAAATTATGAAAAATGAGTGAACAGCTTGCTAAAGGAAACCCAAAAAAATGCTGAAGAAAATAATACCTATAAGTAAGACTAAACTCAAATGGCAAAAGAGGTCAAAAAAGTCAATGAGAAGAAGAATGCCTTAAAAAGCAGAATGAGTCAAATGAAAAAAGGTCCAAAAGCTCGATGGAAAAAATAATTTCTTAAAAATTAGGATGGAGCAAATGGAAGCTAATAGCTTTATCAGAAACCAAAAAAATTACAAAACAAAGCCAAAAGCATGAAAAAATAGGAGATAATGTGAAATATCTCATTGGAAAAACAACTGACCTGGAAAATGGATCCAGGATGGATAATTTAAAAATTATTGGACTACCTGAAAGCCATGATCAAAAAGAGCCCAGACATCATCTTTCAAGAAATTGTCAAGGAAAATTGCCCTGATATTCTACAACCACAGGGTAAAATAGAAATGGAAAGAATTCACCCATCACCTCCTGAAAGAGATCCCAAAAGGAAAACTCCTAGTAACATTGTAGCCAAATTCCAGAGTTCTCAGGTCAAGGAGAAAATATTACAAGCAGAGCTGATCCAACCATCTGGACAGCAATTTGGAATTATGCCCAAAGAACTATAAAAATGTGCATACCCTTTGACCCAACAATATCACTTCTAGGGCTGTATCCCAAAGAGATCATACAAATGGGAAAAGAACCCACATGTACAAAAATATTTATACCAGCTCTTTTGGTGGTGACCAAGAACTGGAAACCAAGGAAATGCTCATCAATTTGAGGAATGATTGAACAAGTATATGAATGTAATGAAATCCTAATGTGCTATAAGAAATGACAAACAGGTGGACTTCAGAAAAACCTGGAAAGACTTATATGAACTGATGCTGAATGAAATAAGAAGAACCAGGAAAGCATTATGCACAGTAATAGGCACAATGTGTGAGGACTGTTTCTGATAGACTTAGCCTTTCACAGCAACGCAAGAACCTAAAACATTTCCAAAAGACTCTTGATGCAAAATGCCAGCCACATCCAGAGAAACAACTATAGAATCAAGAAAAAACTATAGAATCAGAACACAGAATGAAGCAGACTAATTTCTCTTTTGTTAAGTTTTATTTTGTTTTTTCTCATGTTTTCTCCCATTCGTTTTAATTCTTCTATGCAACATGTGAAAATGTGTTTAATAAAAATATATGTGTAGAACCTATATAAGATTGCATGCTGTCTCGAGGAGGGAGGGAAGGGGAGAAAATTTAAAACATATGGAAGTGATTGTTGAAAACTAAAAACAAATAAATTAATAAAAACCAAACAAAAAAACAATTACAAGCAGCCAAAAAGAAACAGTTCAAGTACTGTGGAAACACAATCAAGATAACACAAGATTTAGCAATGTAGTTTGGTGTAGATTTAGTGTAGTTTAGCAGTTTAGTGTAGACACTAAGGGACTGGAGAGATTGGAATATAATATTCTAGAGATCAAGAGATACAATTAAAACCAAGAATCACCTCCCCAGCAAAACTGAGTATAATACTTCAGGGGGAAAAATGGAATTTCAATGAAATAGAGGACTTTGCATGAAAAGGTAAACAGGAAAGAGAAACCATAAAGGATTTATTAAAGTTGAACTGTTTACATTCCTATATGGAAAAATGATATTTTTAACTCATGAGACTTTTCTCAGTATTAAGACAGTTGGAGGGAATGTGTGTGTGTGTGTGTCTGTATGTATAGGTGTATGTATATACACACACAAACATACATAATGTTATATTCTCAATTAGGTATAGAAGTTTATCTTACCCTACAGGAAAACAGAAGGGAAGGGGATAAGAAAAGGGGGCAATAATAGAAGGGATGGCAGACTGTGGGAAGGAGTAATTGGAAGAAAACACTTTAGTCGAAGAACAGGTCAAAGGAGAAAATAGAATAAAAAGAGGATGGGATAGGATAGAGTGAAATATAGTCTCTTTCACAACATGACTGTTAAGGAAGTATTTTGCATGACTACATGTATAACCTATATTGAATTGCTTACCTTCTCAATGAGGGTCCGTGGCAAGGGGGGAAGGGAGAGAATGTGGAACTCAAAGCTTTAAAAATATTAAAAATTGGTTTTACATGCAACTAGGTAATACAATATATAGGCAATGGTATATAGAAATCTAACTTGCCTTACATGAAAATAGAAGGGAAGGGGATAAGAGAGGAGGAAAGTGATAGAAGGGAAGGCAGATTGGAGGAAAGAGTGTCCTGTCCTGGGGTGGGGGGAGATGGGGAGAAAATCTGAAATTAAAAATTATGTTGTGGAAGTCAGTGTTAAAACTGAAAATAAATAAATTTTAAAAGACCGTACATTATCCCTTCAGTCGTTTTTATAACCTATCTTATTTTAATGCATCTTAGAAACATCCTCTTCCCATAGACTCTGTTACACTGAACTTCAATCCCCACATATCCCTCTCTCTTGTTTATGGACATTTTGACAAGTTTTAGAGTTAAATTTAAATTGTAGATTCCTTTTTCTTTCTTCCTTCAAAAAAATATTTTATTCTCCCTTCTTTTTCCTCTCAAGTAAGTAGTCAATTCAATCCACTCTTCTTTCTCCCCTTCAACCTCTTTTATTTGGCAGTTCTTTTCATTGTACTTTCTGTTCTGAAAATGATTTTTTTGCTTTGTTATTTTCATTTTCTTCTCTATTGTCAAAATTTTGGCATTTATAATTTTTTAGACTCTGTTATTTATGTAATAAAGGTTTCTAATGTGAGTTTTCTCAACAAGTTATATGTAATGTCTTCTAGATACTCTCTGCTCCACTTTTTTTCTGTTGTGTCTTGCTCTTACAAGTTTAAAAAAAAGAGGCATTCTCATTTTCTCCAATCTTATTCACAAAAAGAACAAAACTTTCTAGAGGTGTCTGTGAAGAAATTAGTGCTTCCTGGGAGTCTCATGTGGGGATGAAAAGCCCATCCTTCCAATGGAATTGCAAAATTTCTACTCTATTTAGGTCAAGTGGAAAACCAGACTGCTTTGCTATAATTACTTTTCACCCTGGTGCTTTGGCCCTGAGTTGGACTAACTTTTTAAAGCAATGAAGATAAAGACAAGAGGCAGCTGTCACTGTGGAGATCTGGTTCTCGTTTTAATATGTACTTGATTTTTATTGATTATTAAGTGGAATCAAACTTCCTTAGTCAAACATTTAAAGGTCTCCACCACCTGGTGCCACTCTACCTCCTAGCTTTGTCTCAAATTATTCCCTCACGGTAGCCTACACCCTAGCCAAGCTAGATCACTGGATGGCTCCCCATATCCTTCATGTGTTTTCTTACTCTAGTGTCCAAGTTTACTACTATTCTCCCACCTGAGCTCAACTTCCAAAATTCCCCATCTCTATCTGTACAAATCCTGCCAAGCTCAAAGGCTGAAGAGAAATTGGTCTTGGTTAAATTAATTTATGGGTAGGTGTTAAGAGGTTGAATGATTTCTACTTCTTTGACAATCTCCAAAATAAAATGTGTATCATCACCACTGACTGAAAAGTAAGAGATCCAAATCAACTTTCAGGTGCTACAGCTCCATATGTACATGAACATGTGCATGATGAGAAACAATACAAACTGTTTAAAAGCATCTATTACTACTACCACCACCACCACCACCACCACCACCACCACCACCACTACTACACCTCAATCCTGCTACAAAGAGTAATGAACTCAAAGTCTCAAAGTCTCTAGTTCAATTCCCTCTCAAGCATGAATTTGGACTCAAGAGTCTCATAACCCTGGCCTAGTTCTATTGCCACTTCTTAATAGCTGTGTGACTTTCAGCAAGTTGTAACCTCTTAGAACTTTAAGTTCCACCACCCTAAAATGTTGATAATAACAGACTGTCTTCATTATTAAAACTTAGGAAATAGAACCACTAATCCCTAGATACTAGTAACAAATGACAGTTGAATAGCTTTTTACATGTTATTTTATTTAATACTTTCAACCTCACAGTGAAATAAGGAATATAAGTATTATTCCTAATATATACATAGATAAGGAAAAATCAAAGCTCTGAGGAAGTAAAGTGGCTTTCTTGAGGGTCCACAGTCAGTCAAAAATCAATAAGTATTTATTAAGCACCTCCTCTGTACCAGGCTAAACTGAGGGATACAAACACAAAGGCAAAAGACAGCCTCTGCCCTCGAGGAGTTCAATATCTAATGAGGGAGACAAGCAAACAAAAATGTACAAACAAGCTATAGAGAGGATAAATAGGAAATAATTAACAGAGAGAGAAGGTACTAGAATTAAGAGGACTTCCTGTACAAGGTGAAAGTTTAGCTGGGATTTGAAGGCAGGGAAGCCAGGAGCTGGAGATGAGGGAGAAAATTTCAGGAATGGAGGAAACAGCCGGAGAAAATGTCTGGAAACTAAAGATGGAGTGTCTTGTTCACAGAAAAGTAAGGAGATCAGTGTCACTGGTGAGTGTTAGGTCTAAGAAGACTGGAAAAGTAAGAAGGGCTAGGTTATGAAGAGCTTTGACTACAGGATTATATATCTGATCCTGGAGATAACAGGAGTTTATTAAGTAGAGAAAGGGGTGACATGGTTAGACTAGCACTTAAGGAAGATGACTTTAGCAGCTGAATGATACATGAACCAGAGGAAGGAAAACTTGTAGCAGGTAGACTCACCAGCACACTATTGTAGTAGTCCAGTCATGAGATGAAAAAAGCCTGGACCAGGGTGGCTGCAGTATCAGAGTAGAGAAGGGGTTATTTTAGAATGTTGCAAAGGTGAATCAACAGGCCTTGGCAACAGATTGGATGTGGGTGGGGGGAAAGGGGAGAGATGGTGATGAGTTAAGGATGACATTTAAGTTTTGTGAGCCTGGGGAACCTGTAGGATGATGATGTCCTCTATAGTAATAGGGAAGTTAAGAGGGAAGAGAGTTTATGGGAAAAGATAACAAGTTCAGCTTTGGACATGTTGAATTTAAAATCCCATTAAAGATTTGAGTCCTCTAAAAAACAACTGTAGATTTAAGACTGGAAGTCAGCAAAGAGGCTGGACTGGATTGATAGATTTGAGAAGCATCACCATAGAGATGACAAATCCAAGAGAGCTGAAAAAATCATTAGTGAATTAGCATAGAAAGAGAAAAGAGTCCAGGACAGGGCTTGGTAAGACAGCCACATTAGTAGATGAGACCTAGATGAAGATCCAGCTAATAAGTAGATGAGCCAAGATTCAAATTCAGGATTTTCTGACTTAAAAACTCCATTTTATTTTCAATATAGCCCAGTTGTCCAACCTCCTTCCTGTAACTTGGTGTCTCTTATGGCCTGACAAACTTACTTGAGTTTCAGTTCTCTGGTGAGTTCATTTTGAGTCTGTTCCAACTCCTGACGCTCTTTGATATGCTCTTCTTGAAGGTCATGTATTTCTGCCTTTACTGCCTGGAGCTTAGAAAACAACTGGAACCAAAAAAGACAAATCAAAGTTAAAAGGAACAAGTCCTCTCATTTTCTTCCAAAATTTCAGATTTTTCTAGTTTTCTCTCAACCTTTTTGAGTTTCTTGGTCTTGATGTCCACTTCTTGCTGTAATGAGCTATAAGTCTCCTTCAGCTCCAGTGTTTCTTCATCCCGACTTTCCATCTGTTGTTGAATTTCACGTTCCCGACGTTTCTAAGAAATAACACAAAAAGGACCAATTTTACTCTAGGAAATGGTTCTACTTATAGGATTCTGCTGAAGATTACAAGAACATACATCTTACATTTCTTGATGTAAATATCCAGAAAGCAAGTCAAACCAAAGGAAAAGTATACTTTAAAACTTTTGTTTTCAATTAATAAGCCATTTATTCTTTCTTCCTCCCACCTCTCCCTACTGGAAAATAAAAACAAAAATAAAACTCTTATAATAAACAGGTCATATACTTCTAATTTTAATTTCTTCTGGAAGAGTACAATATAAGGGATATTTGCTACATGCTTCAAACCAAGAAACAAATTTTTTAAATTACTATTTTTTTTTCAGATTTGTAATTACTTGCTCCGCAATTTCCTGTCGCTTCTGCTCAAGTATTTTTTGTTGTTCATTGGTATGGTCAACTATATTTTTTCCTCCAACGAGTAGCTTGCTTTCCATGGCCTAAAAGGGAAATAGAGAGACGAGGCAGAATTAGTCCTACAAGTGATCTGCCTGAGAAAAACAAGCCCTTCATATATACTATTGAAATATCTTCAATTCAATTTACTTCAACATTTGCTTACTAAGTATCATCTGTATAAAGAGCTAGATGCAGAGGTAGATACAAATATTAGCTGATATATGTACCTGCTCTTACATTACCAGTATTATCTATTATGGTTACCGCCTGGCCCTCATTCCTAAGCAGCATAAGGTACAGGGCCAGCCCTAAGGGATGAAGGCTTGGGGTATAATGTACTATATCTTCAGCCCCCTCCTTACCACAACTACTCCAACAAGTGTGAGAAAGGCCTTTACTTTGGTGATAAGGGCTGGAGGAAGTAAGGTTGTTGGCTTACAAGCTCATGACATGTATGCGAGACTAGAGTGTTTGGAGTCTTTTTTCTTTTTTTAATACTCGCTAGGGAAGCCACTTTCTTCTTCACTACTTCCTGTATCCCTGAATCACTGCCTACCTAGAAGCAGTGAGAAGGTCTCAAAAGTCAAGAATGATTCATACATTGTATCACATGTATACTTTAACTATAGCCAATTATTTAACTCTTTGGTGAAATGTTCCCTAGCATCTTAAGCTTTAGAGTCAATGTTTTTCCTTTCTTTCCTTCTTTCTTTTTTTTTTGCAAGTCAATGTTTTTCTTCAGTCTTCATTTTAGAAATTTGTTCTATCATTGTGACCTCAACAGCGTAAGGGAGAGGTTTTCACATTCTGTTCACTAAATACAGGATCAATAGGGCAGTAACCTAAAGTTTAAGAGAGGCATGTGTTGTGTGTGTAAAACAGCTTAGAGCTCTCATACCATCTGCCTACAGCTGTAAATGAACCATTGATCACAAGTCATCACAAGTGCTCTTTGCTTTGGATAAAAGATGTTACTAAAAAATTGTGTGGAAACCAAAATTATTAAGATGAAATCAGATTTCAAATGCTGAGAATATTATTTTTTAAAGACATCCTTTGGAGAATTCCTTTGTAAAGCCAATAATCTTCCCTCCCCCAACTTAGCTGTTTCAGGTTTTCATGTTAAATTAAAATCACAAACATTTAGAGCTAGACAGAGGCCTTTAAAGACTACCTAGTTTAACCTCATTTTATTTCTTGATGAGGAAATGGAGTCATTGACTGGCTAAATAACTTAGCTAAGATCACACAAATAAATTAGTGACAAAGCCAGGATTAGAACCCAGGTCTCTTTCCATATATGTATATGTGTATATATACACATAGATAGATAGATAGATACACACACACATATATGCATTGTCTTCTGAATCTACATCCTTAATCAAAGCCATGTACCCCTGTGCTAAAGCAAATTTGTTTTTAAACCTCTGATCCATATCCTTTTTCCTAAAATCTTCTAAGATAATGTTATTTTCTGCCACTTCTACCTCTTTTGGGGGGACCAGAGGAGGATGTATTCAAACTATATTTGCCTAAATCAAACAGAGAGAGCTATGGAAAAAGTCCTTTGGGACAGTACCGGACCTTGATCTTGGCACCCAGCATTTCTGCAGCATCTTTCTCCCTCCTCAGATCCTCCATCTTTTTCTCCTTCTCCTTTAATAATCTCATCTTGTCTTCAGCTACCAAGGTGTGATCCTCTACAATGGCCTTCTTTTCAATCTCCAGTTTCTCTTGCTGCTCCCTCCAGTAGTCATCCTTATCCTCACCTTCATCCTCACCTTCTTCACCTTCTCCCTCTTCCTCTTCCTCTTCTTCCTCTCTGCCTCCAACCCCCTCTTGGCGTTTTTCTCTCTTTTTTCTTTTGCCAATGGAACGTTTTTCTAGTTGGGCTTTAAGCCGAGCAATCTCTTCTTGAAATTCTCGAAGGAGGGCATCTTTAGGATCCTCATTAACTCTTGGCTTATTCTTAATGTTTTTGGCACGGTTGGCATATCTCAGTGTGGTGAGGGTTTCTTCTACATTATAGGAGGCAGGCCCAACATTGGCTACCATCACAGTTTTAGCATTGCCACCTAAAGAGTCCTGTAAGAGCCTTGTAAGTTTTGAGTCTCGATATGGAATATGAGTGCTTTTGCCATCTACAAGAGCAGATATGACATTACCCAAAGCTGAAAGGGATAGATTAATTTTGGTGGCTTCCTTCAGTCTTTCCCCCTGAGCTCCCGTCTTGGCTTGACGTTCACTGCCTGCAAGATCTACTAGATTCAGTTTCCCCACACGGATATGATTTTCTCCGTCAAGCCCTACTTCACTGCACTCAATAGTGATAACAAAGATGGCATGAGATCGAGAACTATGTTCATTCATGTTGGTAGCACCAACTGAACGGTTCTGATTTCCTACATTCATGACATGTTCTATTTCCTTGACACTCTTTGTAACAAAGGAAGACAGATCCTTCACATAGACACCAGTGTCTGGCCTCTCTTTTAGTTCAAGTCTTTTTGTCTGATCCTTTGACAACAGATCTCGAATTTCTTCTTGGTATATTTCTAGGTAAGAGGCCCTGACCAGGTACTGCTGATTTTGGGATCTAGAAATGTGGGTAAAGATATGATCGAAGGAGTTAGGGATGACACCTCTTTTCTCAGGGTCACCACGAACCCCTTCCATCGTGTAGGTTTTCCCAGTCCCTGTCTGCCCATAAGCAAAGATGGTTCCATTGAAACCCTGAAGGACAGAGTCTACAAGAGGTCTGAAAGTCTCATCATATAGCTCAAACTGCTTGGAATTCCAGTCATAGACAGCATCAAAGGTAAAAGTCTTGGGCATCTCATGAGTTGTCCCCCTGGGATTCTTGACTGACACCTGCCCTAGCTTCACATCCACATCAACAACTTTATCATAGGAAGCAGCTTTTTCTTTGCCATTCATAGGACGACATCGTACCACCACCCTGACCGACTCTGAGCTCTTCAACTTAGACATGGTGACAGGTCAGTGTGGGATAAATTTTAATGACTGCTGATCCAATATAGCTCAGGATGCTAAAATCCTAGGGAAAAAAAAAAGCAATTCTTAAGTTGAAGTTTCAGTAGGTTATTATTGCATGTCACAAACCTGACAACTTTTCAATTTGCAAATTCATTGTAAATTAAATTTAATATCTTTATAATTCTATATGTTTTTGCTCCCAGACTCCTAATTGTCTTCAAAGAGAAATATTAATGGCAACTCATTTATTTTAAAGTTTGCAAAATACTTTCCTCATAATCTTGTGAGGCAGGTAACATAAAAGATGAGGAAACTAAGACTTAGAAAGGATAAGAAATTTACTCATATTCATATAGCTGGTTAAGTGTTAGAACTGGGATTCAAAACCAGGTCTCCTCACCCCAAGTACAATTCACTTTGAACTACACCGTGCTCAATCAATCAATAAGTATTAAGTGCCTATCATGTGACAAGAAGAATATGAAGAGCTGGAGACACAAATAAAATTACTGAAACAATTTTCAGTACTTCCAGTGAATTTACATTCTAATATGAAAGACATGTACATAAGTCATATACTGAACAAATATAAAGATAATCAATAAAACTAAGCATAAAGGAGTTAAGTACAAAGTAGTTTGGGAGAGAGGGCACCAGCAGTTGGGGAAATTAGAAAAGGCTTTAGATAAAAGGTGATTGCTTACTGCTGGTGAAACTGCAAACTGATCCAGCCTTTCTGGAAAGCAATATGGAACTATACCCAAAAAGCACTGTGGACTCCATATGTACAAAAATATTTATAACAAGCTCTCTTTATGATAACAAAGAACTGGAAACTAAGCTACCCATCAACTGGAGAATGGCTGAACAAGTTATGGCATATTACTATGATGGAATACCATTGTGCTATAAGAAATTATGAAGGGGATAGTATCAAAGAAACCTGAGAAGACTTGTACAAACTGATGCAGAGTGAAGAGAATAAAGTCAAAAACACAATTTATACAATAACAACATTATAAGAACAATCAACTCTGAAACTTGGGAACTCTTATCAACACAATGACTATCACAGTTCCAAAGAATTCATGATGAAACATGCTACAGAGAGTGCAAAGCAAAGTAAGTGTTCTTTTCCTTTTCATTTTTTTTTTTGAACAAGGCTAATGCAGGAATTTATTTTGCATGACTATAGCCTTGCCAAGCCCCAACCTTGGATTACTCCTACCATCATCTCCTGCTCTTACTCCTACTCATGAAGTGCTTCACAAAATGGGGGAAAATCATGAAACCATGCTACCTGAATCCACTACAAATAAATCTTATTTAATCTCAATTGCATCCTCACTGTAGTAAGGCCCTTTACATGGCCCTAATCAATTCACTATCCTAACCATAGCAGTTTATCCCTCTTCAAACTTCTTATAGCACCCCCTTCTCCTCTCAGCTCAGAACTTTTTCTCACATTTCACCAAAAAATTTAGGTCATTTACCAAGAACCCTCTCTTTTCACCTCCTCATCCCCAAGAAATCTTCTGACACTATCTTCTTTACTACTCTCTCATATAAAGAGGCCTCTCTGCCTGCCAAGTTAAACCCCTCCATAGATATCTTTGACCTCATCCCATCACTTATTCTCCAGCAGATTCTTTTCTTAAGATGAATTCTTTCATCAATCCTACTCTCACTAATCTTAAATCTCTCCTTATCTACCAATTGCTTCCCTATTATGTATCCCATGCTCATACATCCCCTCTATCCTTAAAAATCTCTCACTTGATCCAACCATCCCTATTAGCTATCACCCTATATCTCTCCTTATTTCATGGATAAACTCCTCAAAAAAACCAAGCACCTACAACCAGTGCTTCCACTTCTTTCACTCTCTTCTAACACCTCTGCAGTCTGGCTTTGGACCTTATATCATTCAACTGAAACTATTCCCTCAAAAGTTAGCAATGATTTCTTAAATGCCAAATTTGTTGAGTTTTTCTCAGTCCTCATCTTTCTTGTCCCCTCTACAGCCTTTGACACTGTTGATTACCCTCTTCTGAATTCTCTCTTCTCTCTAAGTTTTCATAACACTGTTCTGTCCTAGCTGTCCTCCTACCTGTCTGGCCACTCCTTCTCAGTCTCCTTTGCTGGATCTTCTTCCAGGTCATGCCCATTAACTGTGTGTGTCCCCCAAGACTCCATCCTTGTCCCTCTCCCTCTATACTATCTCATCATCTTCTATGGGTCCAACTATCATCTCTATGATTCCCAGATCTATTTATCCAGTTCTACCCTCTCTTCTGATTCCCAGTTTCACATAAACAACTGTCTATTGGATATCTCAAACTAAGTATCTCACAGATATCTCATACTAAACTTGTCCAAAAGAAAACTCCTTATCTCTTCCCTCAAACTCTCTTGTCTTCCCAATCTTCCTATTGTTAACATGTCATCCTTGATTCCCCACTCAAACTCACACAAATGTACAAGTCTGCCTGGCATCAGTAGAAATTGTGTGTGTGTGTGTGTGTGTGTGTGTGTGTGTGTGTGTGTGTGTATAAAATCTGTTTGCCATATCTTATTGATTCCCACCTTCACATCACCCTAATATCAGCATTCAGCACCTAATACCTGGACTTTTGCAACAACCTGCTGGTTGGTCTCCCCAGCCTCAAGTTTCTTCTGACTCTGGGTCATTTTCCACTCAACTGCTAAAGTGATCTTTAAAGCATAGGCCTGACCATGTCATTCCCTTACTGGATAACCTTGGTGACTCTCCATTACCTACAGAATCAAATATAAAATCCTCTGTTTGACTTTTAAAGTCCTTCACAGCATGGTCCCTTCCTATTTTCCAATCTTTTTACCTTTTACTCCTTCCTTTGGACTCTTTGTTCCAGCAACACAGGCCTTCTTGTTATTCCTCACACATGACATTCCATCTCTGAACTCTGAGCATTTTTATTGGCTGTCTTTCATGGCTAGAATGCTCTTCTTTATTGACTGCTTCCTTGCTTCCCTGGATTCTTTCCTTTTCTTTTTCTCATTAATTATTTACAGTGTGTTTGGACACATGCCTTTAATAAAAATTCATGCAACACAGGGAGTACAAGGAACAAGATGAAAGCTTCCCCCACTGCAACAAATAAAATTCAAACAACAATCACACGAATTTCCCAAGCTTGGTAGACTGACCCCAAGGAGTGAGTCTCTCTTGTAAGTGAATCATTATCCCAAAAGAGACCTTACACCATGAGCTCTCCCTCTCCCGTGAATGACCCTGCTTCCTTGTTTCCCTGGATTCCTTCAAGATTGAGCTCAAATCTCACCTTCTATAAGAGGCCTTCCCTAGTCCCCCTTGCGGCTAGTTCCCTCCCTGGGGAATTACCTTAGCACAGTACTTATGTAGTAGGCATTTAGTAAATGTGTGTGGACTAACTCAAAATAGTTGTGCAAAGCATTTTCATCACAAAAACCCTATGAGGTAGGAAATGTGTGGATTATTATGCAGATGAGGATACAAAGACTCAGGGAGATCACTTGCCCAAAGGTACAGAGCTAGTGATACGGGATACAACCAAGATTTGTGATTTCTGGTCCTGTATCCCTTCCAGGCGACCTCTGGAATGTGGGGTTATGTAATCTGACATATTCATGTAATACTCAGTTATCAAGAAGCAGCTCAAAACACAGTTGTTATCAGGGAATTTGGGAGCCAAGAGGGACTTCAGAAACCATATAATCCAACTCCTTCATGTTAAGAGATAAGAAAACCAAGGCCCAGAGCAATGAGATGACCTGCCCAGGATATACAGCTAAGCAGCCTCTCTACTTCTGCGCATACATTATTTGACATTATTTCAGAATGTGTAGTTGGAAATAAACAATACAGACTCTTAAAATGTCCTCTTTGATTACCAAGTTTCATTTCCATTTCATAGTGCATGGTTCTTACAGCCATGGAAATTAAAAAACACTGTCCTTGTTCATTTGTATCCTTTCATTTTAGAAAACCTGCATGAACACACTCATCACAGACCTAATGCTTCCATTTCAGTCCTCTGAGCCTGCTTTGAGGTCAAAGATTATATCATGGAAACAAATGAGCAAGAGAGGAAAAGAAGAAACATATCAATATAAACAAGCCCTTCTGCATAAACAAGCACCCTGAGAAAGATTTACCTGTTCAAAGTTTTATTCAACTTTTATTTAAAAAGCTGACCTGGATAGCTAGTCATTTCTACTGATGCCAGGCAGACTTTTAAAACTCTTCAAATACTGAAACACAAAGGAAATATTCTACCGTAGATCATATTTATCCTCATCATTAATCCTCCATTAAAGTCCTTCTCATGTCTACTGAGGAAGAGAAGCCTTAGGATTCTCAAAGGTTATGTCATAAGAACACAAGCTCTAATAGATTCTATCAAACCAGAGTTTGAGATAAGGCATAAAGTTTTTTGCAAAATTTAAACGTAGTATATGCCAGTGGTGATGAGGAGTAAGAGAAGAAGAGAAGCTTTTTGGTTATGGCAAATCTAAGTCATAGAAGGCTACGGACTGCATTGGTGGAAAAAGTCTCCACACTGATTTAATCCTTAAAGTAGTAATAATATTACAATGCTTCCTACATCTGTGATTATGTCCATGACAATTCTCCCTTCACACCAGTGCATACATATTACAATCCCTCCACACAGTGATGATCTTGGAAGCAGCAAGGCATCCAAGGATAAGAAAAAAGGTAGCAAATGCCAGGCAAATCAAACCACTTTCATCACCCCTGACTCAGATGGAGATAGCTCAGGCCCCTGAACCCAAAGCCTTGGAAATAACAGCGCCTCCAGACAGCCAGTCTTGCTTTCAGCTTAGTCCACACAACCATCTCTGAGGGAGCATTACAGTCAAAAAGGGAGTGTCTTCTCCAACACCAGTTACTGACCAACTGCTATCAACAGGCATGTAAATACAAGAGCCCCAAAGGGGGCTGCACCCCACCCCCAAACTAGTCTGACTTCCAGTCCAACCCCGACAGACAGCTATCATCCCAGGAAGCAACTCTTGTGGAAATTCAGTCTGGCAACTGCTTCTGCAGATGCTGGAGCCCTTGTCTCATCAGGAGCCAACACTATTGAACTCCCCAAAAAAGAAAGTTTTTGCCACCAAAGTTCTACACAATGTCACGCAATCTATCAGAGAAGGACATGATTTAGCAAAAATGGCATTAAATGAGATATATTATCATCTGTTTTGCTCTTGTGCCCTGAGAATCACAAGAGTGGGGGAGGGTTTTTCACCTTACTTGAAGCTATTATGTTTATATGTATTATCACCCTCGTTAAAATATGAACTCCTAAAGAGCAAGGATAACTTTCTTTTCTTTTCTTTCTTTTTTTTAAAATATTTTTTCAATTATAAAGAATTTATTTTTTCTTCCTTCTACCACTCCCAGTACCCTACCGTAGAAAAAAAGTCAAAAACTTCTCTAATAAGTTTAGTCAAACAAAACAAATTTCCACACTGGCCATGTCCAAAAATGTGTGTCTCATTCTGCATATTACATGCAGATGTACTATAGTCCATCACATCTCTCATGAAGTGGGTTTATTTTTCTATTTGTATCCACAACACTTAGTAGAATATTGCAGAAGCACACAATAAATGCTTAACAAATGCTTTTTCATTCATTCATGATCTTCTAACCAAAAGTTAATCACTTCATTACCATACCTTCAGTAGTAAACCTCTTTCAAACTAAAGCTGGTCCTCAGATCACATACACTCAAGTAAAAGATTATAGTATTTAGAGATGGAAGGGCCCCTTTTGTGAACATTTAATCCAACTCCCTCATTTGCAGATGAGGAAAATAAGGCCCGGAAAGGTCAAGTTACTTGCTCAAAGTAATACAAGGATTAAGTAGCCAGGCCAAGGTTTGAAACTAAGAACTAACTTTGTTTCCAAGTCCTATTCTATCTCTAGTCTGTTTCTGGATTTGTACTATTGGTCCATTCCAACCATCTGTAAATATAAAGAGAGGTTCACAAAAGAATCAGTCTGTTATTATGGCATAGTCTAACTAATAAAAGGGAAAGCCCAAGACCTAAAATGTCGCACCTAGGGACATAGAGAAGCAGAGGAAAAAGAATAGATATGAGTATAATTCACCAAGCCTTGAATGTGATGGTCTTCAAGTCATAGTAAGAAGAGGAAAGGGAAAAAAAAGGGCAACAATTGCTCTTCCTCTTTCCTATACCACAGCAGCTCACCAAAGCAGGCAAGTGCCACAGGTTTGGTGGGGAGGCTAGCAGGGCTAGCTCTCATTCAGATGTCTTTGGTGCTACGACATACATGAAGAAGCTAGGGCTGGCCAATGAGGCACCAGGTGTATAGAAATGGAGTATGGCAGCTTCCCTAAAAGAGCAAGACTAGAAGGACAGAGAAAGCCCCTCCAAGTGCTCCTCCCTAATCTATAATGATTTCCCTCCTGGGACCTCACATAGCATTTGTTTCAGAAATTCTCTAATTTACTTATTATGTTAGAATATGTAGTTCTCTTTGTTGATGTCTTTAACCTCTAATAGGTCATGTGCTCTATGAGGACAAAAATCATATTTTATCTAAAATTTATATCTCCCTTGGCACCTGACAGTCCTTGGTACAAAGCAGACACTGCTGAAAATGGCAGAACCAGTCAAAGAACCAGTAACTCCGAGAATCAGTGTTGCCTCCATAGCAAAGAGGCATCAGAGGAGGGCTTTAATGGAAAACTATAACAATCAATTCTCATTTCCAAGACATATAAAGAACTAATTCAAATTTGTAAGAATAACTAATTCCCACGTAATAAATGGTCACAGGACATGAACAGGCAATTTTCTTTTTTTAAAAAATTAATTTTTAGTTGTCAACATTCATTCTATAAGATTTTGAATTCTAAATTTTTCCCCTCCCTTCCCTCCCCCCTCCCCAAGATAGCATGCAATCTGATATAGGTTATACATGTAAAATCATATTAAAAACATTGCCATATTAATCATGATAAACAAGAAATTTTCAAAGAAATTCATGCTATCAATAGCAATACGAAAAAATGAAACAGAAACCAAAATTGACCCCTGTATGACCAAACTCTCCCTCTAAGAAAAGATATGAGAATGCATTTCTCATCACATAAGATGAATGAATAAGTTTTATTTGTACTAAAAAAAAAACCAATGCAGCTAAAATTAGAAGTGAAAGTTAACAAGGGGGGAAAAAAACCTTTGTAGCAAGTTCCTCTGGTAAAGATCTCATTTTTAAGATATGTAAAGAATTGATTCAAAATTTATAAAAATAAGAGCAATTCCTCAATTGAGAAATGGTCAAAAGATATATATATATATATATATAAAAGCAGTTTTCAAAGGAAAAAATCCAAACTACCAATGGCCCTATGAAAAAATACCCCAAATCATTAATAATAAATGAAAATTAAAATAACTCTAACCAACTCTAAGATACCACCTTGTACCCATCGGTCAGTCAATAATCATTTATCAAGCACTTACTCTATGTCAGACACTAAGGATACAATGAAAGCGGGAAAACATATTAGAACTCAAAGAGTTCACAGGCTAATGGTGGAGTCAACAAGCAAATAACTACATATAAACAAGATAATATACAGGATAAACTAAAGATGATTAACAGAGAAGCCACGAGCACTAAGAGGGATCAAAAAAGGTTTCTTGTAGAAAGTGAGATTTTAGCCAAAACTTGAAGGAAACCAGGGAGACCAGGTGAGGTCGAGGAGAAGGGAGAGAATTCCAGGCATAACGAACAGCCAATGGAAATGGCAGGAGTTGAGAAATGGAATGTCTTATGCAAAAACAACGAGTCCAGTGTCACTGATCAAAGAGTACACTGAGGGAAAGGGGAAATGTAGGATATAAAAAGACTGGAAAGATAGGAGGGAACCAGTTTATAAAGGGCTTTGAACAGCAAACAGAATTTTATATTGATCCTGGAGGTAAAAGGGAACGATGGGAGTTTATTGAATAGAGGGGTGAAAGGGAGCCATGGAAATTTATTGAATGGGGATGACACAGTCAGATTGCATTTTAAGAAAATCAATTTGACAGCTGAGTGTAGAGTAGATAGGAATGAGGAGAAACTTGAGATAGGAAGACCAACCAAAAGGGTGGCATTAGGTGATGACAGCCAAATGGTAGCAGTATCAGAAGAGAGAAAGGGATATATATCAGAGACATTATGAAAACAACATTTATAGGACTGGCAACAGATTGGATGTGGTGGGGGTGGTGGTGAGAGAGTGAAGAGTCAAGATAACACCTATATTTCAAGCTTGGGTGACTAGAAGTATGATGGTACAGTACACTCAACAATAAAAATAAAGTTAGAAAAAGGGGCAAAGATGACAAAAAGGAAAAATTACAAATGTTGGAGGGGCTATGGAAAAGAAACACATTAATACACTGTTGATGGAACTGTAAATTGGCCCAGTCATTCCAGAAAGTAATTTGGAACTATGCCCTAAGTTTTTAAACTGTGTGTGTATGTATCTGTATGTGTGTGTGTGTGTGTGTGTAGATATATATATATGACTACATACACACACATACACATACACATACATATCTCCTTTGATGTATGCTACCAGGACTATATCCTCAAAAGAGATCAAAGCAAGAGGAAAAGGATCCATATGTATAAAAATATTTACAGCAGCTTTCTGCAGTGGCAAAGATGTGGAAACTAAGAGGATGCCCATCAATTGGTGAATGGCTACACAAATTATGGTATATGAATATATTGGAATAATATAAGAAACCATGAAAGAGATGATTTCAGAAAAATCTGGGAAAACTTGTATGAACTGATAGTAAAGTGACAGACCCAGTAAAACAATTTATACAATATTATATAAAGACAAACAACTTTGAAAGACTTAAGATCTCTTATCAATGCCATGACCAACCATGATTCTGGAGGCCTGATGATAAACTCAACATCCTGAATGAAACATCTTTTTGAATGTAGTCAATATGGGAATTTGTTTTGCTCAAATATATGTTTGTTAGAAGGATTTTGTTTATTTTTTCCAAAGAGAGATGGTAGTCAAGGAGAGAGAAAAACATTAATGCTTATTAATTTTTTAAAAGTAAAATAAAAAAGTTTTTAAAAAGAAATGTCACTCTTCGTAACTCAGATTCCTATACTACTTTACTGTTATAAAAAGTTTTATTTATATCTATTATACCCTGTGATTCTTTCAACACTTTGAGGTAGACACTAAGAATAACTCAAATTTACATAAGCACTAATTTAAGGTATGCAATGTGCTTTCCTCACAAGAACTGGAACAGGTATATCATGTTAAATATTATCATCTCTATTTTACTTTTGAGAAGAAGAGGTTCAAGGAAGTATGATGAATTATGAGTCTAAAGTCAGAAAAACTGGATTCAAATCCCACTTTCAATGTTTACTTCTTATATAACCTTGAACAAGTCATAACCTCCCTAGGCCTCAATTTCCTCTTATGTAAAATAAGAGGAAGAGTGTGGTTGGTTATACTAGATGATCCCAATAATATCTAGGCTGCTGATCTATGATACTACATGGGTTACAAGTGACAAAACTGGCACTCAAAATGAAGTTTTCTCACAGCTCTTAGGAGTTATTCTGTAGGGGACAGGGGGCCTACACACACTGGAACACCTTAGGGACAGGTTATACAGATATGCTGGGACACAAGATGCTTGATTAATAAGCATGGAAGAAGTCCCAGTGTACACAGATCCCTGAATAGTCTCAACTCCGAAGTCAATCACAAACTTAATTCTTTTCTAGAATTACTGGGTAAGACTAAATTAGTCTTACGCTACTGACCTATTTCAAGATCAACAAACAACTTCCCACCACCACTTTCTCTTGGTTATCCTCAAAGGATGAGTTTTCCAAAAGGATTCCTGATGTTCTCTCTCCCTTACTTTATGACGTTCTTGCTTCTTCTATTAGGTCTAATTACAGTGTGCTAAATCTTTAAAAGGTCTCATACCACTGCCAGGAAGTAAACAAAACAAAAACCTCCACAGGTTTTCACCATCAGCCTAAATTACCTCCCTACTGGAACTTCAGTCATTCTGTGCTAAGACCCACATTCAGAGTATACAGTCAATGTAAGAAAAAAAAATGTTTTTCCAGCTTCAACTCTTACTCGTGTTCAGCATGTAAGCTGAAATCAGTCGAAATCAGTTGAAAAGAAGTAAACATTTTGAACTCGGTTATATTCAGTCATTAAATTCTGTTTTACAACTGAATATAATAGGTTAGATCAGGAGTTCCTGACCTTTCATTTTGTCAGAGACCCCAATGGCAGCCTGGCAAAAACTATAGATCCCTTCTCAGAATATTGCTTTTAAAGATATAATAAAAGAGGTAATATATAGAAATCCCTGAGTTTGGAGACAGGAAAATTAATTCAGATCCTTAGAACGTGAGCTATGTGATCCTGAGCATCAATTTCCTCATCTGGAAAATGAGGGGACTGGACTCTGTGATCTCCTTATAATCATAATGTATCCTATACCTTGTACCTCGGAGCTACTTAAAAATTTTTTTATTTTAATTTTCAGTTCCACGTTCTCTTCCTCCCCTACAAACTCTCCCCCACTCATTGGAAAGGAAACATATAAAGACATGCAAAACATATTTCCACATTATCCCTGTTCCAAAACAAACAAACAAGAAAAATAAAGAAAGGGGGAAAGTGCTTCAATCTGCACTCTGAAACCCATCAGTTCTCTATCTGGAGGCAAAGAGCATTTTGCGTTATGAGTCCTTTAGAGTTGTGGTAGAACATGGTATAGATCTGAGTTACTAAGTCTTTCACAATCTATTATTTACAATATTGCTGCTTCTGTGTGAACTGTTCTCCCAGTTCTGCTCACTTCACTTGGCATTCATTCATATAAGTCTTCCAGGTTTTTCTTACACCCCTCCATTTCTTTCAGCACAACAGTATTCAATCACACTCATGTACCATAATTTGTTCAGCCATTCCCCACCTTATGAGCATTCCCTCAGTTTCCAGCTCATTGCCAACACAGAGCTGCTATAAATATTTTTGTACATGAGTCTTTTCCTTTTTCTTGGATCTCCTTGGGATACAGACCTAATAGTAGTATGGCAGAGTTAAAGGATATGCATATTTTTATAGTCTGTTGGGAAAAATTCTAAATTGTTCTCCAGAAGAGCTGGACTAGTTCGCAGGTCCACCAACACTGCATTAGTGTACCTATTTTTCCATATCCCTTCTAGCATTTGTCATTTTCCTTTCTGTCATCTGGGCCAATCTGATGGGTGTGAGATGGTACCTCAGCTGTTTTCATTTGAATTTCTCTAACCATACTGATTCACAGCATTTTATATGATTATTGATAGCTTTGATTTCTTCCTCTAAAAACTGCCTGTTCACATCCTTTTACCATTTATCAAAAGGGGAAACACATAAAAGGTACTTAATAAATAATTGTTAAAATGACTAGTTCCCTTATAGCTTTTCCTCAAAAAAACTACAGAACAAGTGTGGACTTGATTCCAAAGACAAATGACCTTTGGATTAACAGTTTTCATGACAATTTCATTAAGGAAATTCTGTAGTTCACAGCTAACAACTCAGCATGAAAGAAAACCTAGAGAGTGCATCCATCTTTATCCTCAGAGCTTAACGTACTTTTTTATTATTCCCCCATATAACTTCTTGCCAGTGGTGTGAGTGAGAGATCAAAATGGCAGTTTCTGAAATCTGGCTGAAACCTTAGGTTATAAGACATCCAGAGAGTACAGTCTGAAAATCATTCCAACAGTCAGGCATAAAGCTAAAGCAACTACCTATTTAAGGCCCAAGTTAGCTCCTCCCAGGCCTCACAGGGAATTCTCAAGGGGAGCTCCTGTTTCTACTCTAGGTTCACTTGGCCAGCTAACATCATGATCGTATTTCACAACATCCTTTAATTGTTCCTAAATATCTTGTGTTTTTCCTTCATGTTTATGATGTTTCTGTTGAACCTGAACAACAATGCCTAGGCTTGCTTCTTATGTACTGTAGTCACCAGTGAGTTTAAGATTTGCCAAAAAACTCTTAATATAGAATAAGCTGTAATTCATTTTGATTTGTGTGTGTGTGATTTCTATGTGAGAACTTTTGAGAAAAGGAGCCCTGTAATACAATAATTTTTTTAAAAAAACACTGGCCTAGGAAATAGGAGACTTGGTTTCTCATATGACCTTGGCCAAATCACTCCACATGTCTGGCTCAGTTTCCTCAGTCATACAATTAGAAGGTTGGCTTAAGTAGTAACAAAGTTTCTTCTATCTTTAAAATTCTAACATGAATTTTGTGAAATCCTGCAAACAACAATACAGTGGTTGCTACTCCAAAAAGATTGAGGGACAGAACTCACAGAACAAGTAATAAAGCTATCTTTTCCAAGTTTTAAAGCTTGATTTATTGGGGGAGGGGGGTGCAGAACTCATTAAAGGCAAAGGCCATATCTTTGTATCTTCTCAGGGGCAAGAGCAGTGTTCTATAAAGGGTGAGTGCTTAATAAATGTGTGCTGAATGAATGAATATTGAAAAAATAATCTTACAGAAGGGAATCAACACAGAATCCCACTCACTTAGAATACAGAATATTTCAGCAAGAAGATCCATAGAATGTAGAATGTTTAGTCCCCAATACAACCAATAGTATTTGAGCTTAAGTAAGCAAATCTTGGGAAGGCATGATATTTCTTTTGGAAGAAACTTCTAAAGGTCTTTAACAAAAATATAATCAAATAAAAGCCTGCCCTGAATGCAAATAACTCACTTCATTTGATTAAATGAACAAGTAAACAATGAAAGCATTTATTTGGAAACAAAAAGAAACCCTCTTTTGTATCTACCTTTGAAATACTACACATTCATAAAAAATGAAAGGTTAGAGAGAACCTCTGATTCAAAACTGGCATCAGCCCAGAATCTCACTCACTGTACTGATCAACTACACTAAGGAAGCCAACCATGGAGCAATGACAGATACTTCTTTTTCCAACACATCAGCCCTAGTACAGAATAGAAAGGTAGATATTTACCTTCTTAACAAAAATTCTTCCCTGACCAATGCCGTTTCATTTTACTTGATTACAAATCAATTGAGTCTGGAGCTGCTTCTATGTCTACCCTGCACAGCTGGCATTCAAATATATAATGAGTAATAAATGATCATCTGAATCACAGAATGTCAGACCTAAAAAGGAGTGCAGAACACAGAATGTTAGAGAACAATATTAGAGTTGGAAGGAAGGGACCTTAGAAAATAAAGCACAAAATATCAGCTTGAAAAGATTTTCAAGGTCATCTCCTCCAAGACAAGTTTATTCCTCTCATATAACAGAAGAAAGAGATCCAAAGATGTAAATGATTTGGACCAAATTCCAGTTTGTCAACATCAGGGTTAAGACTAAATTAAAAAATTAATGTCTTTTCATTCCTAGTACACTGTTTTACTATATCAAGATACTTTTCTAATAAGGATAATCCTAAAACCCCAAAGTAACCTAGACATTTTTTTCAAATTCTGCCTTCTTGTTTGTTATACCACCCCAAAGCACTTTGTAAACTACAAATCACTATACAAAAACTGAACCATTATCATTTAAAACATGATGTGTATTAATAGGTATTAAATAAACACATTTTCTTAAAGATAAATTATTCATCAAAGCCAGTGACTTTATATACTTCATTCTTTCAATAAACTAGTTAGTAGCTGTAAAAAAGGTAGTGTAAAATTCTCATATATATATATATATACATACATATATACACACAAACATACATATATACACATGTGTATATACATAGACACATCCATACACAAAATTATAATAAAAATGGCATTTCATCATCTCAAATGGGAGCAAAATATCTCTTTTTAAAATTCTCTGAAATAAAGGCTATCAAAACTAGTATCCTTCTGTCTAGCATTCCCATGTCACTATCTTAGATCTAATTCTGACTCTTCTATTTATTAGTCAATTCTGTGACCTTGCACATCTCTGGGCCTCAATTTTCCCATCTACAAAATGAAGATAATACCTGTCCTACCTACAGTATCTCAAAGGCCTAAAATGAGAATCAAATGAAATAAGAGATATAAAGCTCTCTGCACCCTTAAAACGCCACCTAAATGTAAGCTCTCATTATTATTGAGCCTCCAACTACCATAAATCTATTTCACTTTGTCTACTGTACTACTTAACCAGTGTTCAATGGTTCAAAGTTCAGTGTTCAGTCAGTGTTCCAACACAAATTCTATCTATGCCATAAGAAAAGACTTTTTCTACTTGAAAGACAAAAATCACAACCATACTTTTTTGTTTTAGTTTGAGTTTTTTATATTCTTTTTTAAAATTCAATTTTATTTTCAGTTCCAAATTCTCTCCCTCCAATTCTTCCTCTCTCATCCACTGTCTAATACCGTTGAGTCATTTAAAATAAATAAGCCAACATTCACATGTCTAAATACAGAACACTATCATTAACTTGTTCCAAATTGGTCTAACAAAGTAAAGACAGATACAGTATTGCAATCAGAGTGGGAGGCTTAAAAAACAGTAGTGCAGATGTGCACTGGAGATGAGCTAAGCTGATTAGAACATTCTAACTGCCAAGAAAATATGCTTTATTAGCCCCACCCAAGGCCTGGGAAGAAAGAATGACGTCACTAATGAAGAAAATGCCACCCTTTCCCATTGCAGATCTTTTAACAATAATGCTCATCATCACCATAATTCACATTTCTACAGTCCTGAAAGGTTTACAAAGCACCTGAATACATGAATTCAACAACTATGTGAAGTAGCCACGTTTATCATCCTCACTGCACTGATGAGGAAACAGGCTCAAAGATCCCAACATCATTTAGGTAGCAGAGTTAGGAGCTGAACTCTGGTTTTCTAACTCTAAATTAAATGAACAATCTTTCTATTATACCAAGCTATCTAGCTACCAGGTAAATCAAATGATATCTCTGAAAAGAATTCAACATTCAGGGTCACAGAATCAAAGAGCTAAAAGGGATCTCAGAGAAAATCAGACAGATGATATACGAGGGGACTGAAGCTCAGAACGGGTAAGTGTAACCAAGTTACATGCCCAGTTAGTGACAGAACTATGAATAAAACTAGTCCCCAAAGCATAACTTTCTACTGTAGCACCTTTTAGGAGTCTGCAGTTCACTAAAACAAACACAACTGGTCAACTGTCCAAAGACTTTGGGTATAGTGAAAAGATCACAAGATCTGGAGTAAAAAAAACCTCAAGTTCCAGATTTGCTACTTACTACTACCTATGTGCTATTCAACAGTTACTAAATTTCTCTAGGCCTCAATTTCTTTATCCATAAAATAAAAAGATTGGCAATAAAGGTCCCGGAAAAGAGATAACTAAACATACCCTCAAGGAAGGGTGATAAGGGACAACCAGGCCAGAATATTGACTATATTGTCAGCCATGATCTTTGTAGATGTTTCTGCTTGTTTTTCTTTCTCACAACAGAAAATTCAATCTGGAGGGGTTGATGGGGGGATGGGAAATGGGAAATGACTGCAATGTAGAGGCAAAAGATATCAATAAAACTTACCTGTAAAATAAGATCTTTTTAAATGAAAGAGTTGGAAACATTCTATGAATGTATGACATTTAGGTCAAGATCAATAGTAATAACCCCACTGGGCATATGGGACAAGACTGAATTATTTGTTAAGGTTGCATAATCAGCCACGGTTTGGTGTTTTATGGTAGTTCTGATGTTACAATATTAAGAGAACACATATCACTCCAATCAAAAAAAGGATTTATGAGTAGTTTATGTAATAGTATCTGATACTTATTACAGTATATATTAGCTCTGACTATCCATTGAAAGGAAAAACACTGAACTAAAGCTTAACTATTTTAGCCGTGTAATGAGAACACAAGCCTCGCTAGAAAAGACACTGATGCTGGGAAAAAACTGAAGGCAAAAGGAAGAGGGGACCGCAGAGAATGAGATGGATAGATAGTGTCATAGAAACAAAAAACGTGAGTTTGGATAGACCTCAGGGGACGGAAGGGTCTGTTGTGCAATGGTCCATAGGGTCATGGAGAGTCGGACATGACTCAACAACAACAACAACATTATGCATATAAGAAAGGAAAATGCCTTATTCCAGGGGTGGGGATCCTGTGGCCTCAAGGCCACATGTGGCCTTTTAGGTCCTTGAGTGCAGTCTTTTGACCGTGTCCGAGTTTTACAGAACTTGTCTTTTTATTAAGGGATTTGTTCTGTGAAGTTTGGATTCAGTCAAAGGGCCGCATGTGAGGACCTAGAGGGCCACATGTGGCCTCAAGGCCGCAGGTTCCCCACCTGGCTATTATTTCAAAAACAGTGACTTACTGTCACTAATGTTCAGAACACTGTGCTAAGCACTGGAGGGAAGCATGGATATAAATTTAGGTGCCCTCATGGAGCTGACAAAAGAAAGAACATTAGATTCTTAGTTAGAAGGCTCGGCTCTTTGGCTCCATGATTTATTTAGCTGTGTGACCTTGGCAATTTAGATTCCCTCTCTGAGTCTCAACATGCTCATCTATAAAATAAGAAGAGCTGTACTAGATCTCTAAGGGGCCTTCCAAATCCAATCCATCAAAATTCAATGTTAGAGAAGACTTTCTTCCAATAATGTGTTCTCCAGCATCTCATTATGTTAAGGAAGTGATCCCTAATTTCGCAAAGGCTATGCCAGCAGAACACAAGTTCCAGAAGGTCTTACCAACCTAGAAAAGCAATAAGCTGTGTGTCTATTCATAAATGCTGAAAGACTCAATCTCAGGAAGTTAATCATAAAATGATAAACTTTTTTTTTCCAAAACAAGTCATAAAGTACAATCAACTAACTACCAGGAGCTCTTAACCATTTTTGTGTCCTGAACCCCTTTGGCAATCTGGTGAAGTCTATGGACCTCTTATAACAATAATGTTTGTATCTGCATAAAATAAAATACAGGGATCACAAAGAAAACCAATTATTTGGAAATATAAATGTCAAAATATTTTGAAGACAATTTTATGGGCTAAGTTTAAGAAATCCTGCATGAAGGCATGAGTCTACAATGGTTGCAGGAATATCTATATTAATGAAATCACCAACATTTCAAAGCATCAAACTAGGAATAGTTGGTCCTGTCCCAAAATGTATATCCTATTCCCTTGAGTCTACCACCACTCCAACCTCACTACCAGTGCTAAAAAATTCCCAAGCACTTCAAATAGTTTTTATTAACTTATTTAAAATATCACTTTTCAAAATCTGCATTTGAAGTGAATAATAAAAGAAAGAAAGAGAAAGGCCTTTGGCCACATAATATATACCCTATATACAATTACATGTGTGAACTATGCTAAAATGATATGAGGTTATGGATGGAAAGAGTAGACTTTCTTAAAGGATCTCCTAGGAATTTTGGCTAACCACACCAACTTTTTAGGGAATTCCCAAGACAAAAGCTATGAAACCATAGAAATGCCACAGGGAAGACTATGTAGGACAGAACATTTTGGCAGAGAAAGACTGGCTATTTGTAAGTGTCATCAGTGATTCATCTCCTCTTTCTCTCTCTCCTAGGTCTGGCAATCTCCTTTTAATATTCATGATGCCAAAAACCCAGGGTCAAAGAAATGACTCCAACAGTAACAGACAGAGAATATCTGCCTCTCCATAGAATGGCAGGGTGTTCAATAGTAGGAACCATCATTTCCTCCCTAGGCTTCATGTAAAAGACTTTAATCCATTCTCACTCAGTTCAATTCAGAATTTTCCCATTAAAAACTAAAAAGGATATTTCATTCCTAGAATCCAAAGGGACCAAACAGGTCACCTAGTCCTACTCCTACTTGAAGCATGAATCCTTTCTAAAACATCTCCAGTGTAAAGTCAGGCTCTGCTAGAATATCTCCTGCAATTAGGAGTTCTTTTCCCCAAGGTAGGTCATTCTCCTGTTGGAGAGCTCTAATTGTTAGGAAGATCTTTTTTATGTTAAACCAAAATCTGCCTTCCTGTAATTTCTGCCCACTAATAATAATTCTGCTGAGAATAAACATAATAAATCTAATTAATCTTTCAAATGATAGCCATTCATATAATTGAAGACAGTAATATATATTTCTTCAGCTTTCCCTTCTCCAAGTTCACTATCTCTAGATTCTTTAGCATTTCTCATATTACATCACTTTAAGACACCTCCCCTTCTCCATCATCTTAGTCATCTTTCTATAGACATGCTCAGTTTGCCAATGTCCCATATAAAATGTGGTCTCCAGAACTGAACACAATATTCCAATTCAACAAATATTAAACACTTGTTTTGATCCATGCATTATACAGGACACTAGAAATACAAAGACAAATAGTGGTAGTCATCACTTTCAAGGAACTCACTTTCTTTTTCAGAGGTAGCTTGATACCAGACGTTGTCACTGTCCTCCATCTCCTTCATTCTGGTAACTATGCTTTTGTTACTACAGCCCAAGATCAAATTAGGTTTTTTGGCTAACTGATCATACTGCTGATTCACACTGAACTTGCAGTCAAACCATATCCCTAGTGTTTGTTTTTCACATGAGCCACTGCCTAAATATTATTCCCTCAATGTGTAGACACATTAAGTGATTTCAGGAAAACCATCACACTTGTCCTTTTACAAGTAGGGAAACTGAAATGCAGAAAGAAGCACTTTTCCCCAAGAAGGCAGTGCAATATAACGGAAAGAATACTCGACTTGTAATGATAAGATCTGAATTTGAATCCTGTCTTTGACACTTAATAGCCACATGATCCAAGAGAAAGCCACTTAACTTTTCTGAGTCTTTTCTCATCTGTAAGACAAGGATAATACTTACTTTGCAGAACTGCTGTGAAGATCAAGATAGTGCCTGTAAAACATTTTGCAGACCTTAAAATGCTATGTCAATGTCATGATTACAAGGAAAGCTTGGAAGCATATGCTTTTAATTTTATATGTAGGTAATTAATGGGAGAGCCTGATGCATAATCCAAGTCTTCCAATCACCACTAAATACAAGTATTGATGGAAATAATACCTATTTTTATAACACTTTTAAGATTTAATAAGTGCTTTCCTGATAATAGCTTGGTAAAGTATATAACATAATCAGCACAGTATTATCTCCTTTTTAAAAGTGAGGATCTGAGAAGTTAAATGACTTTGTCTGATGTCATATAGTTAGTGAGTGTTAGGGCTGGATTTCAAAACCAATTCCTCTCATTCCAAACAAAGCATAATTTCTACCACAGGCTACTTTGGAGAAGGGTTTTGTGCTAATTCTAATTCACCCTCAGATATGCTGGGGGAATATCAGATACGACTTCATTCCAAGGAGAAAAAGCAGTTAAAATGCTACCCATTCAAGATGGTTACTATTCTGGCTTCTCGCCACAAGGCATTCCCCTTCTCTGCAGTGAATATGTATCACTGCCCACACTGGCCCCTGCCTCTGCAGCATCTTCTTTTCCCTAATGCCTTGCACTTCAATGGGCTGTGACAGCCTCCGCTTGCCCCGTGAGGACTAGCACTGCTAACCCCATTTTGTAGATGGGAAAACCAAGGCTCCCAAGGGAAAGCTGATAGAAAAGAGAACCGCATCTAGAACCCCGACAACCCCTCTTCCAGCCAGGGCTCTCACCACGTGACTGCATGTTCTTGTCTCCGGAACAGCCGGGGAAGGCAAGGTCCCACATCGGCTATGGACCCACAGATGCCACCATTATGACCCGGCAGGTGGTACACACACACAGGTACGCTCACACTCCCCCTCTCGCTCTCCCTGTCTCCGGCCTCCATCCCCGCCTGGACAGCTCCCCCACCGCACCCTGCCCTCCCCGCCAGGCCGGCTCTGGCTCCAGGCACCCCGGCTGCCGGCAGGGCTCCCCGTCACGGGCAGGTCCCGGTCCCGGTCCCGGTCCCGGTCCCGGTCCCGCTCGGCTCTGCGCCGCCTCGGGGGCAGGCAGGACCGGCCGGTCTCCTCGGCCGTGGATGCTCGGCGCCTCCTCCCGCTCCTCGGCCCGGAGGGAGGCTCCCCGGGGCCGCGGCACGGGCGCCGGCCCAAGAAGGCTGGCCGAGGCCGCGGGGCCGGGGAGGCCCTCCAGGGCACGGACTCACCTGCGGCCGAAGCCCGGGGCCGGGGCCGACCCAGCGGCTGCGCGGGCAGCGGCGGCGGCCGGCCGCTGGGCTCAGCCATTCCCCGCTGCCCCGGATGGGGAGAGACGGCGGCGGCGCACTTCCTTAGCAACCCGTCTCCTCGGCCCACTTCCTTAGCGACGAGCTGCCGGCTCCCGCTGCGCTTTCACCCAACTTTATTGGTGGCCGGCGGCGGACAAGGCTGGGCGCGCGGGGCGGGGGGCGCGCGGGGCGCCGGGCTCGTGTGCCCGGAGCAGCCTCGGGTACCCGCTTACGGTTCAGGGACAACCACCTCCTTCCCCGTCCCCGCCCTCCCCTTTCTCCTCCTCGCTCTTCTCCCCCTCCCCTTCCTCCCCCCTCCCTGCGTTAATTCTCTGGGATAGGCCCCGAAGTACCCCCTCCACCCCGCCCTGAGGCGCAGAGGCAGGGGGGCGGTGGGCGTAGAGGGGCGCCAGTCCTTGAGGCGGCGCGAGTGTGCTGTGTGATCTCGGGCAGGGCCCTTGCCCTCTCTGGGCCTCTTTTTCTACGTCTGTAGAATGAAGCGTTTGAATTGAATGATAGCTCACGTTTCCATTTTCAGAAGTGACAGGTTAACCAGGGCTTTGTTTTTCTTGCGGTCTCAAGGAGGAGGGGAAGTGGGGAGAAAGAAGGAAGCATAAAGCGCTCAAAATAATAAAATGACTTGCGTAGGGCAACTCATTTAATCACAGCTATATAATCCTGTCGGGTAGGAGATCCAAAATTCTCCTTCCTTACAGAGGAGGAAGCAGACTTGAAATGGGAAAGGTATTTGCCCGGGATCCCACAGGGAGCTATAACAGAGCTCAGACCCAAACCCAGAGCCCCTCACTTGGAATTCCAGGGCTCCTGATTGTTTACTGAGAGTCCTTCCAATGCTGGCTCTTTCAAGGGTCCTACTCCTTGTCAATTTTTCTTTTCCTTTCTCTTAGGACTCATTACAGTGTTTTCAGGTGTAACATATGACAAGTGCAAACCTTAGAGTGATACATTTGTGTCAGTGATTGATTATTATTGTGAGAGAACTTTATTAAACTTTTCATTAAATCCTGAATGTCAGAGCTGGAAAGAGCCTTAGAACACAATATAAACTCTTAGAGCTGAATCGAATCAGAAGTCTCTAATCAGAACCTCATTTTTCAAAAGAGGAGGGCCAGGGCTAGGACCAGAGAATCACAGCCACATGTCCAAAAATTACAAAGGATGTGGCTTTCCTATGAGTCCCACTCCTAGTGATCTCTTTCCACTACATCGTGATTGTTGTGAGGAAAGTGCTTTGAGAAGCATGATGAGTTTTTGGTTTTTTTATAACATGGATTTTCAGAGTACACCATCTGTACTGCTGTTGTTCAGTCCAATTCTTCTGACCCCATTCGGGGTTCTCTGGCAGAGAGAGTTTGCCATTTCCTTCTCCAGTTCATTTTACAGATGAGGAAACTGAGGCAAACAGGGTGAAGTGAGTTGCCCAGGGTCACACAGCTAGTGAGTGTCAGAGGCCAGATTTGAACTTAGGAAGAGGGGTCTTCTTGATTCCAGGCCCAGCACACTATCCACCAAGTCACCTAGTTGCCCTTGCACCATTCATATTAAGAGCTAGTAAATATTTGTTGAATGAATGGATGAATGAAGTAAGTGAATGAATGCAAACACATAGTTCCCTTGCATGTCATAGTTACCATCTCCCTGGCTATGGCTTATTCCTACTGTGCTATTACAACAAGAAGGGAGTGATGCATGTTGGGAGAAGGTGAAGAAGAAAACGGAAAAGCATCCGAGGGTTCCATTATTCCAGCTGGTGAACACAAAGATACTTAAGCCTAGAGACAGCTAGGTGGCATAATGGATCACATGCTGGGGCCTGGAGTCAGGCAGATGAATTCAAATTCAGGCTTAGATTTGCTAGCCCTGCAACCATGGACAAGTCATTTAACCTCTCTCTGCCTCAGTTTCCTCAAATGTAAAATGCAGATATTAATAGCACCTACCTTTAACGGTTGCTGTGAGGATCAAATCATGTATTATTTGTAAAAAATAAAGTGGTAAGCATATCGTAGGTGCTATATAAATGCTTATTCCCTTTTCTTCCCACCATGTGTTAGTTTGACTGAACTCTTTAATCTCTATTACAAGGGAAGGCTCACTGGGAAGGAAAGAGGAACATATTTGGGAGTGAATATAATATAAAAACAAAACATGTCATTAAAATGAGACCAATGTTTTAAACTTTAACAAACTGTAGAAATGTCCAAATAGTAATGAGAACAATAACTCACCCTGCTTGTGTTAGCACTTTCTTCACAACCAAGCTGTGAATTAAGTGCTGGTTGTTCTTTTGTGTTGTTCAGTTGTTTCAGTCCTGTCTGACTCTTCATTATGCCCATTTTATAGACTAGGAAGCAAAGAGATGAAAAGACCTGACCTGGAGTGTACAGTAAGTGGCAGAGAATCATAGGATGATAGACTTTGTGTTAGAAGGGATGTTGGAGGTTGCAGTCCAACCCCTTCATTTTACAGGAGGAAACGGAGGCCCAGAGAGAGCAAGTGACTTCCAGGTCTTCTAATTTACACTCACTTCTCCACACTGTCTCCACACTGCCCTGCCTCCTTACTCTTCCACCCTTTTGTCCTGGGGTGGAGCAGTTAGGACCCCTGTCCTTTTACATAACTTCCCAGTATCCCCCCCACACTATGGGCCCCCAAACTTGGAAGTCTCCCTGGAAGCTCTGAACTTCTCCATTTTGCTTCCTATTAAATTTTATCAATTGTATATCTCACTCCAAGGCTTGCCAGAGAGGAGAAAGAAAGAAACAGAGACAGAGAGACAGAGAGAGAGAGTGAGTATTGATAGGTTCAGTCACTCCAAGGTATTAATTGCTGAAAACCTATTTAACAGTGTTCCTTCTACTTGAGAGAATTTGCAGATCAGTATCAAAGTCACTTTTCTCTAAGAGTGAAATTTTAGGTTTAGCTTTCAAAGAGGGAGATATGTTGAGGCAAGAGGTCTTCCACACACCTCTAACTTGGTACCCTGTAAGGCACAACCTATTCTTTCCTGTCCCCCTCCCCCACCCAGCAGACCTTCTCTTGTAACAAAAATACAGTAACACTTCACTTAAAGCAGCTGAGACAGATCTTTCTAACAACATATGCAGCATTCCATATCCATAATCCTATGTCTCTCAAACAAAAGTAAGGAGATGCATTTAAAAACAATAACTGTTCTCTGGGGTCAACGTTAGGTTTTGTCCTTCCATGTTCACTGTTTTAATCTGTAGCTGTACTGTTTTTCTGACCGGTACTTAACTTTGCCTTGAATCAGTCCAATATAAATCTAAATTCTTCAAATTCATCATCTCTTGTACTAGAACAATATAATTATGTACCACAATTCCTTCAGCCATTCCCCAACTGAAGGGTGTCCACTCCAACAAGTGATTGTCAAGCTCAGCCCTACTATATTAATATTCCCACATTCTTGGGAGGCCACTGCCAGCATGTTCTTTTCTAAACCAATATCTAGTTCTTTTTTGACACATGTAAGAGCCCTGAGGCTCAGGGAAGAGAGTGGAAGAAGAGCAGCTGAGTCACCAAGGTGTTTCTTATGATATCCCAATATCCCCACAGGGACTTCAAAGAACCCTGAAGTCAGAATTTGTTGTTATTGTTGTACAGTCATCTCTGACTCTTCATGACCTGATTTGGTCATGGCAAAGATACTGGAGTGGTTTGCCATTTCCTTCTCCTATTCATTTTATAGATAGGAAACTGAGGCAAATAGGGTTAAGTGACTTGTCCAGGGTCTCACAGTTAATAAGCATCTGAGGCTAAATTTGAACTCAGGTCTTCCTGACTCTGGGTTCAATGCTCTATCCACCTAGCTGCCCCCAAAAAGTAGGAATTAGGACCTCAAAATTCTAGTTCTCTGCCACCAACTTGCTGCATGACTTTGGCCAAGTCAGTTCCTCTCTTTAGGCCTCAGTTTCCCCATTTGTAAAATGGTAGGCCTGGGCTAGAGGATCTCTAGAGGTTCCTTCCAGTGTTAACATTCCATATTCTATGTGCTAAGGTCCCTTTCATCTGTTACATTCTAGTTCCATATTCTAAGATCCCTTCCATCTTTGATAATTGCACAGCAAGTTCAATGTTACTTAGAAGTCCAAAAGTTAGGTGGGATACAGAAAATATAGACCTTTCTGGCTAAAGATGAGAGGAATGCTACTGACCTTTTTTTTTTTTAAAAAGCAACTATTTTTATGGCAATTCAATATCACTGAAGAGAAAGTGGTGGGGTTAAAGAATGTTGGAGGAAAGGCTTCTAAATAAATGATTACTAAATCAGGAACTATAAAAGAAATTGCATCTCAAAGCATCTTTAAAAAATAAACCAAATGCTCACATTAATGGAGCTTGGATGGAAGCCCAGACCCCCAATCTTGCTTAATGGATCTGTTCTGGCTAATTGCCAGGTGTTCACCTTCCAGGAGAAGTTACCCATCTCTAACAAAGACTCTAATAGGAGGGGATCTAGCTAATGGTTTCCATTTTCACAGCTTAGATGCTTCCCTAAGATATTCCTTCAGGAAAGTAACTGCTAATTGATCCTGCCACACTGACTTAGATAGTTAGAACAGGATAAATACAAACTCTACAGGGTTGCTTGGCCTTTTATTGGTCTAATGCCTGGATCCAGTCCAGTTGGTGAGAAAATGATTTCTGTTTCAATCTGCACAGGCTTAATCAATCAACAAACATTTCTGGAGACACTCCATGGAGCATTTTCATGGTCTGTCCCCATGCCTGGAATGCCCTCCCAATTCATCTCCACTTCCTGATTTCCCCAACTTCCTTCAAGTCCCTGCCAAAATTCCTCCCATCTTCTACAGGAATTGTTCCAGATCCACCTTACTTCTATTGCCTTCTCTCTGTCAATTTTTTTTGTTTTATCTTCTAAATACTTTGTTTATACATAGTTGTTTACCTGTTGCCTCCCCCATTAGACTAGAGGCTCCTTAGAGCAGGGACTGTCTTTTGCCTTTCTTTATATCTTCAGAGCTGAGCACAGAGCCTGACACATAGTAGGCACTTGATACATGTTTCATGACTAACTGACTAATTTGAACCTGTTTTATGCAGGAGGGCAGCCTACATTCTTGTGGCATGAGCCTATAAAAACAGTATTAGGAACATTGCTGTCCACAAGGAGCTGAGACTAATTATGGATGTCAAGAGAAATTTTTTTAAAAGGGCTCTTTAAAAAAAGGGAAGAGGACCCACATGTACAAAAATACTTAGAGCAACTCCTTTTGTGGTGGCAAAGAATTAGACACTGAGGGGATGCCCATCAATTGGGAAATGGCTGAACAAGCGTATAAATGTAATGGAATACTATTATGCTATAAGAAATGATAAGTGGGCAGATTTCAGAAAAAACTTGGAAAGACTTACATGAACTGATGCAAAGTGAAGTGAAAAGAACCAGGAGAATCTTGTACATAGTAACAGCAACATTGTGCTATGATCAACTTTGATAGACTTGAATGTTCTCAGCAATATCTAAGACAATGCCAAAAGATTCATGATGGAAAAATACTATCCACATCCAGAGAAGGAACCATGGAGTCTGAATGCAAATCGAAGCATAGTATTTTCATTTTTTATTTTGTTTGGTTTTTTCTTTCTCTTGGTTTTTCCCTTCTGTTCTGATTCTTCTTTTGCAACATGACTGACATGGAAATATGTTTAATATGATTGCACATATATAACCTATATCAGATTGCATGCCATCTTGGGGAGAGGGGAGAGGAGGGAGGGAAGGAGAAAAAAGTTTGGAACTCAAAATCTTATAAAATTGAATGTTGAAAACTTTATATGTAACTGGAAAGATCAAAATCCTATTAACATTTCCCCAAAAAGAGCTCTTTAATTGCACTACTGAGAAAAAGAGAGATTTTATGATCAGAAAAAGGATAGGACTTGGAGGAGATGAGAACATGATAAAGGAGAGAGAAAGAAGGTAGAGCTATTCAGTTCCTTTATTTCTGTTTTCTTGGTTGCCTACAGAATACTTTCCTGATGCTTCACCATGGCTCAGAAGTGACCTGTGGTTGTCAAAAGTCCTCTGAACAAAGCACAAACCTAACATGTCCAAAATTAAACTCATTATCTTCCCATTTTTTTTTATCACTGTCAAGGGCACCACCATCCATCTAAGTCACTAGGCTTGACACCTAGGTGTCATCCTTAACTCATTGTTCTCTCTTACCACCCATGTCCAATCTGTTGCCAAGTCCTGAGGATTATATTTTTGCAATATCTTGTATATGCTCCCTTCTTGACTCTAACACCATAACCATGCTATTTCAGAACCTCATCAGTTCATACCTGCAATATAGCAGTAGCCTACTGGTTGTTCTCCCAGTCTCAGGTCTCCTTTACTCTAATCCAGGGGTGGGGAACCTGCTACCTTGAGGGCTCATGTGACCTCTAGATCCTCAAGTATGGCCCTTTGACTGAATCCAAACTTTACAGAACAAATAGGGCCATATTTGAGGACCTAGAGAGACACATGTAGCCCCAAGGCCTCAGGTTCCCCACCCCTGCCACCATTCAGCCATGAAAGTGATCTTCCTAAAAATCAGGTCTAACCATGTCACTCCCCTATGAACTCCAATGGCTCCCTATCCCTTCCAGGGTCAAATATAAAACCATCTGTTTGGTTTTTGAAGCCCTTCATAACCTGACCCCTTCTGCCCTTTTAAGTCTGTTTCCTTCCACATGCTCTATGATCCAGTGACACTGGACTTTTTGTTCTTGCCTCTACAATATATTAGAGGCAGCTAGGTAGTGTGGATAGAGGGCCAGAACTGGAGACAAGAACACTCATCTTCATGAGTTCAAATCTGGCCTCAGAAACTCACTAGCTGTGTGACCCTAAGCAATTCACTTAGCCCTGCTTGCCTTGGTTTCTTCATCTGTAAAATGAGTTGGAGAAGGAAATAGCAAAGCACTCCAATATCTTTGCCAAGAAAACCCCAAATGGGGTCATGAAGAGTTGGACACAACTAAAACAAATGAACAAGTGCAAGACACTCCACCTCCCAACTCTCGGCATTTTTACTGCTATCTCCCAGTCCTACAATGTTCTTTCTCCTCATCTTTGCCTCTTGGCTTCCCTGGCTTCCTTCAGTTATCAGCTCAAATCTCACCTTCTTCAAGAATTCTGTCCCTTAGTGCCTTCCCCTAGGAGATTATCTCCAATCTAACCTAGATAGTTAGGTAGATAGACAGACAGACAGACAGATAGATAGATCTTGTATAACCATAGTTATTTACATGTTGTCTCCCCAAATAGATCATGAGCTGCTTGGGGAGGATTGTTTTTGCCTTTTTTTTTTATATCTCCAAAGCTTAGCACAGTGCCTGGCACATAGTAGGAATTTAATAAATGCTTCTTGACTTCACCTGGCAAGGTCTGAAAGATCTTGGCAAGATCCAAAGGTGTAGAATACAGCTTGATATGACTGTTGATCACCAACCAACCTCATTAAGGAGGTTGATCTTTGGATTAACTGCAGGGTGATGAAAATTTCACAGACACCCTCTAAGATCTTTCTGCTACACCACAGAGGGGTTGAGAGCTGGAAAGAAGTCTTCCTGCCAATGAAATCACAAATCATTCAAGTATTGAAATAATTCTTTCCTAAGAAGAATAGCTTTCAGACTAAAAAGAACAAAACAAAAATTGTAAAGAGATGGTAAAATATTCCTTGCTGGGCTCGAGTGCTGACAAGCTCTTTCCCAAAGCACTGAAATCACTGAAAATTCTGATTGCTGAGTCACTATGGGTGGTTTTTTTTAAATCATGGAGCAGTATAGAAGACACAGATCCAAATATATACACGATATAAGACCTTAAAAAGCAGCTCTAGGCAGACACAAAAGATAATGCATTCTGGAATCTCCATTTTAAGGAAGACACCGAGGTCACATGTGTCTTCATTCCTCTCCATACTGCACTCCTGCTCTCCCCAAACTGTCCCCAATGCCCGAGAAACTTCTTCATCCTGAAGGCTTCTTTCATCCCTGGATTTCATACACTGAAAGTACCATCCATCCCTGCAACCTCTCCTTTGATTGGCTAGTTACTCCCAGAACCTCATCTTTAAGGAGGATGCCCAGTCTAGTCATAACTTCATTCCTCTCCAGCCTGTAGTCCTGACTCTTCTAGGACTTTGTCTAAAATACTCCAGCAGGTTATCATCCTCTTCCCTACCTTCCAACTTTCTTTTATGTGTTATCTTCCTCTATCAGAAATGTTCATTAGAGGCAGGAACTGTCTTTCTTTCCAGTTGTATTTGTGTTCCCAGCACATAGTGAGTACTTAACAAATGCTTATTGATGACTTGAGAACAAGGGAATATGTCCCAAGCCTGGAGATGGGTGAATGTCCTGATTTTCAAAAACAGAAAGAGTAAATTCTTCATACTGGTGAGGTCTAGGGGTGCCAGGACCCCAAAAGAGTAACACAGGTACTGCCTCAAATGAATTTCACCAAAACCTTCTTTCAGCCAAAGACAAGATTTATTAGAACCTGGCAAGGGTGGGTGAGATTTTAAGAATCTGTATTGACTTGTATTGATAAGTTGAGCAAACTGAATCTGCACCATTGGCTAGACTTTTAAGGAATCTGAGCAATTCAATGGGAAGCTAGTGGTGGGGTGGGGTGAATGGGAGACAAGATGGACCTTATATACAGAAAGATCTAGGAGTGCTCTAGTAGTCTGGGGTGACTGGGAAGTAACAGAGAAGAACCCAGAAGGGTCTTTTATCCCTGGCAAATCCCTAGGCCATGTAGAAGGGGTCTAGATGGAATTAAGGAGTGACAGTCTAGGAAGGGCCACAATGAAAGGCCAGTTAAAAGGATTATTGGGATGAATTGATGACTCAGGTGAACATCAGACACTTGGCCAAGTAGGAAAGTTCAAGGAAAGTTGGTGAGGGGGAGAGAGGGTTTCCAGGGCCTATACCCCATCAATATTATAGATTAATTGGTCAGTGTCAAATTGGAGGAGAATAGTATAGAGTTGGATTTGTTCGCCAAGTATTCAAGCTAAGGAAAAGAAGAAAAAGTGACTACTGCAAGGGAGATGGCCTAAGAGAGAATTGAGGGGTCAAGGGATTAGAAGTCCCGATACAAAGAGTAGGGTTTTGTAAGGAAAGCCATGAAGCTCTTTACAGGGCATAGTGTTGGTAATGAAAGCGTATCTCCAATGCTCAGCTTAGCTTTCTCTTTGCAAGGTGTACTGCTCAGTTGGATGGGTTAATGCGGGGCTGGGCCAAGTAGGTTGCTCAGCTACTGAGCTGACTCCTCATCAGGTCAGGCACTGCTGAACCTTTGGTGTAAGATTGGCAGAAGCTCTGCTCTTTGATCCCTAAGGCCTTAGAGCTGAGGTTTATCACCTCCAAGCAGCAGGTAGGAGACGTCTAGCCTTTCTTGTTTAGCAACTCCTGGCCCAGATCACGGTTCCCTCAGTGAGGAACTTATGGTGATTATCACCTCAGTTAGTAGATTCCTGTCAGGTCTTGTACTGATAAGTAACTAAGGACAAAGGTATAGAGGAAGTCTGTAACCTGGGGAAGTTCATAGTCTTTGCAGGCTTTCTTACCCAAGCAAAAGAAACTCAAGCTTCAGACCCTTTCAGAATTATGAATTCTTCCTTAACATCAGAACGGGTTTTGGCTTTTACATTTCAATCTCTGTTTTTTGGAGTGTTCTCCCCTCCTCTTCAAACTTTCAGCTTAAATTTAAAAGGGGGGTGGATATTTTTATGCTTAAAACAGTACAACAGAATAATATATCAATGAGTCTTCCTGACTTCAGGCATGGCACTCTATCCACTGCACCACCTAACAATTAGAGATCCCCAAAAGTGAACAGGGCTGCTTCAGGTAGTAAAAGAATTTTCCTTCGCTTGAGGTCCTCAAGAAGAGAGTAGATGGTCACTTTGGGAGGAGGTTGTTCAGATAGACTAGATATCCTCTGAGATCCCATCAAGGTCTCCTGTAGGGATGCTTGGAGCGTTCAAATTCTTCTAAAGTGCTTCTCTTAGGTCTTCTCCTAATATAGAGGTGATCTTAGATTCTCAAAGTTCTGGTTAAGTCTTACCAAGTTGAAAAGACTCAATATATGGGTCCTGTATGTCAGTCATCCAAGGATCAGTCTAAAAAGTCCTGTATGTCAGTCATCCAAGGATCAGTCTAAAAAGTCTTTTTTGGTTTAGTTGAACTAAGATTATGGATGCATAGGATGGCTACCAGGTGATTAATTTTTTTCACCCATGGCAACTCAGGAAGAACTTCTACTCAGGTGAAGAAGGAGCTATAATCTTATAATTTTATATACCTTATAATGGAAAGGCTCCCACTGATGAAGCTAAAATTCCTTTGAAGTAAGTTTAGGAGATTATCCTAAGTACTGAGAGAATACAAATGTGAGTTAGGCACCATTTTTGTACTCCCTTTCCAGATAACTTAAAGTCTATCTGGAAAAAACAGAGCATATGTGTATATAAGATGGCAGACCACAAAATGAGTTACAGAAAAAGGACCAGATAATGAGGTATTTAACTGCAAAAATTCAGCCACACCAGGTGATACTTCTATGAGGTATAAAGGATTCTTTTAAGAATCTGAAAGGAAATAAAACAGGATGAAGAATGATAGGCTTGCTTCTAGATGGTTAGAAAGACAGTCCAGTGCATCCAGGAGACAAACCCAGATCCTGATAGGATGTGGAGAAGAGTATGGAGATGGAGAAAGGGAAACTGTAACAAACAAACCAACCAACAAACCACATGGAGTAGGAACAGCAAAAGAGACACGGACAGAGATAGCATCCTCAGAGAAAGGGGCCAGGACTCTGGAATCTTAGCTGCTTGGGGCATTTGGGTATGAGGCATGTTGGGACAAAAGCTGCTTATTTTGCACATCTCCTTACCTCTGCCCCTCACATACATAAACACACACACAAACGTAACTATAGATTTATTTCCTTTCTCCCCTTGAGTTCCTTTGAGGGAGCCTGAAACCTCTTCCTGGGGGCAGTTGTGAAGATCTGTATCCCTTTCTTTATTCTAGATGTCTACTTTTAAATTTTAAACAACGTTAAATGCATCACATACGCACATTCATTACATATGAAATAACAAGCCTTTGCTGCTGTAGTAAGTGGGAAATAACAACGAAAGGGTGGGGAGATTTTTCAGGGACTAGTTAATCTTCACGGGACAGATATTTTCTTGACTTGTAGAATTTCAGAATAGGAAGCAATCTTCAAGATAATTTAGTGCAAGCTCCTCATTTTACAGTAACCTTTGGCCTAGAACCATAGATCTAAACTCAGTACTGACCAGATTCGATCATACCTAAAATCTCTGACTCATGCTCTCATCCAGGATTTCCACTGGGGAAATATCAGAATTAGATTTATGTCTAGGCCTCTGTGCCGAAAGGAAAAAGACCCTCAGCTACTACATCAGCACTCAGGCTAACTAAACACATATAAAACTGGCATCATTTATTTATCTTGCAAATTTAAGGACTTGTCACCAATTATACATATGGTCAAGAAAATTTCTTCCACTTTCAAGTGGACTGCCCTTTTTCCAAAGGACCTAGGCAACTGCAGACTTACCTTGGGTAGGATCACCTAGCAAGGGGGAAAAAAAATCACGGTTTTTGGGGAATTCAGAAATCCTCCTTCAAATTCTCATCTCTTTTGAAGTTTCCTGTTATTATGAAAGGCATTAATATCCTTCCAATCACCCAGGTTGCCCTTGTTGGCATCATCTTTGACTCTTCTCTCTTGACCACACATTCAATCAAATTCCAAGCCTTATAATTTCTTTCTCCACAACATTTCTCAATTATGTCTCTTTTTCTTTAACACATAGCTACTCCCAAAATTAAGGCCCCTACCATCTTTCACATGAACTATTGCAAGAGCCTTCTCCCTGCTTCCAGTTTCTTCCCCTCCAATTCATCCTGCACACATACATCAAAGTGATCTTTCTAAAGCATAAATCTGACCATGTTACCTATTCTCTACTCAATAAGCTCTAGTGGCTTCCTACTGCCTCCAAGACCAAAAATAAAGTCCTTTGTCATTTAAAGCTCTTCACAACCTGGCCGCTTCTTACTTTTCCAGTCTTCTTACATTCTGTATCCTCTGTGTACTCTATGATCCACCTCATATTGGTCAATTTGTTATTCCTCGCCAATCCCCCATCTCTGTGGCTTAGCATCGTTCTTATCCATGCCTGGTATGCTCTCCATCTCCACTTCTGACTTTTAGAATACCTGGCTTCCTTAAAGACTCAATTCAAATGCCATTTTTCCCAAAAGACCTTTTCCTGGTGCCCTCAGCTACAAGTGCCATCCACTCTATCTAGTCTGTAGTTAACATATATTCTTATTTACAGGTAGGATATGTATTTCTCACTTAAACTGTGTATGTCCACATGGAATCTTTAATTTCTTCCTGGAAAAGAATGAAAGGGGTCATGGAGCTGTTTGACTTTTTCTCTTCTGAGCAGATACCAGACTATAATAATATGTCCCCAGTAAGTATCGCAGTTTAAAAGAATTTTTTTTTAGGTTCTAAGGCAACAAAACTGCTAGCTTCCTTGGTCACTATGCCCTAAGTGTATGTGGAGGGGTGGAGGGAGTATATACATATAGGTTCAACTCCTTCCCACAAATGCCAGTTACACAAATACCATCACAAACAGTGAATAGCTAGCAAACTCATTTATCCAAGTAGATAGCAAACAGAAATTGGAGAAGTTCTACATATTAGAATAGACCAGAAAATACACAAGAGTGAATGAGTTCTTTGGATAGAAACCAGCTAAGGTATCACTCAACTAAGAGAGTCCCTGATCTCACTAAAGGGGAAATTCCCTGAAGTCTCTAGGGAGGCAAGCTGGAAACCAGGGATTTATTGAGGAGTTGACTTCCTATTCATAGCTGCAGAAATTTTTCTCTTTCTCTTCCCTACATCTCAATCTGCAAGTTACACAGTCATGGCAGTCATACGGGTTAGATTCTTATTCTTTCCAACAAATTAGGAGTCATACCTGAGCAGAGGCACGTAAAATACCCCAGACTTGAATTCCAAGTTACACATATATGTTGACCCCCTCATTTGAATGTGAATTCCTTAAAGGCTGGGACTGTTTTTGCCTTTGCTTTGTATATCTAGAGTTTAGCACAATGGTTTTGGCACATGATAAATGCTTAATAAATGTTTATTGCTTGATTAACTGATAAGCACCAGGCTGAGAACTTGCATGGATTCACTGATTATTTATTGATTATTTATTGAGTGCTTGCTTTCTGAAAACTCTAATCGGAACTTGATCCTCTAAGCCACAGGCATGGAAGCTTGAAGGATTCCAAGAATAATCTTAAAAGGTGACTCCATTTACAAGATCCAGGCCAATCACCAAGTGCCAGGTACCAATTAGGATTTTTCAGGGCTTGTATTGTAAGTATAGAAACTTTGCTCCTTCATAGCACTTCTCCTCGCCTTGCTGTTCTTCCCCTTCATATATAACCAAGGGCAGCCATCCAGATAAGGTGGGGGAAAACTTCCCAATTAAATTTGTCCTGGGCAGACTCATCCCTCCATTCTCCAAAAAGCTGAGAATTCATCCACTGAGTACCTTGTAGCCAATCTAGAGTTTAGTTGGCTACCGGGTATTTACTCATTAATAAACACCCTCTTTCACAATGGTCCTGTCAGATTGTGGGAAAAAAGGTCCTCTGATCCCATTCCTTACTGTGTAACCATAGATCATGTAAATAGCTTAGTCTTAATTTAAACAACAGACTCTTCTGGAAAAACATACGAATAACAGTATTTGGTGTTTTCTCAATGCTTACCCCCTTCTTGAAGGGTCCATTTCCCATGAAATAATTGGGTTCCTATTTTTGCACTGACCAAACTGGTATTAAAAAAAAAAGACGTTCTGCCAGTGAATATACATCATAGGTATGAAATTGCATTAGGTGACTGCAATGAATCCATTAAAAGAAGAGATAAAAATCATCAAAAGGTTGTAGTGTATGTATATGTAGGGAGAAGACTAGGGGGAGGGAAGCAGTAGTTTTGGAAAAGCACTAAAGGCTAAGAAGAGTGGAGTGAGTTTGGGACTGAGAGAATCTGGGGATCCACATTCCAGCAGTCCCAGCTCTGCAGCTTAGTGGCCATTTAATTCATTTAGCCTTAGCTCCTCATTTGTGAAATGAGCCCAGTAATGTGCCTGGACAAGGGAATGAGGAGCCCATGGTCCTAATCTCAACTTTGTCACTATCTGAATGACCTTAAGTGAGTCACTTGTTTTAGGGCCTTAGTTTTCTTATCTGTAAAAAGACAGACTTGGACTAGCTGATCTCTGAATGAGATGATGGGTGGAAAAGTTGAGTGAAGTTTTCTAGAGCTCTTCTCTCATAACAACCTTGTGTAGTAGACAGCATACATCTTCTCTCCCTTGCTTGACAAATGTAAAAACAGGCGCAGAGAGGGGAGATGAGCCTCCCGTGGCCCTGCAGTTAGTAAACCATGAGGTGCCACAGGAATGTGAGGAGGGGTTATTGTCCTGGTTACTCCTCCAGGGGAATCACCATGCCACATTGGCGTCCGTGCATGAATGGTCTGTTTTATAAAACGGCTCCCAGAGAGCTGGAGCCAGATCTTTCTTTGCTGAGTTTTAGATTGATTCTAGCACAGTGGGTAACTGCATCTGCACAAAAAGACCCCATGAGTATTCAAGGCACTCGCTATAGTAAGAAGCCTTGGTGCCTGTTGACTCCTAGTGCTCCAGCCATCCTGACTGCTGAGGTTCAAGCATACACTGAGCGAGCATGAGGAAATAGATATTAATTAAAAAAGCCCCTGCTTGCTAGGTGCTCATCCTCAACAGCTGGATGATGTTGAACAGATTAAAAAAAAGTCTAAGAGAGATACCATACAGTGTAGTGGAAAGAAAATTAGATATTCATTCAGAATTTCCTGCCCTGACACTGGGTGACCTTCAGCAATAACAAACATTACTGACATTAATAGAGATTTTAAAGTTTGCAAAGTTCTTTAGACACCTTTACTGTACTTGATTCTCACAAAGGCCCTATGATGTAGGGACCAGAGGCATGGCTTGCCTCATTTCATGGAAAAGGAAAATGAGGTTGACTCATCCATGATCAAACAGCCAGTAAGTATCAGGGGCAGGGCCCAAAACCAGTATTCCCTTGATCTCCAAGTCAGTCTTCTTCTATGCTCTCAAATCCTTTAATCCTCTCGAGCCTGTTTGCTCATTGCTAAAATGGGGTAATAATTCTTTCTCTACCAGACTCAATGAGGGGGTGTAGTGAATGAAATGATGGACCTAGAGTTTGGAAGATCTGAGTTAAAATCTGGCTTCAAGCATTGCTAGCTGTGGGACCCTGGACAAGCCACTTAATCACCATCTGTCTCAGTTTCCTCATCTGTAAAATGGAGATGATAATAGCCCCTTTCCACACTTGGGTTTTTGTAAGGATAAAATATTTGTTATATTTCCTTTGTAATAATATAGGAAAACTCCTTGCAAATCTCAGAATACTTTGTAAGTCTTTGCTATATTTATTACTACCTCTCCAGGAGTATTGAGAGGACAGCATGTCATAAGTCTCAATGTGTTAAAGAAATGTGAATTATCATTAAGACACCGGCCCCACCCCCAAGCAGTTCTCCATCTAGTTAGAGAAAGAGAAGACGGGTGCAGGATAAGAAAGGGGGGAGGCCCGAATACTCTAAGTCATTGAAGGACTTACTAAGTGAGAGGCAGCCTACTGTAGTGGATAATATAAGAATAATAGCTAGCATTTATATAGTGCTTAACAATTTCCCAAAGCACTTTACAAATATCTCACTCTATCCTCAACAACCGTGGGAAGGGAAGGTGCTATTATTTATTCCTATTTTACAGTTGAGGAAAATGAGGCAAACAGAGACTAAGTGACTTATCTATCCCGTGTCACACAGCTTTTCAGTGTCTGAGGTCATATTTGAATACAGGTCATTCTAATTCTCTTGGGGCAGCTAAGTGGTGCAATGGATAGAGTACTTCCTAAGCACAAATTTGACCTCAGACATTTATTATCTGTTTGACCCTGGGCAAGTCACTTAAACCTGTTTGCTTCAGTTTCCTCATCTGTAAATGAGCAGGAAAAGGAAATGGTAAACCAGTATCTTTACCAAGAAAACCCCAAATGGGATCATGAAGATCCAGACATGACTGAAACAAATGAACAACAATGTTCTGCCTCTCAAGCTAGCCCCCTATCCATTGCATCACTTAGCTTTCTCAAGTTGTGACTGACACATACTCGCCTTGTAACACTGACCAATTCATTGAACTTCTCAGTACACCAGGCAACTCTCTGGGATTTTCCATTTCAAATAAGTTACTGAGATAAGTTGGGTGGTGTTTTCCTACCCAGAGTGTGTTTGTTGTTGTTCAGTTGTATCTGACTCTTCATATACTTGGCAGAGATACTAGAGTGGTTTGCCATTTCCTTTTCCAGTTCATTTTACAGATGAGGAAACTGAGACAAACACAGGAAAGTAACTTGCCCAGGGTCAAACAGCTAGTAAATGTCTGCAGTTGGATTTGAACTCAGATCTTCCTGACTCCAGACCTGGCATTCTATCTACTGTGCCACCTCGCTGTCCCCCAAGATGCACTACACCAGTGAAATCATATGTCCAGAGCAAAGGAATGGCACAGGTCACCTAGGGTGTTGGAGGGGAAGAGGAAAGATTCAGGGAGGCTACTTGGTCAGGGAAGACCTCTAGGAGAAGGTGACATTTTAAAGTGGGCTTTGAAGGACAGGCCTTTGAAGGTTGTCAGAGAGGGCAGATAGAAAGCACCTACTGCCCTAGTAATTCTTCTTCCACCATCCTGTCATTTCTCTATCTAAAAACCATCTGGAAGACCTGATTACCTGCTGGATGAAGTATCAGTTTCCATTTCTAGAATTCGGGCCCTTGACAATATGCCTCCAGCCTACACTGTCAGACTCTGTTTTCCAACTATTTATGCCCATTACTAGAATGCCCACCCACTCCAGCACCACCCTTATCCTTCTGTCAAATTCCTTCTCATTTTTCAGGGCCCAATTCAGAAGTCTTCTCTAAACCTTCCAGGTGAATGAATGAATGAGTTAATTAATTACAAGAAATGGGGAATTTTTATGGGAAGAAGCAGAGACAGGATAAGCAAAAATGCTTCCTCCTCCCCAACTTACTTATTCCTACACTTTTACTTACACCTTCAGAACCACTCCAAGAGTCTCAGCTAACAACAGGATGTTTAATCCAGTTTGGGCCCTAATATTCTGAGGCCAGATCTCTAAGAAAACAACACATCTCTATACCTCACACCCCCTTTCCTCCCCCCACAGTCCAACAGTTAGTGCAGTGTTTGAATTGGAGTAAAGGAGGTAAGTTCCCCTTACAAATCCTCCCAGGGGGAGCTCTTATCACTGAAAATAACTCATGCACAGTCTTAACCTAGGAAAATAGAGCCATCAATGAGATGAATATTATCTAATTAAAGTTAGAGAAAGGAGTGATGAATAGAAAGTTACTCTGAGAATCAGGAAGGTCTAGGTTTCAAGTCCTGCTTCTAAAACATATTGACTGTGTGGCCCTGGGCAGATCACGTAGCCTCTCATGGTCCCAAGTCAAGAGTCCAAGTTACAGAACCATTATATTGGTATAAGGAGTTTTTCACCTGGAGTTTGCTATACCAGTGAAATCACAGGACCATATCCCCCAAAATTGGAGTTAACAATTTATTAGCGTGAAATGAAATGCTTGTAGAAGCCATAAATGGCCCCTTGCTGAAGGTCTTCAAGAGAGGCTGGATGACCACTTATTAGGATGTTCCAGAAGGGCTATCTGCCTATTTGAGTACAGGCTAGACAGGGTCTCCTCAAGGATCGCTCTGACTCATTCTTAAAGTCATGGAATCATAACATATGCAGGACTCAAAGATTATAAATATCAGAGCTAGAAGGTATCACACATGCTCATCATTTGGTCCAGTCCTTTACCTCCAGAATTCTGATGCCCATTGTGCAGAACAGGAAGTAGGGGACACCTCCTCTTTCTCCCTGACCTTGGGCAAGACACTTCATCAGTCAGTTGGTAAGCATTTAATAATCACCAGCTATGTTCTGGGCACTGTGCACTGGGAACTGGAGATGCAAAGAAAGACAGAAGACAGTCTTACTCTCAAGGAACCCACAGCCTAATGAGGGAGACAATATGAAAACATCTACGTATAAACAAGAGATATACAGGATAAATTGGAAATAATGACCAGAGGGCAGACGCTAGTGTTAAGGGGATAGGAAACACTTCTCTTGAACTTGGGATTGTAACTAGGATCTGAAGAAAGCCAAGAAAGCCAGGAGCTGGAGGTGAAAAAGGAGAATATTCTAGGCATGGAGAATAGCTAATGAGAATGCCCAGAGTTGCAAAGTGCAAAGAGCAGAACCAGGAAAAACGTTGTACACAGTAACAGCAACATTGTGTGATGATCAGCTATGAATGACTTGGCTCTCCCCAGCAATACAATGATTCAAGACAACTATAAAGGACTCATGATGGAAAATGCCATCCACATCCAGAGAAAGAACTGATGGAGTCTGAATGCAAATTGAAGCACACTATTTTCACTTTATTTTTTGTATTTCTTTGTAACCTTTTGAACTTTCTTCTTTTACAAGGCTGACTAATATAGAAATATGTTTTACATGATTGCACATATATAATCTATATTAAATTCCTTACCATTTTTAGGAAGAGGAGAGGGAGGGAGGGAGCAAAATTTGGAACTCAAAATCTTGTAAAAATGAATGCTAAAAATCATCTTTACATATAATTGGAAAAAATACTATTTTAAAAAAGGAAAAAAAGAAAAAAATGCCCAGAGTTGGGAGATGGAATTTCTTGTTAGAGGAACACCAAGGAGGCCAGTGCTGGCCCAGTCACTAGATCGAAGAGTATTTGGGAGGGAAAAAATATGAAGACTGGAAAGGTAGGAGGGGGCCAGGTTGTGAAGGACTCTGAAGGCTAAACAGCGGATTTCATGTTTTATTCTGGAGGTGATCGAGAATCATTAGAAATTATTGAATGATATAGAGTAATGATCCAACATGATCAGGTCTTCCTTTTAGGGAGATTAATTTGACAGCTGAGTGGAAGATGGACTAGAATGGGCAGAGACCTGAGGCAGGGAGACATGCCAGCAGGCGATTGAAGCGGTCTAGGAGTGCAGTGATAAGGCCTACCCCAAAGCAGGTCAGGAGGCAGAAATGTCAGGACTTGGCAACAGATTGGGCATGGCAGGGGAGGGTGAAAAAGAATAAGGAGTTGAAAATAACACCTAAACTGCAAGTCTGGATGACTTTGAAGATGGTGGTTTCCTTGACAGTAATAGGGAAGTTCAGAAGGGAGGAGAATTTGGGGGGAAATGATAATGAGTTCAGTTTTAGATGTACTGAGCTTATAGAGTCTTTGCGACATTCAATTTGAGATATGAATAGACAATTGGAGACAGGAGTCTGAAGGTTAGGAGAGATATTAGGGCAGGATAAGTAGATCTGAGAATCATGAGCCAAGAGATGATAATTGAATTCATGGAAGCTGATGTGATCACCAAATGAAATAGCATAGAAGGAAAAGAAAAAAAAGAAAAAGACCCAGTAAAATGTAAAATGGAGGAAATAATTTCTTAACCACCTACAGGTAGAAGGCTGAACCAGATGATAGCTTGGACATAGTGCCTTGCACCTAGGAGACGTATGATCCTATTAAATATTTGTTGAGTGTCTGTGATGTATTATTTGCAACTATACCTAGCTGTTGTTCTGAACCATTTTTTGGAAATTATTATTGAAATTTAAAAAAAAAGAAATTTATGAATTTTTTCAACTGATTTATATGGCCTTAAGGATGAAATATAATTCTTCCTCCCAGGACCAAGCAATACAAAAAGGTACTACTACTAGGTAATGAAATTCTGGAACATGGCAAGTCATGAAAACAAACTTCTAAGGCAGGAAGGGATCTATATTCATGCAAGGAACAGTTATACTCACAAAATCATGGATCTTTAAAGTATTAAAATAAGAGATTTGTAGAAATCTCCCTCTAGATATTGTCCTAGGCTCATAAGATATAGAGATGGAAGGTACCTTAGAGATAGTCTAGTTCAGTGATTTCTAGACGTTAGGTAGTGATGCCTAGCTTTAAAAATGATCATCCTCTCTTTTCCTTTTTAATATATATTTCTATTTTTAATTTATTTTTATTTATTTTTTAACAATCATTTTTTAAAAAATTTGAGTCCCAAATTTTCTCTCTTCTTCCCACCCCTCCACCACTCACTGAGAAAGCAAGAAATGTTTTATCAATTATACATGGGAAATCACGCAAAACATATTTCCATATTAGCCATTCTGCAAAAAAAAAAGCAAGAAAAATGAAGAAAAAAGAAAAAATGATGCTTTAATTTGCACTCAGTTCTTTCTCTGAATACAGGTAGCATTTTTCATCATGAGTCCTTTGGAGTTGTCTTGAATCATTGTGTCTCTGAGAATAGTTAAGTCATTCACAGTTGACCATCATACAACATTGCTGTTACTGTGCACAATATTCTCCTGGTTTTGCTTACTTCACTTTGCATCAGGTTTGCGTATGTCTTCTCAGAATTTTCTCAAATCATCTTGATTATTTCTTATAGCCCAATAGTATTCCATCATAATCAGATACCACAATTTGTTCAGTCACCCTCCCCCACTTTTCTTAAAACAAGTTATACAAACAAGTTTCTTAGCAAATTTTTTATTCAAATAAAACTAATAATTTAATAATTGTAATATTAATAGTAACACATCTTAAATGTACAATAAAATAATGCAAAGTACAAAAATATTTATTGATAAAATAGTTTCCAGTTTTTATGCTTGTAACATAAAAAGAATAACTATAGTAACGGTATTATTAATGTGCTAGTTGGGCTTGGTTTTTTGTGTATTGTTGACAATATTGCTGCTAGTAATTCTTTTTCTACCATGAATCAAGATTGACATTTGTCTTTATAATACCTACTGCAGAAAACTCCATCTCACACACGGAGGATATCGATAGTAATAAAATTTATGTCAGTTTGCTTGATAAAGCAACAGACTCTGATCACTCATGGCTTTTGTTTCAAAGTCCTATCGCAAGACAAATCTGTTAATTGTGCTTGTTCAGGTGGAGTAAAACCAAATGTATCATATTTGTTCATAGCAAATGGGTTCCTTTTCCATCCATATTTAGAAATATCTAGGTCTTCCTTATAATAGCTCAGTGGCAGCTCCATGAGCTGAGCAGTGGCCTATGGGTTGGAAACTAGTAGTCTAGGTGTTCTGATGTTTGTGGTACTGGGTTTTTTTTATTTATTGTTGTTGATAGGGTAGTCTGATTTTTTTTGGTAGTATCACAATCTGCTAAATAAAGGAGTTGAATATGTTGCGGGGGAAATAAATATCTAGGTCTTTATTTTTAGGAGAGGGGAAGGCAAGACAGTTGGGATTAGGTGACTCGCCTAAAGTCACACAGCTTGTAAGTGTCAAGTGTATAAAGCTGGATTTGAACTCAAATTCTCCTGACTACAGTACCAGTGCTCTATTGCCTGTACCACTTAGCTGCCCCATAAATATCTATGTCTTTAAAACTAAATGGGAACAGCTTCTATAGACCAGTCAAGTGATTTCTTCTATTTCACTTGTGAGAGGAATACTTGGGCAACATCAAAATATTATTTTATAAGTTTATTATCCAGAGCACTCACCAGTAACAAATCTAGTTACTTGATCTTTTCAGGATCAGAGTATAAATTTGAAAACTCTGCATTATTATATCTAAATCTCAAAAATCTGCCAAATACCAAATTTCAAGAGGGAATTTCTGTTATAAGTGAATTTGTTTCATCCTTAGTAATATCACTAGAAAAATAATAATTTCTTCTTTTAGTTTAAATAACCTTTAAAGTAGTTTTGCATGAAAAAGCTAGGATGTTTTTCAATAATATAAAAATATTCTATATTCTACCTTCATATTATCATAAAGTTTTGGATTTTTTTTTCATTTATTTTTAAAGTGGTAATTTTTTTAAAAAGTTGTTCCTCTCTTTAAAAGTCTTTAAAAACCGTATGTGGCTTCTCATTCATTCCTATCTCTTGGTACTAATGGTTGTCCTTTCCAGAGGCCCCTGACCCCAGACTACCCAGAATCCACCTGTTCTGCTTGACTATTCACACAGCTTGGATACGATGGAAGTCAATAACCTTACTACTGAAATGGAAGATCATCGGGTCTTACCATCTGCCCTGTTACTGATTTCTCCGGCCTTCCAGGCCTTACCATCAACCCTGTCTCTGTAACCTGTAGTCCAGGGCCCTGTCATCTGCTCTACTTATCTAACCTAAAAGCCCCTGGGCCTTCTTATCTGCCCTGTATCTGAACTTTCTTTTGTGTGTTATCTCCTCTCATTACAATTTGAGTTCATTGAGAACAAAAACTATCTGATTTTCTCTTTGTATACTCAGTTCTTACTCTATAATAGTAAGTTCTTAATAAATCCTTTTCATCAGTCAAACCAGTTATATATTTATCCATCACAAAAGGATGTTATTGCACTTTAAAAAAAGAGAGACCAAAAATTTAAGATACTCAAGTTTAGGATTAGTAATCAAAATTTTCCAGTAAAAATGACAAAGAATAAAAATGAATAACAAATGCAAGGGAGGCTAGGGGAAAATAGATATATTAATGTTCTCTTGGTGGATCTGTGAACTGTTCCAGATATTCTGGAGAATTTGGAACTGTGCCCAAGAAGTTACTAAACTGTATATATACCCTTTGGCCCAGGGTTACTACTACTAGGTCTATACCCCCAAAGAAATCATACAAAAAAGGAAAGCACTTACGTATAAAAATATTTATAACAGTGTCAACTGGGGAATGGTTGAACAAGTCATGTCATATGAATGTGATGAAGTACTATTGTGCTGAACATAAGAAATGATAAAGGGGACAGTTTCAGAGAGACCTGAGGAGACTTGTATGAACTGATACAGAGGGGAATAAGTGGAATCAGAAGAACAGTTTGTATGACAGTAACAATGTCGTAAAGACAAACAACTTTGAAAGGCTTAGGAACTCTCTTCAACTTAGTGATCAACCACAGTTTCTGAGGACTCAAGATAAGAAGATACTACCCTTTTCCTGACAGAGAGGGAATGGGCTCACAGAGCGGATTAAAATGTATGTGTTTGGGCCAATGTGGAATCAATTACAAGCCTTTTGTTTTCCTTTCTTTTTAAAATAGAGGAGGTGGAAGGGAGAGAAGGGATTTTTGTTCATTAAAAAATTTTTAAAAAAGAAAATTTCAAGTAATTCTTTAGCAACAGTTATTTCATTTTTTTTAAGCTGAAGGTTTCTAAAAAAAAAGCAACTTATTAGAAGATTAAATGTTGAGACATAGGACAGATATTTCTGGAATTTTTACATTCCACACAAAGATTGTTTAAGTTGGATTTTACACCTCTTGAAGTTCAAATTCAGCAAAGAGCACAATCACACAACTCATCTGTGCCATGCACATATGCTGAAATGACTTCAGCCATGGCAGATCACTCCTGTATTCATTCAAAGTTCCTAGAACTGAGGTATACTTAGTAAACAATGACTATGTTGAATTTATCATAAATTAGAAGTGATTCTTCTGTATTAGTCTTATTTTGGTTTGAACTTTGTTTTCAAGGAAAAAATTGGATATACTTTTGCAGATGTTGTATTTGAAAATATCCAATAATTTTGACAGTTGCTTTGTATCCTTTCTCCACACAGGACCTTGCCTTCTTATATGAGAGTGTCCCACAGTTTGAAAAACCCTGGTCTAATCCAACCTCCTCATGTTATAAATATGGAAACTGAAGTCCAGAGAGATTAACCAATCAAGAACAGGTAGATGTATTGGTAATAGCAGGATTTGAGTCTAAATTTAATCTTTTAACAGTACCAAGCTTGCCAATAGATACACATAATTAGCAATTGGCAATTGCGGGAGTTTGGTAGCTCTGGTTGTTCATTCATTGCAATCTGACTCTTCGTCACCCCACTTGGGATTTTCTTGTTGAAGATGCTGGAGCAGTTTGCCATTTTCTTCTCCTACTCATTTGACAGATGAGGAAATTTAGGCAAACAGGGTTGGGGGACTTGGCCCAGGGTCTCACCTACCCACTGAACTGCCTAGTTATCCTATAATTGTGGTTTCTACCATGTTGTAAGCTCCAAGACTGTCTTATTTATGTTTCTCTCTTCCCCAACCCCAAGCTCGATAATATACACAGAGCAGGCCCTTAATTAATTAAATAGTTCTTGAGCAAATGTATTTTGGTTATATGTTTTCCTTTGCCCCCTGAAAATCCTGCAAACTCAGAGTTATGCCAGTGTACTCCTTAATTCTTCCTAAGACTGAGCTTTGTTCCTCCCAGCTAATCAAATCTCTAAGTGCTGGGTGGGTACTGTTTGCTCTTCCAGGGAGTGTTAGTAGGATTTTCTTACTCTGTGCAAACAGTATATTGAAAAACTTTTAAAAATAGACCTTAGGATAGAAAACCAAATGTCAGAGAAGGAAGGGATTGCCTATCAAAAGAACGTCAGAAGAAGGGCCTTAGAGCACAATGTTAAGAGATAGAAAAGGACTTTAGAACATAGATTGCAGAATGTTGAAACTGGAAGGGACCTTAGAACGTAGATCTTAGAATGGAATGTTGCATATGCTGTCAGAACCAATGGTTTTGTTAGCTGTTTCTTGTTCAACTGTTTTTCTTTGCGTTCACTGCGGGGAAGGGCATATTGGGAGATGATAGCAGTGCCAAAAACAAAATCCTAAAGAATCAATGAAACTTTTTTTTAATCCCAAAGAATGCCAAAGTTGGAATGTCAGAACTTGGAACCAAGTATGTTGGAACTAAAAGCAACCTTAGAACGAAGAACATAAAATGTTAGAATGGACAGAGATGTGAGAGCATAGAAAATAAGATTTCAGAACTGACTAGATAGGACCTTAAAGACATCAAGATGAGCAATCACACTTTACAAATGGGGAGGTTGAGACACAGAGAGATGAAGCAACTTGGTCAATACGGCATAGATGATTAGGAGGGGAGCCAGAATTAGACTGGGTTCTAATCTAGAATCCGTTTCACCATATGCCACAGAAATATACCACTACAAAAGAATGGTGCCAGGCTCACTGGTGAATATGCAGGAGTTAGCTATGTTTATGAGTTCAATGCTCAACCTTAGCAATCAAGCATAGATTTTTCAACAAAGAAACCAGTAAGTCAATTAATCAATAAACATTTATTAATTGCCTATTATGTGCAAGGCACTATGCTAAGCACCACAGAGTACAAAAAAAGGCAAAAAGTCCCATCCCTTAAGAAACTTACAGTTTTTATGATGGGAAAATCTATGAGGAGGTCTCCTCATTCAGTTAGATCTCTTTCACTTGTCCCAAGGCAGATTTCCATTTTGGCAAAACTGTAAATACCTCCATTCCAATTTAGGTGTTGACTGATAAGAACTTACTGATAACAATTTACAGCCCTAACACCCCTCCCCTATTCAGGGAATTGCTTTTGATCTTAGATCAGAGCCTGAAGTTTAGATAACTAAAGGTATAAGGACTGGAGTTAGGATTTTAAATGGTAAAGAGAGCTCTCAGATGGGGAAATTTCTTCTATGTAAGTCAACCCTACTATCTGCAATTTAGATTCCTAGAAGAGGAGCAGTCCTTAACTAGAGATCCATGAACCCATAAAGGCTCTTTGGATAGATTTGGGGGTGGGGAGTGGGGCACAACTATGAATTTGAATAGGAAAAATATTACATCTATATTTTTTTACTAAACTCTAATTGAATTTTTAAAAATCAAAGTCATTCTGAGAAACAGTTGATTGTTTTCACCAGACTGTCCAAACAGTCTATGATGCCAAAGAGTTTAAGTGCTTAAAGTATTGAAAGGCTTAGAGATTTGCCAAGGTCGTACAGTAGGAAAATACAGAGCTCGAACTGGAAATTAGGTCTTCCTGGTTTCAAAGCCTGCTCTCTGTCCATCATTTCAGGCTGCTTCTGGGTAAAAGTAAATGATGGGGTATTGGGACTTTCCTCAGCATTGTTTAAATCATACCGTATGTGTGCCCATTTGCTTTGCCTGTAGGTAAGACCATCTCTTGTTTTCTGAAGTTCTCTGTTAAGACAGTCATTATCATTTTGCATTCAAAATCCAAATCCTGAGGAAATTGGGAATATATGCATAACTACTACCTTGTGTGAATGGATTGCATAATGGATAGAACCTAGACTTGGTTCAAGATCTGAGTTCAATCCTACCTTAAATATTCATCACTACCTGGGTAAATCACTCAACCCCTCTGAGCCTCGAGTGCTCTGATCTGTAGAGCAGAGCAGCACCTACCTTCACAGGATTGTCACAGAGAACAAAGGATCCAGAGAGGTTCAGCAATTTGCCCAAAATCTCACGGCTAGTAAATATGAGGTCCTGAATCTGGGTGCTTTGACTTCAAGTCTAGTGCTTTCCACTGTACCAAGAATTCTTTGCTAACCTTAAAGTGACATTTAACTGGGAACTATATAATGATGATTATAACTCAGGTCACAAGGAGAGGAAAGACAAGGGGTATGGAAATTGACAGGGGTGCTAGAGAAGGAGGTAGGGGGGAGGTGGCAAAAGACTCTCCAGTATTTGGGCTCAGTATGGAAGGAAGCATTTAATAAATACCGCTGACTAAGACTGGAGGGACACTTTTGAGGTGGTACAGGGTGTTGAGGAAAAGCACAGGGCTAGGCATCTGCCTGGGAAGTACTTCACTGTGGAGCCCCTGGAAAGTTGCTTTGCTTCCATTGGTTTCTTCCTACAGTTCCTTCCAGATCTAACATTCTGTTCTAACATAATAACTTTCAGCTTTGGCTTTCCACATTTTATGAATTAAGCTTCCTCCCAGCTCTGCCAGTCCATCTTCCAAATACTGAGATCACTTCAGTTCTGGTATTTTAGGATCTATAGGTTCAAATGTAGCATTCATCATCATGGATTTCTGCAACATTCAAAACCCTTTAATTATGACCCCTCCTGGGGTATTTACATTCTTAAAGGAACTCTTGAAGACTAATAACCCAAAGGAATGAATCTCTAATGATGAATTTCCAGGTCCCAATTGATAGGAGAATGGCCATGTAAGGGAAGGGAAAGGAAAGGGGTAGAGAGACCTTTTGGGGGGCAGGGGGACTCTGCATGTCCCATATATCACATCAGGAGGGTAAATGGGGCTTGCTTAACCAAGGTGCCTGGAGATTCACCACGCTGGCGGTATTGTTTTCCCTCTTCTTGCTGAGCTATTTAGCTGTGGGGGATGGGGAGAACTTCTGGGAAATCTCTTTTGTTTGTCCCCCTCCTGGTGTTTACTCAGTTCTGCATGGGGTCCTCACTTGAGGCTTGAGAGGCCCCACATCCTAGACTCTTAATAATGGATTAGATGCTGAAGCAAACGGAGCCTGCTCGCCCTTAAATAATGTTATTTGAAGGAGAAGGCCTGGGGGTTGAAATAAATCAGGTTTCAGGCAAGAATTTGAATTAACATTGACAACATAATCCACAGTCCTTCGGGCCACTGTTTTCCTCTGTCACCACCACTCTGACATGGCAGACTGTAGTGAGAGGTGGGGGTGGGGAAGGCTGGTGGAAGTTCTTTTATTGAACTACTATGATTCTTTGAACTTACTAGCAAAGCTGTAATAAGCTCACTAATAATAACAGCTCATGTCCATGGTGCTTTAGAGTTTAATAATAATTCACATTTATATAGGATTTTAAGGCATTGCCTTGTTTGATCCACAACAATCCTGTGAAGTAGGTGCTGTTACTACCCCCACTTTACGGGAAACTGAGGCTCAGAGAATTTGTGTCATACAGCTACTAAATCTTAAGATCATAGATTTAGAATTGGAAGTAACTTGAGAGGCACTTGAACTCAACCCACTCATTTTACCGATGAAGAAACTGAGGCATAGACAGATTAAGTGACTCTCTGGGACACAGCTGGGAAACAGGATTGGAACCCAGGGCTTCCTCCTTTCAAGTCCAGTGCTTTATGCCATGCTGCCCCTAATGTCTGAGGCAATATTGAACCCAAATCTCCCTAGCTCCGCGTCCAACATTACTTGTTACACTATTTTAGTTCAGTCATTTAATTTACATGGGACTCTTCATGACCCTATTTGGAGTTTTCTTGGCAAAGATACTGGAGTGGTTTGCCATTTCTTTTTCCAGCTCATTTTAGAGGTGAGGAAACAGAGGTAAACAAGGTGAAGTGACTTGCCCAGGGTTACCAGCTAGCAAGTGAAGTCAGATTTGAATTCACAAAAATAAAAGTGTTCCTGACTCCAGATCTGGTACTCTTATCCAAAGGTGCACCATACTATTATCTCTTTAATTTTTCTAACATTTTCCCTTACAACAGTCTTGTGAAATAAGTAGTGCAAAGATTTTTACCCCCATTTTACAGATGAGGAAATTGAAACTCAAAGAGTTTAAATTACCTACTTAGTTGACAAAGTGCTTTCCTCACAACTGAACTATGCAGGAGGCATAGGTCATGTATTACTATCCCCATTTCAGAGATAAGGTTACAGGTTTCTGAGGACAGTAACTTGCTCAGGGTCATAATGACTTAAATCAGATTGCATGGATTTTTTTCTTTTTTCTTTGTCTAAACCTGAGATTTTGCTGCTATAAGGAAATAGCAATTCCCAATAAGAAAATTCCCCTTACCAGTGCAGATCAGCAACTATTCTGCACCCTGTAGTTCCAGAGAGGGCACTGAGAAGTTTATTTGCCTAGGATTACCTAAATATCATCTATCAGAAGCAGAGCCTGAATCCTATTCCCAACTCTGAGGACCACTTTCTTTATATTACTCAACATCACTTCTCTTTTTCCATGGACTTTTTCCATTATACCTTGGTGCCTAATATAACCCCTTTCCCCACCATTGGTGAGAATGGTTAATTTGAGGGATGGGACTGACATGATATACCACTCGTTCTATTTGCTCATATGTCCTTGCCATGTATAAGCCCTTTGGATCAACTTTAAATATAAATGGTTCAGGAACCTTGATGACAGGCAGATCTCTCAAAGAGCACTGGACTGAAAAGACCTAGTCTGAGTTTTGATTCTGCCATTAACTTGATGGGTGACCTTGGAAAAGTCACTTCCCCAGTACTTCCCAGATTCCCTGTCTACAAAATAAGGATGCTCCTATTTATACTAGGAGGCAGTATGTTGTTGTGAAGAAAGAGTCAAGGTCAGGGAAGCCCTATATAAAATATATATCAGCACATGACCCTAGGCAAGTCATTTGACTTAGTATCCCAGACTAGGTTGCAGAGAAGGTGTTGAACGGCATCAGTATAGGGTATTTTCTCACCTAGGATTTCTTATATCATTGTTACTGCTGGTTTCAACCACTTTTATACTACCTACATCATAGGATTATTGTAACAATTAAATGATAATAATTAATTAATCATTAACAGACTTAAAATACTCCGTAAAGTTCCTTCCAACTCTAAGGACATGTGTTCAAATGCCAGCTCTGCCAGTTAATTACCTGTGCCTAAGTGAAAGGAATAAGCGTTTATATAGAGCTATGTGCTAAGTGCTTTTTTTAAAAAAAAAAATTGTCTCATTTGATCCTTACAACAACTCTTCCAGGTAGGTGCCTTTTTGAAGTAAACAAAAGTTAAGTGACTTGCCCAGGGTCTCACACAACTAGCAAGTGTCTGAGACCAGATTTGAACTCAGGAAGATGAGTTCCTGATTTCAGTACTCTAAACACTGTGACACCAGCTACCTCTGCCTGGGAGATGAGTACAAAAAGTTGAATAAGCAGATGACAAGTTCAATGGAATTCCCAGGAATATATAACTCTCACTTCTCATAATTAGACATTAAGCCAAGTTTTATCTACTTTTCCTCCTTAACAACTGTTTTAAGTGTTTTCTTTCTCTCTATTCACAATAAAATTATCTTTGGGGAAGCTACATGGCAAAGTGGATAGAGCACTGGCCTGAGTTCAAATCCAGACTGAGAACTTGGAATTTACTAGCTGTGTGACCCTGTGTAATCCCATTCATTGCCTTAAACAACCAAAACCAAAAAACCTTTGTTTAGGTTCTCATCACTTCTTTTCCAGACTGTGGTAATTATCTGCTAATTGATCTTCCTGTATGCAGTCTCCCTTCTTCAAACCATCTTCTACACAGCTGCAAAATTGATATCTCTTAAGGCTTGATACTGTTAATGTCATTTTCCTGCTCCAGAAGCTTCCAGAGTGACCTTCCATTGTCTTTAAGATAAAATGCAGGGGCAGCTGGGTGGTGAAGTACATAGAGCACCAGGCCTTGATTTAGGGGAATCTGAATTCAAATACTGCCTCAGACACTACAAGTTATGTGATCCTAGGCAAGTTACTTAAACTGGATGGAGAAGGAGGGGCAAGAAGAGGAGGAGGAGGACAAGGAGAAGAAGAAAAGAGGAGAAGAAATACAAATTCTTCCGTTTGGCATTTAAAGTCCTTCATAGTCTGCCTCTGACTTCTTTTTATAGGCTGATTGCACAGCAGTTTCTTCCTCCCAACCTCTACCTCTTAGAACCCCTGGCATCCTTCAAAGTTCAGGTTAAATGCCATCTCCTTCAAGAGATCTTTCCTGATTTCCCTAGTTGTTAGTGCCCCATCTCTATCACTATTTTTTAAAATTTATATCCTGTATTTACTTAAAGGTGAACATGTTGTATCGCCCCGAAGAATGTAAACTTTTTGAGCACAGGGACTGAATGTTTCATTTTGATATTTATATTTTACTGAGTGCATAGACCCATTTGATCAATACTTATTGTTGACTCCAGGTAAGTCATTTAACTTCTCCATGTCTTCAAGTGTGAAGAATTAGTGAATTGCATTAGAGGATTTCTGAGACACTTTTCAGCTTTAAGTCTATGACCCTATCACCCTTATTTGGTCCCTTTCTCAGAGTGACCTTTTGCCAATCACATTTTCTCTTGGACAGATGCTCCCTTTCATTTTTGTCTTTCTCCCTCCCTGCGGGGCTATAGATATGACATCTATTGGGACTAAATATGCCATCTTAGGCTTTTATTACATGTAGCTGGATATTACCCTATATAATATCTCTTCTCCCAATATCTATTTTATCTGGATACTTTTGACTCAAAGAACTACAAGGTTTTTTGTTTTTTTGTCTGTGAGCTCCATTTGGATGAGTACCATTTCTTCTTTACTTCTTGGAAAGACTTCAACATCCTTGGATGAGAGCTCTCTACACACAGCAGATATTTAATAAATGTTGGCTTAATTGGAATCTTCCTAATTAAAAACTTGATTATCCCTTATCCAAGAACATTAAAATAGCCTCCAAATGGCCTCCTCACCTCCAGTCCACCTTTTGCATTGCAACAAGTCATGCTTCTTATGTTTAGATGTAATGTATCTCCATCATTCAATGGCTCCCAGGTACCTATAGGATCAAACCCAAACTCCTTAGGGTAGAATTGGAGGGACCTCTTGGGAGCAGTAGCCCACTTTCTCCAGCTGTCTCATACTGATTCCTATCATACACTCCAAATTTTGGCCAAACAGAACTCCCCAATATTTTTCTTTCCCCCACTACTTCCATGTAAACTCTGCAATCTGGTATAGAAAAAAAGACATTGACTAGGGAAGCAGATGACTTAGGCTGAATTTCCAGTTCTGGTACTTAACTACCCAATTTACCCTTTATAAGTTTCGCTTTTGTTTCCTTATCTACAAAATGAGATAGTATTAGATGTTCTCTAAGATTCTTTCAGGCTCTACATCCTGGGATCTTTTACTCATATTGTACCCTCACCTTTTCTTAGAATAGACTTGCTTTCCACCTTGTTTCCTATTTCTGCCTTATAAACTCATAGATAATTTTAAGGGATCTTAGAGATCATTTTATTCATTCATTTAGTTCAACCACCTCATTTTACAAATAAGGAAGCTGAATCAGTAAAATTCATTTAGTACTATGTGCCAGGCCCTGTGCGAAGTTCTGGGGATGCAAATAAAGGCAGGACACAGAGTTCCTGAAGGTGGAATTTTAGTTGGGACGTGAAGGAATCCAGATGACAGAAATGAAGAGGGAGAATATTCTATGCATGAGGGAAAGTCAGAGAAAATGTCCAGGTTAGGCAGATGGAGTGTCTTGTTTGAAAGGACTTTCCTTTCTTCAAAGTTCAAATGAGGTGCATCCTCCTTTTCTATGAAACCTTCCCTAATACCCCAGCAGGAATTAATGCTTCTCACTTCAAATCACACATAATTTTTTATTTAGATCTTTCTTTTGCACTTGGCATACCCAATTTAGATTACATTTACCTTTGGATTTATTTCCTTTGCAAGACTGTGACCATGTGGGAACAACATTCAATCTAAACTATGTATCTCCTCCATTAACCAAGCACAAGGCCTACACAAGTGCTTGGTACCCATTTGCTCAATGAATGGTAACTAACTTTGTGGGTCTATAAAAAGTATTTATACTTGGTCCTATTTTACAATTTCATTTTGCAAGTTTCTCAAAGACTTGCCATCTCTTTTGTCTATCTTCCTAGGTATCTAATTCAGATCCTTTGGATGCTGTTAAATTTGAGTTTGACACAAATTGGTTTGATCAGCCATAGTCAGATATGTTGTACCTTCACCCTGACATAGGGATGTCATTTTAGTCCTCTTTGAGCAAGAAGGGCGACAACCAACCAAACATCTGACACGTGACCCAGTGGGTGATGAAAAGACACTTGATAGATTTAAATTGGTGACTTGTGCGGGTGCAGAGTAAAAAGAAGCATGAAAAAGAAGGGGGCTGGTTACAGGGCAAAAGGGAGGAATAACAAATGGACTGACTGAAGAGAATGTTAAAGGAAAGAGGAAGACTTTAGATTACTAGGTGCACCTGGATATGGAAAATCTATGAAGCAGCCAGTTTGGTGCAGTGGATAGAGAGCACTGGACCTGGAATCAGAAAAACCCGGATTCAAATCCAGTCCCAGGTATTTAGTAACTATGCAATCCCAGGCAAGTCACTTTACCTCTGGTTGCTTTGGTTTCCTCATCTGTAAAATGGGGACAATAACCATTCCTACCTTCCAGGGTGTTCTAAGGCTCAAATGAGAAAATTTGTGGAGTAGTTTGCAAACTTTAAAACCCTATATAAATGTGACCTATTATTATTTGTGGAAGGCATAGACATGATATAGGATGAGAAAGCATTATATCTTGTTTGTGTTCATCCTTCGTTGCTGAAGAAGACCATGCCATCAGAGAAATGATGACATCTGCCTCATCCTGAGTCATCTCCACTCATCCTGTTGAATATTTGGTCACTGGATTCAGATGACTCTGGAGGGGAAGTGAGGCTGGTGACCTGCACAGCCCTCCTTCAGTCAAAACAAAGTCAAGTGTGTTATATCTGAAGTGGTTGAGGAAAGTCCTACTCTGATTGATGAGACCATAGATCTATCAAAGTATCAAAATATAAATTCTCATATCATTAGATTTTATGGATTGCCATTTCTAAAATGTTAAAAGCAAAAGACCTATGAGGAATCTATCCAGTACTCTGGGAACACAGAAAAGAAAAAGATTGAGTCTTTGAGAAATTTTCACAGTATATACCTGTGGGGACAGGACACATGCATGGTTTATGCGGACATTTAAAAAGATGAAACAAAAATAAATGAATTAAGCAGAATCATTCCACCAATCATTCAACAAACTAAGTTTCTACTACATATTGGCCTATGTGCAGGAATGAGGGACACAAAGGCATGGTCCCTATCTTCAGAAAGTTTGGCAATTTGTGAGGACAGAAATGCTTGTCTTCAACATATCCCCCATGATTCTACTTGGCTGTTAATCGTGGGACCTGACGATCTCAGAACCAAAATGACAAATAACCCACTGGAAAGGCTCATGGTGGGGGTAAGCAGGTGGTGGGTGAAACATTGCCAATAATAACTCGAGTATGAGAGGAGGCATACACAACATTAAGAAAGTCATAGATGATGAGAAAAGGGAACAAACCAGATATTTGGTGAGAATTAGAATGACAGCAATACCTATTCCTGAGATACTTAAAAAACAAAGTGTTCTTCAGTCCATTGATTAAAATAACCTCTATCTCTATAGCAAAGTTCCTTCAAAACCCACAACAGCCTTGAGAGGTAGGAGACACAAGTAAATCATCCCTCTTTTAGAGATAACTAAACTGAGGCTGAGGGTTAATTACTTGTCCCAAAGATACCTTATTTGTTTCATAATGAAGACTTGTTCTTAGGTACTTTGACTCCACTTCCTGTGTTCATTATACTAGCATACTACTCAGATTCACAGGGAAATATGAGTAAAATTTACCTACAATGAGAAGGCATGAGGTACAGGGGAGGGGTTGGGTTATAATTTGGATTGGTAGAGGAAGCAACAGCACGGATTCGATCCATCAGAGCACCAAAGCATTCAATTATGAGAAGTATTTTCAAACCTATGAAGTGGGATTTCAGGAGTGGGGAACCTGCAGCCAGCCCTTTGACTGAATCCAAACTTCACAGAATAAATTCTCTTATTAAAACGATTTATTCTAAAAAACTTTTTTTTTGACTCAGTCAAAAGGGCACATATGGCTTTGAGGTCACAGGTTCCCCATCCCTGATAGTCATGGGTGCAAATCACAATCCTCTGAAGATGGATTGGATTTTTGAAAATGGATAGAAGTCATTGGGAGAAAAATCTGAGAAATAAGGTTGAAGATTATACTGGAGGATTCTATTGGGGGGAGTGTGTATAAAAATGATTGTAAAACAACTAAAACTGACAGTTGTGTGCCATATTTTGGTTGCAAAGTCCCCAAGAGAAGTCCAAGCAAGTTAACCTGGAACCTCACAATGGTACTGCTTTAGAAAGACATGCATTGGAATGTACACATTTTGATATACCATACTTCAGTGTACCATGTTTCTGTACTTTCACTACCGCATGGATCCCAATCAGACCATGCTTTCTCATCCAGTGAAATTCTTATCCAAATCCTCTCTGAGTGACCCTGGGGAAGTTACTTCACCTCTGAATGCTGTAGGCAACTGGCAGAGGCACCACCAACCTCCCAGGGTCTCATAGTCTGTGTTATCCTTGACTTCTTTTCATTTACTCAATACATTAAAATCCATTGCCAAATCTCACTTTTTACCTTCATATCTCTCGAACAAACCCTCTTCTCTCTACTCACAAAACCATCCTCCTAGTTTAGGTCATCATGACCTGTCACCTGGACTATTGCTGTTCTTGCTATCAGACTGGTCTCCTGGTCTTGTTTGTCCTCCCTTCAATTCATCCTCTTCCACTCAACTGCCAAGGTGAATCATCAAAAGCTAAGGATTATGTCATCCCCTTGATCAATGAGACTCAGTGGTTCTCTAGGACCTTTTGGATCTACTATACCTTATCTTTTTGGCATTTAAAGATCTTCATAAACTGGGCCTTTTCAACTTTCCCACTATTCTTATATTTGACTCTCCTTCACGCATAGTACAATCCAGGAATGAGGGCCTATTTGATGTTCCCCAAATCATACTCCATCTTCTGTTTCCATGACTGCAATGAGTGTCTTGCATGCTTGGAATATTCTGCCTCCTCCTATCTCCTTAGTTTCACTGGCTTCCTTCAAGACTTAGGTAAAACATCACCTTCTTCAGGAAGCCTTTCCCAGTTCTCCCCAGGTACTAATGCCTGCCCCTTTCCATCTATTCTGTATGTATCTTGTATGTACCTGTAATTTATGTACCTGTCTCTCCCAATAGAATGTGAACTCCTCAAAAGTAAGGGTTATTTTTGGCGTTATTTATTTTTTGCACAGGGCCTAATGTATATCAAGTGAATGCTTGTTGACTGACCTTCACATGGAGGGTGGTAACCAACATTGGTAGGAATGCCTTCATCTAAGAGTTTCTTAAATCAACAAAATCAAAGCTCTAGTCTCTATCCCCATCTCATCCTTTCATAAATCTTCCCTAAAAGACCAAGGAACTAGAGGTCTTCCTCTGGGTCGTTGAATATGTAACGGATATCTGTGTAAGACTTCTTATCCCCATTCCTACTACACAATCTGGCCATTGCGTTTTCCAGGCATGTACAAGTCCTTGATATCTTTTGTAATCTTTTTTCATTTCTTAAGTCATTGTTGGTCATATGCTGCAGTCTACCTGCTCCCCTCCCCTACTGGTAATTTCGTTTTAAATTTAGCCTCCTTACTTTACAGTCAGTGTAGTTCTCATTTTATCTTTACAAACATAGAAAAGGCAATATTAGTTGACCTATTCTTAGATGAAGAAACTGAGACCCAGAATATTCATCCATTGATGAATTAGAGCATACTGGATTTGGAGATCAAATATCTGGATTTGAGTCTCTGCTAACAATGTGACCTTGAACAAGTAATTTTATCTTTCTGGGTTTAATTGTGCCTCTTTGTAAAATGAAGATGATAAGCCTTGTCTTGCCTCCTTTGCAGGGGTATTGTGAGGAAAGACCTTTGTAAATTGTAAAAGTCCTGCAGAAATGTGAGCTATAGAATGACTCACTGAACTGCACAAACTTTAGGAATGGAGCAGGTTGTTCTTCTGACCTTATTCTGGGTTATCACGTTTGGACAGAAAAGATGTTTGGACACAAGGAGGTTGCTATGTCTGTATGGCAGCTCATTAATATGCTTGGCTGACTGGGGATAGGAAGATAGGAGTGAGAGAGATAATCTGGATAATTTACTCAAGACTTAAAAATGTATGGCTGTATTTTATTGCAAAAAAAAAAATTACAAAATTCCTTTTCAGGGGATTTTCCTTGTTCAGAAGGGTTTCCTAAGGCCCCTTTCTAACTTAATGGAATTTGAGCAGCACAAACTCATCTTCCCTTCCCGCCTTCCCTTCATCCTGGCATCTTGAGGTAAGCCCCCTGATCACATTGTGACTTCTACAACAAATCACCTCCACCCTATACGGGGAATGAAGCTCCTCCTCGGAAGATGAATGTCAGTGTTAAAACCAAAGTGATGAGTGGCAAGCCTGGGGTTCCTCTGTGAGGTCTCCTAGTTCCCCACCTAAGTTGCCTCCACTAAGGAGAAGTAGAGGCAGAGGTGGACAGCGAATCTCTTGGTGTTGAAATCTGAGAATTTTACAAGTCATTTAGCTAAAGTTTCCTCCCTTTGGGCAGTGGGCAGAATGACTGTATAATGCTTTAATCATAAGAATATGCTTCTTCCAGATTTAGATAGAGCTTTGGAAGAAAATCTCCCAGGTCCTAGTGTAGGGATGGATGGAAGCTAGAGTGACAGAGGATGTCAAGGGTCATTTAAGACTGAGAGGCAAGATCTGGAAGTTCCATCCAGTGACTGGGCCACTTGCACCTTGGTTGTCAAACCCCATCACCAGAGTCTCAGATTCCACCGTGCAAAGGAAGGAAGGCAGGCAGAAAGTAAGCACAAAGTTTTGGTCAGCACTCTGGAGCCCAGAGGAAGTAAAAGTCACTGTAAGTAAACTCTTAATACTGAGAGGTTATGCTAGAGATCAGCTTATCCAAAATAGTCCTTCTGGGATGTCAGTGCACATGGGCTCTCACAAAGAGGAGAACCACAAAATGAGGGCTGACCATAATAATGCAGAAAGGCAGGGGCAGTATACAAACAACCAAAGGATCAGCCAAAATACCTGTTTTAGTTTCTCATTTGTCTGCACCATTAAGGCCTCTTTAGGTTTCCATATAAATGCCTTCCACTGTTATAAAAATAGTTAGGGAGGGAGGAAAATCTAGGTTGGTCATGTATTAAAACTAGAAAAGCTGTAATCCAGGAGATCTGCTGTTCAGAGGATTATAGAGTTAGAGTGGGAAGGAACCTTAGAAGTTACCTAGGCCAACACTCTAATTTTACAGATGGGGTAAAGGAGGTCACACATCTTCTAAGTGAAAAAGCCGGTGCTTCCAAGTGCCAAGCCCTCTCCACCACATTATGTTGCCAGTGGATGCTTAGAGAACCAGGAGGGCCACAGTACTAGAATGAAGGAATGCCAATTAAACAGAGGCCCCTTGAAGAAACAGCAGGATGAAGACAGAGGAGTATGAGGAAATAAGGAAGAAACAGGGTATTCCACTGCCCAATACTAAGGATCAGCTCAAGAATTACCCAGAAATAGATCACAAAGGCAGCTCTCTTCTTAGAGGAAGCCCCTGCAATTTGAGGTATTCTGCTTTCTGGTCTCTAGCAGGTAAGATGAGAAGGCAGCCTATACCCTGGAACTCAGGTGGATTAAGACCAGACATTGGACACAGCCACCCTCCTATCCCTCCAGCATTTGGATGAAGCAGGCCCGTAACTTGACCTCACTGTCTGGCCAGATGACAACATCATCACTGGATCCAGGCCTCTATTGCTTGGGGAGAGGATGGAAGATTAGAACTCGTCCCGGAGCTGAGGGGGATGGTCCATGCCAAAGAAGGAGGAGGACTGGCCCCGTAAATCCCGTTCCCGTTTCACAAAGGCAGTAAAGGAAGAGACACAGTTGCCAATGAAGTGGTCTGCCTGGCCAAGGATATAGAGGTCAATCTGGGCCACTTCAGGCTGCAGGGTCACCACTTTTACCTGCAGAAAAAGAGGAAGAGCAGAGTAATCTGAGGGACTTGGAGCCAATTCATTTCAACAGTTTAATTAACACTAACAAAGTGCCTACCATACAGAGTATGTGCCCAGTGATGATAGAGATACTAAGTTTAGCTAAGATATTGTCTCTGACCTTATGGGGCTTACAATCTAGGAAGGAGATAACACACAAAGTGAAAAAGTGCCACAAAGAACACATGATAAATGCAATGTTCCGGCTCTGAAAAACAGAATGCCACCATTTTCAAAGAATCACAACTGTAGGAGCCTCAAAGAGAAACAGTAAGCCTTATGGTAGGTATAAACAGGCACGGTGTAATCAATAATGACTTGTATCTGAGAACCTTTGTAAAAGATCAATTGATTTATTAAATGACTACTATGTGCTATCTAGATGCCATCCTCAACTCCTCATCATCTTCTCTTTCCCCCCACCCCAATATTCAAACTGTTGCCAAGGTCTGCTGATTTTACCTTTGCAAATTCTGGAATACATCCCCTTCCTTTCTGTGACACTGCCATGACTCTGGTATAAGCCCTCACTACCTCATGCCTAGACTACTGTGACAGTCTGTTGGGGAGTCTGCCTGCCTCAAGTCTCCTCCCACTTCAGTCCATTCTCCCAGCTACTTACACAATTTTGTAAAATGCAGGTCTCATCATACCCCTACTCAGTTAACTCCAGTGGCTTCCTATTGCCTCCAGGACCAAATATAAACTTTGACTTGAAGGGTAATTAAAGCCCTTTATAACCTAGCCCCTCATACCTTCCCAATCTCCTTATACCTTACTCCTCCCCAACAGGCATTCCTCAGTCCAGGGCAACTGATCTGGCTGTTCCATGAACAAGACACTTCAGTCTCAAGTCCCAGCATTCTCTCTGGCTATTTCTTATCCTTGTAATGTTCTTCTTTCCTCTGCTCTAACTACTGACCTCTCTGGCTTCCTTTAAGTCCTAACTAAAAATCCTACCTTTCTACAGAAAGCCTCCCCTAACACCTCTTCATTCTAGTGTTTTTCCCTCTTTTAATTTAAAGTTTCCTATTTATGCATTGTGTTGTTCATTCTGAATACATTTGTTTGCATGTTATCTCTTAGATTGTGAGCTCTTTGAGGGGAGCGACTGTCTTTTGCATCTTTTTATATTCCTAGCACTTAGCACAGTACCTGGCAGGTAATTGATTGATTGATTGCTGGGGTCCCAGGCTAAGCACCAGGGATACAAAAGGAGGCAAATCATAGTTCCTGCCCTCAAGGAACGCATAATCCAATTGGGGAGATAACATGCAAACAAATATGTACAAAACAAACTATATACAGGATAAACAGGAAACAATTAAAAGAGGGAAAATATTAGAATAAAAAGGTGATAGGGAAACGCTTTCTGTAAAAGATGAGCTTTAAGCTGAGAATTAAAGGAAGTCTTCCAGGCATAAGCACTACGGACAGCCAGAGAGAATGCCTGGTTTGAGATTGCAGTGTCTTGTTCATGGAACATCCAGAAGGTCATTGTCATTGGGGTGAAAAGCATCTGTTGGGGAGTAAGGAGTAAGAAGACTGGGAAGGAAGGCGGGGGCTAGGTTAGAGAGGGCTTTGAATGCCTTTTGATTTATATTATATTACATATATTATATCAAAGTTTATACTTGATCTTGGAAGCAACAGAAGGCCATTAGAGTATACTGAATAGGGGGACAACATGGTAAGATCAGTGCTTTAGGAAAATCACCTTTAGTAGCTGAATGGTGGATGGACGAGATCAGGAAGAGACTTGAGGCAGGTCAACCTATCTCTGGCTATTGCAATAATCTAGATGTGAGGTGATGAGGGTCTGTACCAGGTGGTACTGGTGTCCAAGGAAAGAAAGGAGCATATTTGATAGATGTTGCAAAGATGAAACTGACAGGTCTTAGCAACAGCTTGGATACAGAGGGGAGAGATAGTAAGGAATCCAGAGTGACTCCTGGGTTTTGAGCCTGAGGCACTGCATCAATGAGGCCATGTTTGAGCAGAAAAAGAATCAGGTTAGTCATTTAGTGAGAGTGGGAGAAGAGGGGACAAGTGTTTCACTGGTACCTGCAAGAACCAGAAAAACATATCCCAACAAATTCAATAGATCTTCTATGGAGATAAATAATTTCTTAAACTACTAAGGTAAGAGCATTAAAAAGGCACAAGCTAAGTACCAGGTAAAGTGGAAAGAGAGAAAGGCAATTTTCCCTTGGGGAGGTGAGGAAGGAGGGGATCAGAGAAGGCCTTATGGCTTGAAAGGATGAGTAGGTAGGTATCCAACAGGTCAAGAGAGAGGGAAGGACATTCCAGGCACAAAGAAAGGCGAGGGAAAGCCAGAGAGAGCAAGGTACATTTGTAGGGCAGAAAAAAGAGCAGTTAGGCAAGGCACTGATTGTAAAAGGGAGTAACATGAGATAAAGGTGGAACGGTAAGAACTGGCATGAAAACACACACCAGTTTGGTGTAGAAATACATTAGACTAAACAAGGAAACAAGTAAGAAGTGGGGAGGGCAGAGAGGAGTTAAGAGAGAAGATCATACTGAGGAGGGAATAGGCGTAAGCAAAACAAATTTCCTAATCCTGAAGGAAGGATTAAAAGGGGGGAAGGGAGAGAAAAGAACTAGAATCTAAGAGGTGCCTTAGCTTGCTTCTTAGACAACTGGGGAATATGAATGCAGACTATCACTGCATTTTAAGAAGTGATGAAAAAGACCACATCAGAGCAGAACAAGGAGAACAAATATGGGCAGCAACAGTGTAGAGAGACTCAGCTTTGAAAAACTCAAGAATTCTCATTAAAGCACTGACCGACTATGTTCCTAGAGGACCTTTCATGAAACATGTCCCTTACCTCCTGACAGAGGCGCATAAGTAATACAAGGTCCAGAGACACACACTTTTGGACCTGACCATGGCTTATTTGTTCTAAGGGTTTTTTTCCTCTTTCTTACTCGTGGTTAATGGGGAAGAGGAAGAGGAGATTAGCAATCATGATGTTAAAAAAAAAAAAAAAAAGAGAGAGGGTCATTTAAAAAAATGCCCAGAAGACAACAGGAAGAAATTCAGACAAGTAGGACAGTTTTAAAAGTAACTTGTAGAATTTATTATGTACTCTTTAAAAAGGCCAAGGGTATGAAGCAGTGATTCACAATTTCACATAGAATACCTTTTTTTCTTGTTCTCTTAGAATGTATTGACATACTATTTTGGTGTTTAAGTTCAGAATAAAAGAATAAATACAAAAAATAAAGACAACACAAGAGTGTGGAGAGCCTTGAACGCCAGGCTTCAATGAGAGTCAGATTCAATAGTATTTTCTTTTAGGATATGAGGTCATAAGTGAAAATTTAAAGAGCCAAAAGGACTAATACAAAGAATCAAATTCCATCTCATATTTGGCACAAACAAGTTTTCAGCCTTTTCCAGTATGACACACCCATGAACTTGCTAGTTCAGCTTGCATCTGTATCTTTCTCCATTGCTACCTTCCCTCATACAACACCTCTTCCACTCCAGGATAAAGAGCTGTACCTGGAGCAAGGAAGACATGATTTCAAATCCAGTCTCAGATACTAGCTGATCACTTAACAAAGGAAATGGCAAACCACTCCAGTATCTCTGCCAAGAAAACCCAAATGGGGTCATGAAAACTTGGACATGAATGAATCAACTGAACAACAACTTATGACTACAAGTCTTGTGCTCTTATCACTATCCCATGTTGTCTCCAAAAAAAAAAGTCCCACATGCTCTAAAAATGTGGCAAACCTACCACATCTGCAACATATCCACTGATAAGAGGGGATAGAAGAGGCAGAATATAGGACTTCTAAAGCTACCACCTTCTTTGGGGTGGCACTGATAGCTTGGGTCTGGGAAAAGAGAAAGAAGGCCAGTCATTATCACTACCACCACCAGATCACTCCCA
>CM053769.1:344264440-344372116 GCA_028658325.1 Potorous gilbertii | reverse complement strand
AAAAAAAAAAGTCCCACATGCTCTAAAAATGTGGCAAACCTACCACATCTGCAACATATCCACTGATAAGAGGGGATAGAAGAGGCAGAATATAGGACTTCTAAAGCTACCACCTTCTTTGGGGTGGCACTGATAGCTTGGGTCTGGGAAAAGAGAAAGAAGGCCAGTCATTATCACTACCACCACCAGATCACTCCCATTTATACAGCATGTGAAAGCTAATTAAGCATTTTGCTCAGTACTACCCTAAAAGACTGGGTGATGCAGTGATTACTGTCTCTGCGTGTCTCTGGAGGAAAGTGAGGAGCCGAGATATTAAGGGACTTGTCTAACACTAAGGCAGAGAATGTTAAAGCCAGAAATTTTTAATCAGCACTTAAACACAGTGGCAAGAAGGAGGTACTTCATAAATATATGTTGATTGATTGAACCACATTTGAACTCCTGACTGCAATATTTTTTCCACTCTGTGATACTGCTTCTCCATCTCTTTCTTGTATAAGAAGATACAGCCTCTGACTTGTGAGAAAAGACAGGATTTACACATATGGAAACCATTAGAACATTACAATGAGAGAATCCAGGAAAGAGCTATAAACAAACCCTCTTGGTGGTCAGAGGGAAGGGGAGGATTAATGGTCATGAATCAGAGCTCGGTCTGGTCCTAGTAAGCAGGTGGAGAGGACAAACAAAGGGATGAAGGGCTAGGAAAAGCTAGAAATAGAAGCAGTGACAAGCGACCTGCTACTTGTATAATAGGGTGCCAATCCCCAAGGAGCTGGTCCAGTCTTTGTCTTGTTTGTCAGTGTTTCCCTGCCTCACACCTTCCATATCTGGCCCCAGACCAGCAGGCAAAAAGTAATCCCAGCTTAGCCTCTAGTAGTTTTCTAACACTGCACCCCCTTGTCTCCCTGAGAACCTACCGTCCCTTTGAACAGCTGCTGAATTTCGGACGCATAGCTCTCTGAGTCTGTGGCAATGTAGATGGACTGGGCTTTTACTGTCTTCACCCAGAGCCTCAGGGCACGTTTGATCTCCTTCAGGTCTGGCAGGCACATGACCATGGTGAGAGGGGCAGCTGTGTTACGGTTGTAGCCCACGCACTGAGGGGAAGCCATGAAGTGGGAGCTGGCGGTCCCATCCTTCAGCATGTTACAGGCATTTTTCTAAAGGGGCAAGACATGAGGAGGAACAGGAAGTAAGAGGAAAAGAAAGGGTTAAAGAGAAATCACTTTTCTTCTGATTGCCCCTTTTTCTACATAAAAAAACCCAAAACCAACCTCCAAAGAAAATACAAAATTCAAACTCAAAAATTTACATTCTGACAGGGAAAACATTAACAACACAATAAAAAATAACAATATACCTTTCTGTGGGCTTCTTGAACTCTTCTCTGTGAAATTTCTGAATAGATCTGGTCAGTTTTTGTGCCCTCAGGGGGCACTTGGCCTCATCTCTGCTTATCCCTCACTGCCTCCTCTATACCAGCCTCTATACACAGGTCTCTGTGATGCAGATACTCCTGGATTCTCCATAGCAGGGAGGGCAGTGGGGCACCAGCTCTGGCAGGTCCTGCCAAAGCTGTAAAGACTTAGCACCAGGAGCATGTATCCATCAGCTGTGGAACAGCCCCCCTTTAAGTTGAAAGAAGCTTAACCCCAATCACTCATTCAACTGCTTAATTTAGCAAAGAGGAGCTATAATTTGCATCAATATGGTACAGAGAGCATCCATATGGGTACTATCATGGTTCCTTAAAACATTAAAAAAGTATCCTACCCCAGTCTCTAAGAGCTTCTCTTTCACAAGAGTCCACAAACTAGCACAAGGGATGGAGGATCAGGACTCCCATATTCTATTTTTCCCTCCATCACTGGCCTGTTGACTGATCTGATAGACTTTTCAGTCTATCCATCTGTAAAACAGGGGAAAAAATGGTGACTGTTCAATCACAACTGAGCAGTATCCTGGAGGTTTTTGTTGAAAGGGAGTCCAGCAGGAGAATGCCAGCAAGCCATCAACACCAAACACACATGTGATAGTCCTGAAATTGCACACACCTGGTAAGCCTGTGCTCAGGGCACTGAAAGAGTCACAAGATAAGAAGAAAAGTTACCCAGTCAGAGCCAATTCGGAGATGAACCCCAATGTAAGGCCTGATGAGATGAGACTGGATCTGGCCCTCTCCCTTCTTTGTCATCTCATCTGACCACACCATGTACTTCTGTAGGGCCCTGTGTTCTTCCAACACTGGAAACTGGGCTGGAGCTCCAGGCAGGGCAAGCACTGGGTGTTTATCTGGGGGAAACCTAGGAGGGAGAAGAGGGCAGGTTGAGGCACAGACCCAGCCACTTCAGGGGAGAGAGATAGATGGAAAAGACATGAGTACAACATACCCCCACAGGAAATGGATGAAGTTGCGCCATGACCTCAGACCAGCTGAAAAGTGGCACCACATGCAACAAGCACAAGGGATTTTGTAATCCCAACGAACTGATAAGAGTGCTAGGAGCAGAGCTCAAAGCATTATTGTCTGTGGCTTGGAATTTACAATTCTGTCTGCTTGTTTTATAATTAAAAATTTACAGTGGAGTCTTCTAACCTTGTGAATGTCATGTTGGCTCCCAATCTGTGGTGCTGTAATTCACTCCTGGGTGTGGCGCCTGCCAGAGCTTTGGGCCTTACACTCAGCAAATAATGAACATACTTCAGCTGTATGGACAAGTGGCTGCCTTTAGAGAAGAAATGGGTTTTGCTCAGGGACTCACTGAATCTGACTGTGTAGAATAAGTCTATGACTCTTCTTCAGCTTAAGATCACCTTTAACTTAGAAGGACTAACAATATACATTCTTAAAAAGACCAGATTGGCTTCTTTTCAAAATGAAGAAAAAGCTATTTTTTACTTCTGTTGAATTACAATCATTTGAAGGCACCAGAAGCAGTAAAGATGTTACCCAGGACCAGGTACAAAATTACCAATTGCATTCATCTCAGACACCTCTAAAGGAAGCTTGACTTTGACATTTCTAAAACCATAGAAATCAGAATTTCGGAGCTGGAAAGATTTTTAAAATGTAGTGTCAGAGATGGGAGGGATTTTGGAAATTCTTTTAGTCCAGGTCCCTTCATTTAACATACTGAATTTTGGAAATTCCATGTTCTTATCAAATTTGGAATATGACACTCACCAGCTGGATTGGGCCCTGTAAACGAGGGGCCCACTGTCTTGTAAGAAATGTCAATATAGTTCTCTCGGTGTTCAGGAATAAGTCATCTAGAATAGATGGATCAAGTTGTTTGTTTTTTTTCTCATATGCATGACAAGTTCCTTTTTGGGAAGCAAGCCTGAATAATGACCATGAGATCCATGACCTTTCTTTAGTTGTCCCAGTCACCTTCTAGTCACCTTGTGGCTTAACTCCAGTATGGCCATTTTATGAGTGTTTCTGGAACCTTTTATCACAGGCTACCACAAGCGACAGTCTCCCTCCTCCCCTCTAACCCTTGCAGTACTGCTCCCTTAACAGCTACGTCGTTATTTTGAACAATAACAATGACTCATGTTTAAATAGTGTTTTGCTGTTTATAAAATTCTTTCCTTGAAACAATCCTATGAGGAAGGTAACACAAATATAATCATCCATATTTTGTAGATGAGGAATCTGATGCTTAGAGAAGGAGAGGAGAAAGAGAAGGGGGAGGAGAAGGAAGAAGGAGGAAAAAGGGGAGAAGGAGGAGGAAGTAGAGCCATAACTTACATTTCTATAGTGCTTTTAAAGCCTGGAAAGGTGAAATAACTTGCCCACAGTTTCCACACCTAATAACAGGCTGAGCTAGAACTCAAACCTAGGTCTCCTAACTCCTATAGTTCTGTAATCTGCGATCTTTCAGATACCATGACACATCATCACAGATGCCTCCAACTTTACCCCTACAAATGTATTTACTGACCTCTTTATGCCCACCACAGAACCTCAGAATGTCTCCTCTCCCAAGAGTCCATTCTTTGTCCTGAAAAGGCATCCATCCATTCATCCATCTGTCTATTCATCCATCCATCTATCTATCCCTCTATGTCTATTTTTCTACACACACACACACATACAGATACACACGTATATACATCTAAATATGTGTGTATACACACACATCACAGACTCTTCTGTGTAGCTAGGTGGTGCATTGGATAAGAGCACCAGTGCAGGAGGAGGCAGGAGGACCTGAGTTCAAATCTCACCTCCAACACTTGACACTCACTAGCTGGGTGACCTTGGGCAAGTCACTTAAACCCAACTGCCTTATCCTAGGTCATCCTGATGAATATCTGGTCACTGAATTCAGATGGCTCTGGAGGAGAGGTGAGGCTGGTGACCTGAACAGCCCTCCCTCCCTCAAAACAAAGTCAAGTGCAAGTCACGTCATTATTTCTCTGATGGCATGGTCTTCTTCGGCAACGAAGGACACACACACACACACACACACACACACACACAGACTCTTCCATGGGGGCATGTGGCTGAAGGCATCAAATCACAACAAAAAAATTTTTGACTATGTAAATCCAAGAAGTCACTGTGGAGTAATGAGGCTAGTTAAAAGCAAACACACAACAGAACACGCATACCCAAATGAGCTGTTTCTCTCCAAACAAACCCCTGGGAGGTCACATGATTCTAACAAGGGCTCATGATGTACCAGTGCTCACTTTGAAAAAGCCTTCAGGAGCTGTGGCAGGCTTCTTTAGAATCTCCTCAATGGAAGCAAATTTCCCATTTGGAGAAGGGGCAGGGTACACATTCTAGCTTTTGGTAAATGCTCAAGAGTCATTTGGAGTTGAGTCCAGAGGAAAAGATAGCAATGATATACAGGTATTCAGTTTGGGTCAGAAATGAAGTATGAGTATGGTAAGACAGGCTTTTTTTTTGGTGGTGGTGGGGAGCCACGGGCCTGCCCAGGAAGTCTATTCCTAAAAAGGAGTTCAGGCTGTGGTACTTTGGAAGAACGATTTGTATGATACGATACAGTATTTGTATCCTGGCTCCAGAGTTTACTAGTTGTGTGACTATGAGCCATACAAAAACTCTCTTTGCCTGAGTTTGTTCACCTTCAAAATGAGAGTAACGATATTGGCACAACCTAACGCACAGGGTGTGAGGAAGACCCTTTATAAACCTTAATGCTCTGTATAAATGTGAGTGATTATTACAAGTTCTCTTCTACCTACTGAAAAAGAAACAAAAACCAGTCTCTACTTCAGTCCTTGCAGGACACTCTCAACACTGCCCACCTCTACGCCTCTGATCCTTAGCAGATAATGTTCATAAGGTGCTGTGGAAGAGGTTAAAGCTTAGCATGGCTGGTCTCAGACCACAGACACATAGTCTTTCCTGCTTCACTGGGGAAGCCAAGCCTCTCACCACACCTTTCTAGTGGAATGATGCAGCAAGGGATTCTAGTGGGATATCTCCTCATTTAACACCATTAAAAAGTAGGAGGTTCAACACAAGCTGCCTTGTATTTTGTCAGAAACACTGCTCTGACTGAATCAAGGGCATTAGTTTAAGAAAAGAGTTTAATGGTTTAAGAACTATGCTCTATCTGCCCCACATGACATCCCTTCTTTCTGCCTCTCCCAATCTTTCTCATCCTTCACAGCCCAGGACTAGCTAGACTTATTTTCTTCATGAAGACCATTCTAGGCCTCTTGATCCTTCCTTTGTCTGCCTCCTGCAACATTTATTACCTTTACCAATATGAGGCATTTAGCTTTGATCACTTTGGATTACTTAAGTTTTCTCTCTCTAACTCAAATGGAAAGTTCTTGAAATCTGGGACCACAAAGGTCTCTGCTCTTCTATATCTCTCCCAGTACCTAGTGTCTAACATATAGTAAACAAGCATTTGAGAAATATCTGTCTGTCTACTTAACCTACTTTTTTTTAAACAGTGCTATATGTCTGAGGCACTTATTAATTACACTGTATCTGATGATTATCAGGATGACATCATTTTCTTAGCTGAGGCTGAAATTTTTTTCTCATATACAAGCACCTTCCAATTTTAACTTCTGAAGAGGAAGGTTAACTGGCAAGTGATTCTCACGCCTTGACTAGGAAACTCAGGTTCACGTGATCATGAAATGTTCGTTTTATGATAGTCTTTATCAGGGGATAAACTATTGCTCAACCCCACAGCAGGTCAACGTCCCATGGTGTGAGACTGTGAAATGGGAACAGATCAGACAGCAAATACTCTCTGGACACTGGCCCTTTGCTGTGGGTTATGCCTCACTCTCTAGGCCTTACAGGTTCAACACATGTACTGGCTATTCCTTCGATGCCAAGTAACTGGGTGTTATAAGGATGGAATTGTGAGGCAGAACTGGGCTCTGGTCAGCTACTGTCCTTCATCTTTAATATGTGATTGCCCCAACCCATCTCTACTCCCACCCCCACTCTGAGTACCTTTGGATCCAATGGTCCTTGTAGGAAGAGCTGAAGGCAATGCCACCAAAAAGTTCCGATCTATTGAAATTGACATCGAACTGATCCCAGAATGGACCAAAGGGGCTCCCTTCCTGGAAAACAACATATTCGATCAATTGCTTGGATGGGCAGGAGCTAAACACTAAGTAGACAAATGGAACAGGCCCTTGAAAAGACAAAAGGAACAGACTAGGGGTGGGTTGTGTGTGGAGATGGCAGGAGATCTAATTCCAGGTGACAACCAATGTCTGAATGGCCTGAACAAAGGTAAGTGAATACAAAGCACATATAAAGTCATACAAAATAATTTCAAAAGGAAGCCAGTGTTTTAACAATTGGGGCCTGGGGTGGGGAGGATGATCAAGAAAGACTCCATGTAGGAGGTGGCACCTCATCTATGCTTTCAAGGAATGCATTCAAGACATAGGGAGGGAGGAATCTCAGCAAAGGCATGGGAATAGGACTGGAAACACTGTGCATTGAGACTGTGGATCAGTTTGATTGGAATGGGAAGTGTATAAAGTCTAAATTTATCATTAAAGCTCTGAAGGTTATCAAATACTGCTCACCCCTGTAGTGTCACAATTTCCAAAAGAATACAAACTGACCTGCCTAAACAAACATTTTATCAAGTACCTACTGTAAGGAATTAGAATGGATTTGAGCCTTGGACTTGAATGACTCCTAAGCATTACAGTAATGTATAGTCAGCACAATCACAAAATGTTGGAACTGGAAGGGGCACTTATGGACCATTTAATCCAACTCCCTCATTTTACAGAAGTAGGACCAAAGAGAGGAGGTGACATCTAAAGCCACGCAGTGAATTAGTGGTAGAAGTAAGCCTGGGACCTAGATTTCCTAGCCACTTGTCTGGTACTCTTCCCACCATATTTCATATGGCATATTGCTGTATGCTGGATGATATTTTTAAGGAACCACAGGGGAACTCAGCAGAAGGAATATTCCTTCTAGCTACATTTGGCTTGAGGAAAAGAAGCAGGAAAGAGCATACAAAATAAATGCATAAGTAGAAACCATAATAGGTGTGGACAAAGGGAGTGAAGGCCAGGTATTCAAGTACCCACCTTCATGGGGCAGGTCTTCTTGTCAGCACTCCGCTGGGCTGCAACATCAAAACAGTAAGCTACTCGATTCTCAGGGGGCCAGTGGATTGGAGCCAACTTTTCCATAAAATTTTCCAAACTGATGACCCGATGATATTCCTTGAGTGGCTCTAACTTGAAGTATGTCTCATAGGACACATGCAGCTACAAGAATGGAAGAGAGGGACAGAAAGATTGTAGGAAAGAGAAGTGGGACAAATAAACAGAAGGGAGGAAAGAGAGAAGATGCAAGAGAGAAAAGAGAAGAGAGAAAGAAAAGGGAAGAATTGAGGAGAGGGAAAATAAAGGGAGAAAATTAAGAGAGGGGAGAGGAGTGATTAAGGGGTCACTTTGACTACTGTGATTAAGTAACATTTCCTGCCCACTTTTGTTCTTGAGTAGATGCCATCTCTTAGAGGAAAATGAAAAACAGCCATTGCTATGTTTTTGTCTATAGGCACTGCTAGCCTATGTCTAGGTTAACTCATTAAAAATACTGTGCTAGTGAGTCAGGGGCCATGAGTTTGAATTTAATGTAAGTTGGTTAAGCTCTGCCTTGGCTCATGATCACAGTCTAAACTCCTAAGGTCCTTTCACAAATAAGCCAAGATGAGAATAAGAGTGGTTCAGTGCAACCCATTCATACTATAGGGAAAACAGATAAAATCATAGTTCCTGAGGACAGAACAAGATACTGGGGAGAAAAGAACATATGCATGCAATTCCTAGGGTAGATCCAGTCAGTCAGGTCAAAAGCCACAGTTTACTGAGAGCATCCCACAGACCCAGTATGGAGCCTGTAAATTCCCTCAAAATCTTGAATGGCAGGGTTAAGGCTAAGGTAGAGCCTAGGACTCACATTGGTGTATGGAGGCTTGTGATGCTGGTATTCAATCCATGGTGGGACAGCCAGGGTCCGGTTCAGTAACTTTGCAAATGCCAAGGAGCCCAAGAAGTGATCTGCCTGGTTGCCAAACCGCCCTGGAAACATGAACAAGCCAGGTTGAGAGGGAGCCATGAGGCACCAACTGAAAAGGTTCAGGAATGCACAGAATAAGTATTTAATGTTTGTGGAATAGAAGTGAGCCAAAAAATTGTAAGAACCCAAAGGAACCTTAAGAGAGTATTTCTGACTCCCTTAATCTACAAATGGTGAAAATGAGGCCCAGAGAAGTGGGCCTTGTTCAAAGATACAGTAATAAGTAGTAAAGCCAGGATGTGAATTCAGATCTTTTGACCTTAAATCCAGTTCTCTTTCCATCGGGATTGATTTTCAGTTAGCATGAGTTCTTATCTCTAGGGGGGAAGGTGAGAAGACAAGAAAATGCTTAATTAAGAAAATTATAGCTACTTCATGGCTACATGTTCTAAGCTTTGGACACCTAGAGTTCTAGTTAGAGGTCTGTTACTGACCCACTGTGTGCCCTCGGTCAAGTCATTTCTTCTCTGGGTTTTTCCATCTGCCAAATGGAAGGGCAGGAGTTAAAGTTCCACACAATTTAAAGATCCTGGCAGTGTTTCCTGGCCCTTCCTCTGGAGAAGAAAGATCCCTGGTCTATTTTCTAGGGAGGAGAGGGCTGGGCTGGGGCTCCGCAGTGGAGAAGTCGGGAGGCCACGCAGCTTCATCACCCGCAACATCAATTTCCAACGTCTGCAGAGTGGGGGCAGGGTCTTTAGACGACCACTCCCTGGGAAGCCCCAGAGGCTACAGGGTGATGGGGCGGGGGGCTATCTGGGAACACCGATCAGGTTCCCCCGGGGAGCTGAAATGGACGAACTGGGCTGGAACAGGTGGGTCCCCACCATCCGGGATCAGAGTGGACTGGTCCAGGGGCCACAGGGCACAAAGGACTCGTCCGATCCCTGGGGAGACTCAGCCCGGATCTGAAGTAGAACAATCCGGTGGGGGACAGCGGGGCCGCAGTGGACAGGTCCGAGACCACAGAGAGGCTCACCTCCCTCCCCACCTTTCCTCCCCAGCCCACCCCTCGAGAATGGATTGATCCGGGCGAGCCTCTACATCCCGGGACTCGTGTGCCTTATCGCAGGACCGCTGGGAGGAGCCCAGCAGGGGGCGCCCGGCCCAGGAGGCCTTACCCATGCAGGGGCAGTAGAGCAGATAGCCGGCGGGATCCCAGGCATGGGCCAGGGCCGGCGCGGGCAGCAGGAGCCCGAGCAGGGGGAAGAGGAGAGCCCACGCCGCGGGCACCATGTCTGTCCACGGCTGTAGGCTACCGCCCGCCCGTCGCGCTCCCACCAGGCTTCGCGCGCCGCCCCGCCCGCGCCCTTCTATCCATTCGACGCGACCATAGAGCTCCCGCGGCACCACCCCCGCTCCTCCCCCTCCCCTCGGCGGCCCGAGCGCCCGCTCGCGCGGCTCCCAGAATGCACCGCACAATGGCCCGACCGCCGCCACTACCGGGGCCTGACCGGGCCTGGCGGAGCCGGAGCGCGGCTCGCCCCGGAGCACGGGGGCCCCGAACGCGGTGAGTGAGGAGCGTGAGCAGGGGGAGCGAGACCGGCGAGTTCCCTAGAGGGGCGTCGGGGCCAGGGCTGGGTGGTAGAGCCGGCTAACGACCGAGCTCCGTCCCCGCCCCCGCCCCGTTCCGCGCGCCCCACAGGGAGAGGCCCGGATAATCCGAGCCCACGGGGGGTGGGGGAAGAGGAAGGAGCGGGAGGCCCGGATAATTCCCTTGCGCGGGAGAGGGAAGCTAAGGCCCGGCCCCTTAGACCTCTGAGGAGGGGAGCTAGGACCGGAAAGCTCCCGCCCCTCTTATTCCACCCCCCCGACTCCCCCAGCCAGGACCCAGATAAACGGGATCGAGTACCCCAGGAGGTCTGCCCGGCTCCGGCGATGACGCGCCGCCGCGCCGCTCCGAGGATCCCATGCTCCCCTTGGTGAGGGCTGGCGGGGGCTTCTCTGCGTCCTCGCCCCCCCACGTGATCCGGGCCCGCCGGCCCGCAGGTGCAGCCGCCCCCTCTCTGTACCGCAGTCTGTCACTGTGAGTGCTCCCTCCCCCCGGGCAGGCCGACCCTCGCCAACTCCCTGGCACCCACCCCACGCACAAACGTGCTGCGGGCCCCACGAGCGGACTGCGAAATTGAGCACGGGAGGGAGTGAAACCACTCGCCCAAGGTCGCGGGGGGATAGGGACCCGCAGGGCTGCTCCCCTCCCGAGTTCGCAGTGTATTACTTAGCCCTCGCCGGGGATACCTTAGCCCCTGCCTTCCACCAGCAGACGTCCGAGGGACCTGCAGAACGCATATCCGGGCCTTGCTAATCCTGTTTGGTGTCTCTTGCAGTGGTGCAAGCCGCTGAGGCTCCTTCGCGCCTCCTCCCCCCTCCCCCCCATGTAATTTCTCGGCAGAGTTTAGAGAGCCTAACGTAGCTATTTCCATTTCCCTTCCTCCGGGAATGCATCATGAGGATTTGTTTCTAGTGCTGTGGGTCAGGGCCCGGTTGCTCTCTGTCTATTTATAATGTCTTAGTTGCTATTTTGAGCTCAGAGGAGGGGAAGGCGCCGTCCATTGGCTTTGCACGTTTGCCCTTGGTGATGCTTTCAGTCAGCAGGTGGTGGGGCCAGTTCCTCAGATCCCTGGGTCCTGGAGAAGAGGGATAAGAGAGTCTCATGCTATTTTAGGGTAGTCATTGAAGTGGAGACTCTAATCCTCTGTAGGTCTTCGATTTGGTAAGAACTCACATGGAGGTTAACCCTTTCTTTGCTGCAGGGTGATCTCAAGGAACTGCCTTCTCTGCGCAAAAGATGAGGAGAGGAGAGTATAAAACTAGTATACACAGAATGAAGGCATAATAGTGCAGAAAAGTTTCCATAAAAATTATATGGTGCCAGAAAAAAACTCTAGTTTCATCTGAGTGGACTTAATAGCATTTTGAGAACTTAAGGACTGGCAGGATGTAATTGCCTCTGACTTAGACTTCCAAAAGGGGCTGTACATTTTTGAACTGCACACATGTTGATGCAGATGTTTTAGACCCACGTTTCCTAATGAGAGGAAAAATATTGCAGGAATAGTTCCCATTTGTGATGGATCCTCTACCCTGGAATTTGAACCTAGTCCTGTTAGTGGTATACTTTGGCTCGTTTGGTAGCCAGTAGGTGCTTCTTGGAGGAGGTTATGGAATTTTGGAGGAAGCCAGTTAGGAAGAGGAGTAGTGGCTGAAGAGGATATCCTGAAGGAAAAGGAGTAGTAGCTGGCAATTAATTGTGAGAGGCAAAATCGGGGAGAGAATGAGAGTGTGGGAGGGGTTGTGAAGGTAACAAAATTGGCTTTGGGATCTGAGGGGAAGAGATACATTCTTTAGTGCCTCATTGCCAAGAAGTGGGTAAAATTTAGACATCAAAGGAGGGCCTTCCCCATCCATTTCCCCTTCCTCTCCTTTCCTTTCCCCCCTCCCCATCAGACACCAAAAGGACTGTGTAGAAAATGTTGGAGAACCACACACCATGGGGAACCAGCTTACTAAGATGTCTTGTCAGCTGGGAGGGAAGGATTGTGTTTGTTTTATGGAAACAGGTTCTGTCGGCTTCTCGGGTTGTTAAGGTCAAAGCACAAGACCAGAAGAGCAGCCTGGAGAGAATGGCAGGATTCTTCTGTAGCTTTACTGAGGAAGGGGAAACCTGAAGGAGCAGGGACTCTAAATAGCACAGACATCTCCTCACTTCAGAGAGAGTATAGACAAAGAGAAAGGAAAAAAAGATATATCCCCCAAAAGAATGACCAAGTTACACCTGTTTGGTCAACAACTAGCATGTGACTCTAGATGTAAAGTAATTCCATAGCCACTTTAAACAGTTTAGTATAGGATAAGGGTGTTGGTTGTTCTTTTTTCTTTGAAAACTACATTCCCATTAAGTGCAGCTCAAGCAAAGAGAACGAAACCATGTGCTTTTTTGTATGGACAGAGCCCTTGTGAGCTCTTCTCAGCCCCCGCTGGCCTCTTCCTAGAAGCCCATTACTCACTCTTTCAGTAAGAGTGTATTGAGCTGCTCACTGCTGCTGTTTCTGCTTGTTCAGGAGAACTGATGAGGTGGATGTGTGGGAGGTGGGGGATGAACTGTTCTCTTTCTGAGTTTAAGTGGAGTTTCCAGAACTAGTCCCCTCCTTCAAATTAATTGAAACCCAAGTGACTAGGACTCACTTCTCTCTACTTCTCATCCTCACTTAGACAGCAAGCACCAGTTTGGTTTTAAACAAGGGTAACTTCCAGAACTGGGGATCTGTCTCTTTTTACTATGCCGTGGGCTCCGGTAATCACTGGTATTATAAACAGGTAATTCCACCCACCCATCCCCATGGGGGAGGGGAGTAGCACAGCATGAGAACTCAACATTAAAGAAGTTTGAGGAGTGTTGTGTGGCAAACAAATACAGCAGGATCACCCAAGAGCTAAAGTGGGACTGGTTTTTAGTGGGCCATCCTCAACATGTGACTAATGTAAAATGCTGCCACCTTTGTGCAGATCTTTCTAGCCAGATCTGTACTTCTGATGGGAAAACACTTGTATTATGTTTGACTATTAAACAAGAGGAATGGTCTCTAAATAGGGGAAACTGATCCATTTTGCAGTTAATAGCTCCTACTTCTATTATAATTTACCTTTTACAAAATCTTTACAGCAATCCTACCAGATAGGCAAATACCTGTTGTTTTTTTTAATCCCTGTTTTTCAGATAAAGAAACTGAGGCTTGGAGAGGTAAAGCAATTTGCTCGTAAATCTTATGACTTATAGTTAGTAAAACTGGGGCTTGAACTTAGATCTTTGACTCCAAGTCTAATACTCTTTCCTTATACCATGTTAATGGTGGTGGAAGCTGTCTACCAACCTGGTCTGTTTCTCTAGGCTTCCAGGAAATGGTTCTTGTGAACAGCAGGTGCAGGCGTGAGGAGCAAGCATGCAGTGGCTTATCATGCCCTGATCCTTAAAAGCAATCCGTTCTCCTTCTAACAGACCTGTAGCCACATATTCTGTCTGGAGAAGTGCCTGCCTAGCGAAATGCCATGATTACCAGGGTCAGCTTGATCTCACAAGGAAATCTCCCTTGTTTACATGAGAGATTGGCAATTTATAGTCTATATATATAAGAGGTAGTGAACGTAACTATTTTCAGTAGCACATTAAGTCGTGGCTGCTATACTGTACTCTCCCCCTACTGCATTTAAGATTGAACATAGTAATACATCTGTAGAGCACAATCCTTCCCCATTTGTTGGTAGCCTTGACATAATCACACATGTAAGCCTTTCTGCTTCCACCCATATAGAACTTTGACATTCAGAACCTTCATTTCTTAAAAAAAAAATTAATGGTATCTTTTGTACTTGTATCATCTTCATTTCTGAATATATCCTCAGTGAGTATATCCATCTTTTGTAACAAAAATAAATGTTTTAAAGTTCAGTAAAATCAACTAACATCAACCAAGTGTGACATACTATATGCAAAATCTTAAATCCCACTTTTTCAAAAAAAGGAAGGTATATTTTCTTAACTCTGGGGCTAAGCATCATTATAGTTACATAGTATTCCATATAATTTTTTTGCTCTCACATTTTTTTTTTGTGGTTATAGTATAGGTTGTTTTCCTGGTTCTCCTGTCTGTATCAGTTCACTCATATTGGCCTTCTCATGCTTCTCTGAACTCTTCATATTCATTGTTTCTTATGGGGCAGTTTCTTTCATGTACTGCAGTTTGTTTAGCTTTTCCCCAGTTGATGGACTTCAACTTTGTTTTCAATTCTTTGCTAACCCAAAAAAACATGTTTCTATGCCATTTAACATATTAAGTGTTTACTACTTGTGAAACACTGCTACATGTGAAGAGGTCTAAATTTCAGGTTATTATATTCTACTTATTGGATCTCAGCAAATTGAACTGTTCACCACCCTATATACTTATTCTGCCCTTTGCCATTTCTATTGCTTTAAATGGACTCCTCTTCCATTCTGTTGCCTAAAATGGACTCTTCTCCACCCCATTTCTGTGGGTTGAAATCTCTCCAGTCTTTCAAAGTCCAACTCAAGTGTCACCTTCTCCATGAAACTTCTTGATTCACATACTCCCTCCCCAAGGTGGACTGACCGTTAGATTTCTCCTTAGCACTTTGTCTTTACATCATATTGTACTCCTTTGTTCTTATTGTCTGCCTTGTATCATACTTATTTGTGGGTGTATCTTATTCCCACTTCTAAACCCTCCCCCCAACAATTGTAAGCTTGAAAGCAGGCATTGTTGTCTTTCACCTTTGTATCCCCCAAGCACTAAATGCAGAGCAGGCCTTTTACAAAGTAATTGCTTACGTTTCCTAACCTTATGGGACTAATCCAGTAGGGAGATAGTATATATAAATAAATATACTTTAACTTTGCCATGCAGAGTAGAACATGGAAAGGACATCATGCAAGGTATCCGATTAGGTCCTAGGAAGGAAGGAGTGAATAGAGCTTTCAAAAGGTTGCTAACCCTTTGTTCAAATAAAAAACTTTCTGGGATTATGTAAATCCCTGGGGGAGCCTCACAGTCAGCATATATATAGCCTGTGTTTGAGTGCTCAGAAGCAGAAATCTCACCCTGGGTATGCTGTCATGTACACTGCCATATCAAACCTAGTTCTTAGGGCAGGTTGTTCCAAGGGCTCATATCCCAAGCAAGAGATTCTTTTATTCTGTATGTCTTTTGAGTGTTTACCTATAAGCATCTCTCCAATGGAGGTGGAAAATTAAGAGTAGGATAGAAGGGAAAGCAGAATCTCTGATAGGAGCTTTGATGGGAAGATTAATTGTAATACCTGAAAAAGAAATTTGAGGTTTATCAGTGCATTTTGGAGAGGCAGTATGATAGGTCAAAAAAAATCACTGGACTTAAATTTGGAAAATTTCAGTTCAAATTCTGTATTTGCTACTTACCAATGTTACTTAACTTCAGGCAACTTGTTTTATCTCTTTGAGCTTCAGTTTTTTCTTTTTTGAATTTATTTACTAATTTTTCCCCAGTTACATTTAAAAAACACTTTTTAACATTAGTTTTTAAAACTGAGTTCAATATTCTCCCCTTCCTCCTTCACCACATTGAGAACAGAAGCAATTCGATATAGATTATACATGTGTAGTCATGCAAAACATTTCCATATTAGTCATGTTGTGAAAGAAGATATAGACAAAAAAAAAACCTCAAGAAAAATAAAGTTAAAAAAAGTATATGCTTCAGTTTGTATTCGGACACCACCAGTTCTTTCTTTGAGATGGATAGCATTTTTCATCTTAAGTTCTTCAGAGTTGTCTTGGACATTGTATTGCTCAGTCATTCATAACTGATCATCTTATAATATTGCTATTATTTTGTACACAGTACATTTCACTTTGCATTGGCTCATGTAAGTGTTTCCAGGTTTTTCTGAGAGCATCCTGCTCACCATTTCTTATAACACAATAGTTAGTATTCTATCATAATCACATACCACAATTTGTTCAGCCATTCCCCATTTGATGGACATCCCCTCAGCTTCCAGTTCCTTGCCACCAGAAAAGAGCTGCTGTAAATTTTTTTGTATATATAGATCCTTTTCCTCTTTTTTTTTTTTTATCTCTTTTAGGATATGGACCTAGTAGTGGTATTGCTAGGTCAAAGGTTATGCATGGTTTTATTGGCCTTTAGACATAGTTCCAGATTGCTCTACGGAGTAGTTGAATGAGTTCACAACTACCAACTGTGCATTTATGTCTCATTTTCCCCACATCCCCTCCAACATTTGTTATTTTCCTTTTCTGTCCTTTTAGCTAATCTAAGAGGTATGACATAGTACCTCAGAATTTTAATTTGCTGTTTACCAGTTAATAGTGGTTTAGAGCATTTTGTCAAATGGCTATAGATAACTTTGATTACTTCTTCTGAAAACTGTTGATATCTTTTGATCATTTATCAGTTGGGAATATTTTTACAGTTTTGACTCAGTTTGTTATATGCTTGAAAATTTGCTTTGAAATTTTTTTCACTGTTACTATTGATAACTGTGTTTTCCTACATCCTATTCCCCGCCATTTATTCTGTCTCTCCTTTTACCCTGTCCCTCCTCGTGTTCTGCTTCTCACTACCCCCTCCTCCAATCTGCCATCCCTTCTGTCACCACCTACTTCTATCACCCCTACTTCTCTTATCTTTTCCTACTTTCCTGTAGGGTAAGATTTCTATACCCAATTGAGTATGTATGTTATTCCCTCTGAACCAATTCTGATGAGAGTAAGGTCCCCCTCCCCTCTTTTTCCCTTTACTGTAAAAACTTTTTCTTGCCTCTTTTATATGAGATAATTTACTCCATTCTCCCTCTCCCTTTCTCCCTGTATATTTCTCTCACCCCTAAATTATTTTTTAGTTACCATCTCATGATATTCAACTCATATCTATGCCCTTTGTCTATGTGTACTCCTTCTAACTGCCTTAATGGTGAGAAAGTTATTACGAGTACCATCTTCCCATGTAGGAATGTAAACAGTTTAACCTTATTTTAATCCCTTTTCTGATTACCTTGAGTCTTGTATTTGAAAGTGAAATTTTCTATTCAACTGCTATCTTTTCATCAAGAATGCTTGAAGCCCTCTACCTCATTAAATCCTAATTTTTTTCCCTCTGAAGGATTATATTCATTTTTTCTGGGTAGGTGATTCTTGGTTGTAATTGTAGCTCCTTTGCCCCCTGGAATATCTGATCCTTTAATGTAGAAGCTGCTAAAACTTGTGTTTTTCTGACTGTGGCTCCACAATACTTGAATTGTTTCTTTCTGGCTGCTTATATTATTTTCTCCTTGACATGGGAGCTCTGGAATTTGGCTGTAATATTCCTGGGAGTTTTCATTTTGAGATTTCTTTCAGGAGGTGATTGATAGTTTCTTTCTATTTCTATTTTATCCTCTGGTTCTAGAATATCAGGGAAGTTTTCCTTGATAATTTCTTAAAAGATATATCTAGGCTCTTTTTTTATCTCTCCTGGATCTGTTTTCTAGATCAATTGTTTTTCCAATGAGATAGTTCACATTATCTTCTAATTTTTCATTCTTTTGATTTTGTTTTATTGTTTCTCAATTTCTCATAAAGTCATTAGCTTCCATTTGCTGAATTCTAATGTTTAAGAAATTATTTTCTTTGATGAGCTTTTGTATCTTCTTTTCCATTTAGTCAGCTCTGTTTTTTAAGGCATTCTTCTCCTCATTGGCTTTTTGTACCTCTTTTACCATTTGGCCTAATTTGTTTCTTAAGATATTTTTTCAGTATTTTTTGGTGTCTCCTTTACCAAGTTGTTGATTTGTTTTTCATGATTTTCTTGCATTGCTCTCATTTCTCTTCCCAACTTTTCTTCTACCTTTCAAAGTCCTTTTTGAGCTCTTCCATGACCTGAGACCAATTCATATTTTTCTTGGAGACTTTGGATGTAGGAGTTTTGACTTTGTTATCTTTTTTGTGAGTGTGTGTTTTGATCTTCCTTGTCACCATAGTAATTTTTTATGGTCAGGATTTTTTTTCAGTTGTTTGCTCATTTTTTCCCAGCCTGTTTCTTGACTTTGAACTCTTTGTGGGATTCTGCTTCCAGGGTAGAGGGCATGCTGTCCCAAGATTCAGGAGCTTTTTGTGCAGCTGTTTTCAGAGATATTTCTAGGGACCTGTAAGATTTTAGTTTTTCCAAGGTGGTATGATCTAAGGAGAGGTGTTTACTACTCTCCTGGCCTGTGCTCTGGTCTGTGAGCAACCATATGCACTCTTTTTTGTCCTGGAACTGTGACAAGGGTCCCTGCTCCGCTGCAGCTGCAAGCTCTAGTGTGCTAGTGCTTCTCCTCACCTTGGTTCTGCCACCCAAACCTTAGATTCAGATCTGATAATGGGCAAAGCAACAGACTCCTGCCTTAGTACTATAAAGAGAGTCCTATAATCTCCTTCCTACCAGTTTTTTGACCCCCACTTGCCATCTATGGGCTGGAGCTACTGAAAAAGCTGCCACTGTTGCCTCAGTGGCTCCCCAGGCTTACCCCTGGTTGTTGGGGCTGGGGCTGTATTGGCACTGCCTGTGCTGGACTATGCTCTATTCTCACCCAGGTGTGACATACCTTTTCTGCTGACTTTCCAAGTTGTCTTTGGCTGGAAAATTATTTCACACCATCCTTTTGTGGGTTCAGGGATTATTTTATGGCATTATTTAAAGGTGTTCAGTGGTTTTGGGAAGAACTCAGGCAGGTCACTGCATTTTCTCTTCCATCTTGGCTCCACCCATTAAGTCTCAGTTCCTTTATCCCTAAAGTGGATAAAATAATGCTTGTACTACCCATCTCAAAAGGTGTTATGAGAAAAGTACTTTGTAAATTTAAAAGTATTGTTTTGATTAATTTATCAATCTCACTGTTTCTATTGGCATAGATAATCAAGACTACTCATTACCTAATGTTGGATTTCCTAACCTTAGTTTTTCTAACGTTTCAGGTGAAGATACTCTTCTGAAGGCTTCTTTGAAAGTGTCAGAACAGAGTGAGCACACTGCTGATGGGGAAGAGTTCTCATTAATATGGCCCTCCCCCATTAGCCCTGCCATGACGGCATTCTTCACCAGTGTCCCTAACTGGATTCAAGATGCAAAGCAGGAGGAGGAGACAGGCTGGAAACTAGTTCCCAGGCCAAGAGGCCGTGAGGCAGAAAGTCAAGTCAAGTGCCAATGTGAAATCTCCGGTACCTCCTTCTCAGGTGGGGAGAAGCTGAGAACCCACAGCCTCCCCCACACAGAACAGAGACCATACAACTGCCCTCAGCTGCACTGTGGCAAGGCCTTTGCATCCAAGTACAAACTTTATAGGTAGGTGATAAAATCCATTCTAGGGACCTCTTTGGAGGCAGAATTCTTTTGGAAACAAAACCAAGGAGACCATACATTGTGCTGAGTTCCATCTCTGTTAAAGAACAATATAATTCTTAAGGCCAAGGACTGTGTCTTCTGTATGTTCAGTGTCTGTGCACATTCATTAATTGATGGTGGTGAACTACCTGAAAAATGAGAATCAATCCTACTTTTCGAACTTAAAGGGAATTTAGAAATCATTGAGTTCAGCATCTTTATAGAGGAAAAACTGAGGCCCGGGGAGGTGATTTGTCAATAATAAAAAGGCATGTAAAAAGCTAATAATATATCCATAACTAAAACCCATGTCTCGTCTTCATCAATCCAGTGTTCTTTTCACACAGTGTGTTACCATTTAAAGTATTATGACTTAGAATCTATGTTCTCCAGTTTGGCTTTCTCTTCCAGATTACTGGAAAAGCTCTCATACCAGGTCTTTTCAAATTTGATGATTATCCACGCTTTCCATCAAAGTAGCCATAAACTTAGAAAAACAACTTAGAATTACTTACTGGAATGAATCAATCAGTTATGATGCAGAAAACTGAGTTTGTACTCTCATTTTTATTCTGTTGTTTGTAGGACAAAATTGATAATAGGTATTATGGATTTTTAAAACAAATTCAAATTTTTGTCCTGTTGTTTATTTAGCATTGTTTATTAGTCTTATCTCTGTGCTGATGAGGAAGAAGGTAGTAACATAGAAAGAATTCTACACTGGGTATCAGGAAAGGTATGTTCTTGATTGTCACTGAATCATCTTATGACTTTAGACCAGTTACTTCCTTATCTGGGCTTCATTCAGTTTTCTCCTCTATGAATCTGATGACATGATCCACCTAGCTCCCTTCAGCAAGAAGCAGCATTCCTGTGGTACACATATTATATTGTCTATAGCATCCATCCTCTTTTGCGAATTTACACATATATCTGCTTAATGTGAGAGATTGTATGTACACATATACGAATTTACACATATATCTGCTTAATGTGAGAGATTGTATGTAAAGCATTTTGCAAAGCTACATAATACTTTATGAAAGTAAGGTGGGATCTGCCATGCTAGAGGTAGATGAGAGCTCATTTAGGGTTATGTTTTGTGCATATGGCATCTTTCTGGAAGAGGGTATTAATACATGAAGGATAAAGAGAACTCTGTTTCCAACTCCTAGTTTCTGAGTCTCTAGGCTAAACCTTAGTCCTCTTTTTTTCCCCCTTTAACTTTTGGATGGAAGAAGATTATAGGCTGAATATGGCCAGATCTTTTGATCATCTGTTTTCTTTATCCAGGCATATGGCCACTCACTCAGCCCAGAAGCCCCACCAGTGCATGTATTGTGAGAAGATGTTCCATCGGAAGGACCATTTGCGGAATCACCTGCAGACTCATGATCCCCATAAGGAGGCCCTTCACTGCCCAGAGTGTGGCAAGAACTATAACACCAAGCTGGGCTATCGACGCCACCTGGCCATGCACGCTGCCACTAGTGGTGACCTCAGCTGCAAAGTGTGTCTCCAAACCTTTGAAAATACCCAGGTCCTGCTGGAGCACCTGAAAGCTCACTCACGGAGAGCATCAGGTGGGGCCAAGGAGAAGAAGCATCCCTGTGACCACTGTGATCGACGTTTCTATACCAGGAAGGATGTAAGGAGGCACCTGGTGGTACACACAGGGCGCAAAGACTTCCTTTGCCAGTACTGTGCCCAGAGGTTTGGGCGTAAGGACCATCTAACTCGGCACATGAAGAAGAGCCACTCACAGGAATTACTGAAAATTAAGACAGAACCAGTAGACATGTTGGGACTCCTCAGCTGTAGCTCCTCAGTCACAGTGAAAGAAGAGCTGAGCCCAGTTCTGTGCATGGCATCCAGGGACATGATAGGGGGTAAGACCTTCCCAGGCATGTTACCTATGGGTATGTATAGCACCCACCTCCCAGCCATGCCAAGTTCAGGGATGCCCCATTCTCTGGTTCACAATTCCCTGCCAATGGGAATGAGTTATCCTCTGGAATCTTCCTCATCCATCTCCTCTCCACCACAACTTCCCCCCAAATACCAGCTTGGATCTACCTCATACTTGCCGGAGAAACTACCCAAAGCAGAGGTGGAAAGCTTTTTGTCGGAGCTTCCCGGAAGCCTGTCTCTCCCATCCAGTGAGCCCCAGTCCTCCTCACCTCAGCCGGCCATTTTGGATGAAGCCCTGCTTTCCAAAAGCCCTGCCAACCTCTCTGAGGCGCTTTGTGCTGCTAACATGGACTTTTCTCACCTCCTGGGCTTCCTTCCCCTGAATCTTCCTCCATGTAACCCACCTGGAACCACAGGAGGATTGGTCATGGGTTACTCACAGGCAGAAACCCAACCACTGCTTACCACTTTGCAGTCTCAGCCTCAAGATTCTCCAGGACCTGGGGGTCCCCTGAACTTTGGGCCATTACATTCATTACCCCCAGTTTTCACCTCTGGCTTGAGCACCACCACTCTGCCACGTTTTCATCAGGCGTTCCAGTAGACTGAAGGAGGTACCAGGCTTAGCCCTCAGGTCATAAATCCCAACTCTTATTTCTTCCTGTTCCCTGTGAAGGCTGCTGAGCTTTCAAAGCTGGGTTCAAGATAAAAGGATTCCAGTGTCTGTATGGAGCACTTGGGTTCAACCTCCCAGAGCAGCCTTGAAGTTGCTTGAACCCTAACCCCGTGAAAAGATTTCATACGATAGGACTTCAGGTATTTTTTGTTTGTTTGTTTTCAATCTGAATCTGGAGCCACACTTAGCACTCTCCCTCCCTAAGGCTTGAGAGCTTCATTCATTTCTGGGGAGAGGGGCTCCTTGGAGAAGCAGGAACAGTGAGGTTTCACCTTGGATTGTCTCAAGAAAACCAGCTGGAGAGACCCACCTTCCAGTCCACAATTGCAGACCCTGTAACAATCCCTGCTGATGGAGAAGGGTCTTCGAGAGATCAGTTCCAGTAACCTGCCTTGGACTGAGTGGGCAGGAGAAAGGGCCTCCTTGTTCCCTTCCCCCACTGCCCCATCCCTCTTTACCGCTACTCTACTCTGTATCAGTGTTGCCAGCAGTGATACCGTTTACACAGTTGATTCAGACACATCATTTCACTTCCCCTTGCAGAGCCGTTAGAGTAGACTTATTCCAGTGAGCATTGTTTACACACCATGAATCCATTCCCACCAGTACAATCCAGTTGACACCAGCATGAACCTTTTGGGTACCTGGTGTTAACTGGAGCCCTGTTTACATGATGGAGTCGGGTTTCACTGACTTCTCTTCACTTGAGGTCACATTTTTCCCCCATGGGGAAATAAACTGACTTTGAACTACTTCAGTTTCTGCCGTCCTCTGTGGCTCTCTTAGCTCACATTACCCCATGAGGCAGGCAAGGAGAATGGAGCAGTTTTTAAGAGGTTTGGATCACTTCTGCTCAAGTACATGTTGGTCTCCTTTTGAATTGGAGATGGAAACAAGTTAAAAGGCAAGACCTGGGGCCTCCTAACCTTCCACATATCTTGTGCTATGCCTAGATATAGGAGGGTATCTGGACTCCATAACTTAGTTAAGGTGGCAAAGGAGAGGGTGTGAGCACCTCATTTGTTCTCTCCAACCCCATTTCCCTTCCAGGAAGCTATGGATTTACTGGAAGGATAGTATTCAGGAAGTTAGGATTAGAAAGTCCTAGATTGGTTTATCATTGAGGAGTAACTATATATGAACTGTTCCTTCCAACACTAAATTCCTCTTATCATTATGCCTGCTTTCACCCCTATATTCACAGTCACTGATATATCTAGGGTCCTTGGTATGCAGGCTTTTCTCAGCAAAAGGCCCCTGGTCTTGCTTTCTTCTCTGCTCTTATTTTCCTGTCCTTGGTTTTATATGGCAGTACTAAGGAAGGTATCTGTCAAACAGTAAGTATCTGATCCCTGTCAGCTTTCAACCTTGCATCCCCATCCATCCATGCTTGTGTTTTAAGTAAATCTAGTCCATTTTCACCCACTACCCTCCTGGCTTTGCCTCTTCGTGTTTGTGACCCAATATGTGCTCCCACCAGCCTGCAGGCAGGAGTCCCAGGGCCAACATTGCTGGAACCCATCCAGATGTCTCTACCAACCCAGGAAACACACATCTACCTCTTTCACTATTAACTCCACAAGCGCATCCAGTGGCCAGTCCCCTAGGGTTTCTCATTTTGAGCAATTCCCTCACCTGATGTCTCACTCTGGCTTCATCATTCACTTTTTAGGACAAACTACTAAGGTGATTCTGTCTCATTTGCTTAAACCTAGTCCACTTTTCATGATCTTTTGATTCCCTAGGAATTAATCTCAGAATCGCCATTTAGGAGAAGAGCAGATAAGTGATGCTAGGCACTTGCTCTGGCCTCTGGCGTACAGTTGTTTGAGGTGAAGGTGTTAAAACACGTTGATGCCCTTAATTGTGAAGGGATGAGAATCAAATGAGCATGTTAAAAAAAAAATTAACCAGGGTAGTTTGGGATACTGTTTTCAGATGTAGAAATGTCTAGTCCTCCTTAGGTTTGGGCTAGGTGGTTTGCTTTCAAGAATCAACTATAAGTGAATTCCATGGACTAATTATGTTTTCTAAAGAAAGGTGTTGGCCTTGTCCACATGGCCAGTTGCTGTTCATTTCATCTAAGACTTATATTATGGGAAATGGTAAAGGAAGGGCCAGTGGGGCTCATCGATACCATTCATGACTTTATACTCATCTGTTGTATTTTGTCTTCACCACTGTACCCCCCATCCCCCTCCCTGCGGTCACTGCACACTTGACCAGCAGAGGTCATGGGACCTCTCGCTGTGAAATACAAATTTCCTTTATCCCAAGCAGGTGGAGGACTTGGATGTGAGTGTTTGTTCATCTCTTTCCTCCCTCTGCATGTTTCCCCATCCCTCATTCTCCCCCAGCTCTCCACTTGCTTTCTCTGGCTGAAGTGATATAAATGTAAAAGGGCTCCCAGAAACCTCATGTAATAAGCAAGGCAACTACTTAACCCTAAAACTGGTACCTCATTTCACCCTCCCCAAGTCCTTTTATTTACCCTTTACTTCCCTACACCTACCTCTCCAAATATCCTCACAAACCACCATGAAATTACTATTTCAAGGTCAGTTTTCCAGTGTGCCCTGTGCAGAGGAAACATCGGCAGCTCCTTTTGGCCAATAGCCACCTGATCATTCCTTTTCGGGTCCAAATTAGGGAAGTGAAGTTACCCCATTTTGTAAAGGCAGAAAGTAGAGTTATTTTAAAGATATAAGTGACTTAATAACTCTGTGCCCTGAATTCAGCACCCATACTTAAAGATTTTTGTTGAAAAGTGCTGCAAAAACTCGACACCTTGACCAAGGATAATAAGCTCTTACAAAGCATTGACCAAAAGACAGCCAAGAGTTTGTGCAGTCAGGGTAACTGAGTATCAGAAATATGAGTGGTAGAGGAAACTCCAGTCCCAGTGTACCTTTTCTGCCTCTACCCCTGTTCCCAAATACTTTCCCACTTACAGTGGCAGCTTTTCACTGACCTGGTTTAGCCTCCCTTGCACAGCAGAACTGGCCATTCTGTTCCCACCCTGAACCTCTATCAGTCTGGCTTCTTCTGTGTAACCTGCTGTTCCGTATTCCTGTTTTTGCGGGGGTGGAGGGGCATGGATCTGTGGCATGAGCTGAGCCCCTACAGCCACAGGAGGTGGAGAGGCCCTTTAGTGAACTTTTTCAGCCTTTGACTAATGGCATTTTGTTAAAAGTGGAAATCTGCAGAGCAGGTTTGATTACTTATGCTCGTAGATACTGCCCTAAGTTTATGAAATCCCCTTCACTCCCAATCTTTCCTTAGTGCCTCATTAAAATCCCTCCTCCTATTTTTTTGGTAGTTTTTTTTTTCCCCATATCTAGGAGCTGTTTTTAGCACGATTTTTTTTGGTAACAGTTTATATTGTACAGGATCAATATTTTGCTTTTTAACAAGGATATTTATGTAATAAGAAACTTTGCCTTAGGCAGGTGGTGACCAGAGAAGTCCAGAGTCTCTGGAGCCCCCACCCCGGCCTCCCCTGAAACTAGTTGAGCTCTGAACCTGCTGTTGGGAGGAACACTGTCAGTGACCTTCACAGCTAGAGGGTGGTATTCCCCAAGAGGAGCAAGCAGGGAGGGTCTCCAGATGCCCCAGAGAAGACTTTTCAAGGGACTGGGGCAAGAGGAAAAAAAGTGGGGTTTAATAGTGGAGTTTTACAGGCAGCAAAGCGTCCTCAGCAGGCTGTCCCTGGTAATCTGGATGTTTGGCACCCTCTCCACCTCTAGCACACCCGCTCCTCAAAACTCCCCTTTCCAAATTCTACACCCATCCCCTTACCTCCCCTGACTGTTAAGGCCATAGAGCTGCCCATTTGTAAGGCCGGACTATTTAAAAAGAAAAAAGGAAAAAAAAAAACAAAACAAAAACTTTCTAGCACTTTGTATACACAGTGAATAACCTCTTTTTATTGGAGTATTTTTGGCTTTATATAAAACAAGGTTTTTAATTGTAAAATATTAAGTGCCATTAGAAAATGCACAGGGCGTATCTTTGTTAAATTAGATTTTTCAATGTTTTACAGAATTACATTTTCAAGAAGAAAGTTTTTATAATGAAGTTGTTTATTAAAAACCTTTGAATGATGTATTTGGAAGTTGTGAGCCTCTGATTGGGGAAAGGGTTGGAGAGATTTGAAAAGAATTGTACCCTCAACTGAATCTCCAATTTGATCCCTTGGGGTCAGCCAAGCAGAAGAGAGTGAGTGACATTGTTAGGAGCATCATGGCCTACTGGAGAGTCTGGATTTGGAGTCTGAGAACCTGGTATAAATTTCAATGCAGCTGATCACCTGTGATGATCTTGGAGTCATCTTTATTAGCCTCTGTTTTCATCATCTAAAACTCATAGGTTGGATGAGATGATCTCTAAGATTCCATCCAGCCCTTAATCTTGTGCAGTACCCAAGGTATTGGGTTTAGAGCCCTAAATCATGCCATAAGGTGGATTCTGGGTTTAGAATTACAATTGAGTACAAGTTCTGGCTTCAAAGATGTATCATACAAAGATATATAACTACCAGTAAAATCACTGAAGCTCTTTGAGTCTAAGTTTCCTCATCTGCAAAATGGGGACCAAAGTTGTCCTGCCTCCCTCGGCCACATTAGGAGGAAAGTTCTTTGTTAATCTTAAAACATCAAAGAAATGAAAATTGTTACTCAGACACCAGTCACCACCGACAAACTCAGTTGTGCCAGGAGCCACTTAGAAGTGAGGCTTTGTCAGCTTTTTCATCAATGCATTTTGTAAATGCATTTCTTAAATACAACCTAGAACAGTGAAGAAAGGGTACTCACTGTCTTTGGAATAGTGGTACCTGACACTATAGTAGTTTAGAACCTTTATTTCATTTCTTTTGAGCCTCACAACAGATCTGAGATGAGTATTAAGAGTACCTGAGTCTGAATCCTGCTCCTGCTTCTTTACTGTGTCCATGACTGTGGACAAGTAATTTACCTTCTCAAGATTACCAGTTTCTACTGTAAAATGAAGGGTTTGGGCTAAAGGAACTCAGTTGCCTTCCAGTTCCTGAAGCTATGGGAAGCAAGGATGGTGAACTACTGAGGAAATATGAAAGAAGATTCCCAACTCCTGCCCTCTTTACAAGGTAATTCTGGGGCTTTTGTGTGGTCTTTAGGACTCATAGAACATGGTTGCCTCTATACTGTGTTATAAGGGAAGTGGATCCTGTGAATGTGGGAATTTAGGCAGAATTTTATATGATCAATAATGCTAGTAGTTGTTCTAATATTGAACCAGCCCTGCGTTCTTGGTATGAATCCTACCTGATCATAATGTATTATTCTCATGATAAGTTGCTGTATTCTAGGCAGAACAATTTGAATCTACACATCTCAGAGGAAAGACTATCCAAGTTGCTGTGGCCTTTAATCCCTGGAGTCATTCAAGAATTACTGAGATGTGGTGCAGTGAAAAGAGCCATGAACTTGGAATAACAGACCTAAGTTCAGATTCTGGCTAATGTTATTTGCCATTTGTGTGACCTTGGACAACTGTGGACTTGATTTTCCTCATCCATAAAATGAAGAGTGTAGGCTCACTAACCTTTAAGCTCCTTCCCAGTTCTACATTTACGATCCTGTGAGCTGAGAACAGTCCAAGGGCATTGGCAGTTGGGTCTCAGTCTGCATGAAGAAGCCAGGTAGTACAGTAGAGTATTGAAAGCATTACATTCGGAGTCTGGATCAATGACTTTGAATCCCAAGTTCTGCTGCTTAACCTATGTTACGTTGGGCAAGGTGCTTAATCTGTTTCCTCATTTGTGAAATGAAGGGATTGAACTAGATGATTCCTAAAGTCCTGTCCGATGTTAAAATCTTGTTAACTAGCCTTCACCTGTGCCCAGCACATTGAGCTTTGGTGGGAATATGTCAAATGAAGCTAACTATATCACACCTTAGAACACTAGTGATCCAGGAAGGAATGGAAACTGGGAATGAATTTTACTTTTTTTCTTGAATTTATTTTTATTTTCTTCCACCCATTGAAAAGATAAGAAATAGCATACATATTACATGTAGGAAGTTGTGTGAAACATTTCCACATTGGCAGTGTATAAAAAGAAACAAAAAAATCTGTACTCTAGTCCATCAGTTTTTTATTTCTCTGGAGATGGATAGCATTTTTCATTATGAGTCTTTTGGAAGTTATGCATCATTTTATTGGTCAGAGTTGTTAAAAGTCTTTCACAGTTGATTATCTTTACATTATTGCTGTTTTTGTGTAAATTGTTTTCTTGGTTCTGTTCACTTCATTTGCATCAATTCATTCATATAAGTCTTCCCAGGTTTTTCTGAAAACCATTTCCATAGTTTCATATAGCACAACAGATTTGATTACATTCATATATCATAACTTATTCAGCCATTCCACAGTTGATGGGCATCCCCTCTCAGTTTCCAAAAAAAGCTGCTACAAATTTTTTTGTACATATGCCCTTTTCCTTTTTTTCTAATCTCTTTGAGGGATAGACCTAGTAGCAGTATTGCTGAATAAGCTTTTTTTTTTTTTTTTTGGTTTTTTTTAAATTTTATTTATTTTTAGTTTCCAACATTCATTCCCACAAGATTTTGAGTTCCAAAATTTCTTCCCGTCTCTCCTGTCCCCCCACCCGAAGACACCATGCATTCTGATTACTCCTTCCCCCAATCTCCCCTCCCTTCTATCACACTCCTCCCTTCCTTGATCCCCATCTTCTCTATTTTCTTGTAGGGCAAGATAGATTTCTGTACCCCATTACCTGTATTTCTTATTTCCCAGTTGCATGTAAAAACAGTTTTTAACATTCCTTTTTAAAACTTTAAGTTCCAACTTCTCTCCCTCCCTCCCTCCCTCCCCAACCATTCCTTACTGAGAAGGCAAGCAATTCAATATAGGTTATTAATGTGTAGTTATGCAAAAAACTACCATAAAAGTCATTTGTGAAAGACTATATTTCCTTCCATCCTATTCTGCCCCCCCATTTATTCTATTCTCCCTTTTGACCTTGTCTTTCCTCAAAAGTGTTTACTTCTAGTTATTCCCTCCTCCCATTTGCCCTCTATTCTGTCATCCTCCACACACATCTCACTTATTTCCTTCTCCCATACTTTCCTGTAGTGTAAGATAGATTTTCATACCAAATTGAGTGTGCACGTTATTCCCTCCTTAAGTCATATGTGATGAGAGTAACCTTCACTTTTTCCCTCTTATCTCCCCCCTTTTCCCCTCCATTGAAAAAGCTTTTTCTTGCCTCTTTTATGAGAGATAATTTGCCCCATTCCATTTCTCCCTTTTTTCCTCCCAATATATTCCTCTCTCACCCCTTAATTTTATTTTTTAGATATCGTACCTTCCTATTCAACTCATCCTGTGCCCTCTGTCTATATGTATGTAATCCCTCCAACTATCCAAATACTGAGAAAAGTCTCGAGTTACAAATATTACCTTTCCATGTAGGAATGTAAATATTTCAACTTTAGTAAATCCCTTATGATTTCTCTTTCCTGTTTACCTTTTCATGCTTCTCTTGATTCTTGTGTTTGAAAATCAAATTTCCTATTCAGCTCTGGTCTTTTCATCACAAATGCTTAATGTCCTCTATTTCATTGAATGAATGACCGTTTTTTCCCCTGAAGTATTATACTAAGTTTTGCTAGGTAGATGATTGTTGGTTTTAATCATAGCTCCTTTGACTTCTGGAATATCATATTCCAAGTCCTTTGATCTCTTAATGTGTTATCCTGATTGTCTTTCCACAAGACTTGAATTGTTTCTTTCTGACTGCTTGCAATATTTTTTCCTTGACCTGGGAACTCTGGAATTTGGCTGCAATATTCCTAGAAGTTTTTCTTTTGGGATCTTTCAGGAGGTGATCAGTGGATTCTTTCAATATTTATTTTACCCTGTGGTTCTAGAATATCAGGGCAGTTTTATTTGATAATTTCTTGAAAGATGATGTCTAGGCTCTTTTATGATCATGACTTTCAGGTAGTCCCATAATTTTTGAATTGTCTCTCCTGGATCTATTTTCCAAGTCAGTTGTTTTTCCAATGAGATATTTCACATTGTCTGCTGTTTTTTCATTCCTTTGGTTTTGTTTTATAATTTCTTGATTTTTTATAAAGTCATTAGCTAATATATGCTCCATTCTAATCTTTAAGGAATTATTTTCCTCAGTGAGCTTTTGGATCTCCTTTTCCATCTGTCCAATTCTGATTTTTAGGGCATTCTTCTCTTCATTGGCTTTTTGGATCTCTTCTGCCGTTTGGGTTAGTCTATTTTTTAAGGTGTTATTTTCTTCAGCAATTTTTTGGTTCTTCTTTAGCAAGCTATTGACTCCTTTTTCATGATTTTCTTGCATCATTCTCATTTCTCTTCCTAATTTTTGCTCTATTTCTCTTACTTGATTTTCAAAATCCTTTTTGAGCTCTTCCCTGACCTGAGAACAATTCATATTTTTCTTGGAGGCTTTGGATGGAGGAGCTTTGACTTTGTTTTCTTCTGTGTGCATACTTTGGTGTTCCTTGTCACCAAAGTAAGATTCTATAGTCTGATTCTTTTTCCAGTTTTGCTCATTTTCCTAGCCATTTACCTGACTTTTGAGTTCTTTGTCAAAGTAGATTTCTGCTTCCATTGGAGGGTGGGGGTTGTACTGTCAGCTGCTCAATTCTCCCACAGTCTGGATGTAGAGCTCCAGAAACAGTGGATGCAGCTGCTCCTGCTGCTGCTGTAAATGGTGTGGGTTCCTCTGCCCCTTCCCTCCTCTGCCATCCTGGGGTTGAACCACTCCACTCTCCTGCATTCATCCCACAGGCTTTTCCCATTGACTTTCCAATTTATCCTCAGCGTTTTGGGGTCATGAAGTCTGGAAACTGCCACAGGTGTGAGATTCAGTCTCCCCAACGCTTGCTCAGGTCCCCTCTGTGCACTTGTGGCCCACACTAGACTGTGTTCTGTGTTCACATAGTGCGATAGACACTTCCTGGCAATTTTCCAGGCTGTTTTGGGCTGGAGATTTGCTTCACTGCGTCATTCTGTGGATTCTGCAGCTCCAGAATTTTTTTTACAGGTATTTGGCTGGGCTTGGTTGGAGCGCTCTACAAAGTCCGTGCTGTTACTCTGCCATCGTGGCTCTGCCCCCTTGGGTAAGTTTTTCTTGACAATTGAGACTCAAGGAAAGGGCAGAAAAGTAACCACACATGTAATTAATCCATTGTTTATCATTTAATCCAAAGTTGTAATGTGAACCTCAAAGGTTGTTCCCCAGCAGCATCCAATATTAAGAATGGTCATGAACATCCTGAGCTTCCTTAATAACCAGTACATAGAATCTTGAGTTGGAGCCTTAAAGGTTATCAGTTTGCTTCATGAGGTTACCCATTCCATTCCTGAACAGCTTTTCCTCATGATCTAAACCTGACTTCCATGTTTCTCCCCACATTGTCCTAGCTGTGTGGGCCAAGTGCAACAAGTTAGATCATCACAGAGTTTAGAGCTGGAAAGGACTAATTGTCTAATTTTACAGGTTAAGAAAGTTAAATTAAGCCCAGATAAGTCAAATACCTTGACCAAGATCTCACACATGATAAGTAGCAGAGCTAATATCTGAACCCAGTTCTGATTCCAAGCTCAGTACTCTTGCCACTGTACCATGCCCTCTTTCACATGATAGAGGCAACTAGATGGCTTAATGGATAGATTGCCCTTGGCCTTGGGTCAGACTTGAATTAGAATCCTGCCTCAAATCCTTACTGGCTGTGTGACTGAGTCTCATTTTTCTTATCTGTAAAATGAGGTTATTACAGCACCTATCCTACAGGGTTGTAGTGAGAATCAGATGAGTTTTTATATATACATATACATCCAGATCTTAAGGCACTACATAATGTTAGCTAATATTATATGACAGGTTCTTTATCCATGTACATACATACATACATACGTACATGTGTGTGTGTGTAAGCATTTGGGGTTAAGTGACTTGCCCAAGGTCACACACAGTAAGTGTCTGAGGCAGGATTTGAACTCATGTCCTCATGACTACAGGCTGGTGCTCTATCTGCTTTACCACTTAGCTTGCCCCTGCCCTTCATATCTTTGAAAACAGCAATTACGGCCCCTAACAATCCATTATTTTTGAAATTTATCCGAGCTCCTCTTAAATTTTGCAATATTTTTAACTGGGTACCACTTTTTGAGAAGGGGTTGGGGGAGGAGTTGTAGATCTTTTACTAAACTTTCTACCCTCTGGGTAAAGGCTTGTTTGTCCTAAGGTGAGCCCTTTTCCAGTTTCGAGAGGTACATTTGTCTGGAATATGATGACCATGTCTAAACTCTCCAAGATGAACTCGTTATACTTTTCTATATCTGGTTTTAAACCCCTTAGACCTCACTTTACTGAAGAGTCCCAATATTTTTAGTTTTCCTCATGTAGCAGGAGTGAAAAGTAAACTGTGTGGGCCACAAAACAAGCCCCAATACTTACTGTATGGTTTGGGGGAACTCAGCCTTTCTAAAATCCAATTTCCTCATATACAAAATGGTAACCCATGCAAGCATTGCGTAAATATGAGTTATGTCCTGCTCCCTCACTTTCGTTCATTCCTTTGTTCATTTGAGTTGCTTGATGGGGAACATTTCTAGCTCTATTGTCTTCCTTAAGGGTCAGTGAGCAGACTTGCACACAGTTATATATGTAGGACTTTGGGGGCAGAATAATATTTGCTGTTTAACTTCTGAAAATCAGGAAGTGGGTATTTTGAAGAATTGGTTTGAGAGGGGATTGTGGGATCCTTAGGAAAATGAGCCCAAGCCAGGACCCTGTGCTCACACAATTTTTTACAAAGATTGTCAGACCATAGCTATATGGGTATTGGAGACTGACGTTCATTAATTTACTTTATGACCTTGACAATTTGCTTAAAAATTCTTGACCTTACACTTTCCTCATCTGTAAAATGAGGGGATTGGACTAGATCAGGAGTTCTTGGAGTCCTTTGGCATTTTGATGAAGCTATGTACCCCTCAGAATAATGTGGTTTAAAAAAATTCATAATGAAATGTCAAATTTCAATGAAACATTAGTAAAAAATAAAGATGTAATCTTTTTCCTGCTCAAATTCATGGACACTGAAACCTTATCCACATGTCCCTTGGAGGTCCTTGGCTGAGATGATCTCACAGGCATCTTTCTGGTCTGATGTTCTAAGGTTTTCTTCTACTTCTAATGTTCGATCTTCGATGTTTTCTAGTTCTATTATCCCATATTTTATATTCTCATGTCCCTTTAACTTTTTGTATTATTTGACTCTAAGTTCCTTTCAATTCTTATATTAATGTTGTGTTCTAAGATCCCTTTCCACTTTGAAATTCTATGTTCTAAGGCACAATCCAGCTCTTGACAATCTGTTCTACGATCTCTTCCAGCTTTTGACATTTCATGTTCTGAGGTCTTTTCCAGCTCTTCTTATCCATAAAACAGGTTAGTGTGAGAATAGGATGATCACTTAGATTCTAGGAAGGTGGATTTTAACTCCCTTCACCTTCAATACCCCGTGTCCTCCCTGCTCCGTAGTTTGAGAATCCCATTCTGAGGCTTCCGGAGACCAGATACTCACTTTATTCTTTCTTGCCTGTTTGCTAATGTACTAATGACAGGTCAGGGAAAGGACTTTGTACTAGTTCTTATAAATCTGAGAAAAAGTTTGTAAAATTGCGGTCATTACTGTAATCAGCAGTGGCAAGCCCTGATTAGAGCAATATGGTGGGACTTTCCTATTTTCCTCAGAGCCTGTTTCTTCAGGACTGGAATGAAGGGGAGGGGCACAGCTTGGCTCCCATCCTTCAGTGTGAAAGCTAAACATTTACCTGGGACTGAGGACTTTGAGTTCCCCTCTGAACAAAATCTCAGAACTTCAGGGATTACTGATAGTCTTGTCTCTAAATAATCAGTTTATGGTGGGCCTGCAGGAAAGAATATTGATTGAAGCTTTATGTACAGACCACAAGGAGAGATGGTGAGGATAAGAGTAGAATGTTGGGAGAGGCTGCAGCACAATGAAAAACGTGCCGAATTGAGAGTCATCAGACCTGTGTTCAAATCCTCACTTTGACCCTTACGACCTAAGTAGCCTTGGACACCTACCTTTTTGGGGCCTCGATTTGTTTGTAAAATGAGAAGGGTTGTTGGACCAGAGGTTTCCCAAGGCCCCTTCTAGCACTGTGATTTTCATGGACCTGTTTCTAGTCTTATCAGGGCCTCAAGGAGCCAGTAGTTCTTCATCACCACTTTTGAAGAATGAAGAAAGTCAAAGATAGCCTAATATAGTTTAAAAAAAAAAAAAAAGCTTAGAGTTAGGAAACTGAAATTGGAATCTTGGCTGTAACACCAAAGTTGCTCACTCTCCTGAGCCTTGTTTTCCCTCATCTGCTAATCAGGGATAATACTTGTACCACCTAAATTCACATCACAAGAAATCAGTAAACAGTATATTTCTATCAGAATATTAGCTGCTATTAAATAATAAATGAAACTCTAGGCAGACACCTGTAACCTACAACTAACATAAAGGTTACAGTGCTGTGTCTGAAACCTAGGCTGCTATAGTACATAGCAATTTCATCATCGTACCTATTTTGAAAATCACCCCAAACTACAGGGTTGTTTTTTTTTAATTTCTCCATTAATGACCATTCTCCTTTGACTCTGCTTAAGAAATGGAAAAGAAATTAGCATAGGTCATAGGATGTAAAGCTGGAAGGGACTTTGGAAATCACTTCCCATTGATTTGGAAATCAATGCCCTCACTTTATTTTCTATGAACAAAAATCTATTTCCTCTCCCTCCTATCCCATTGGACAGGGAAGGAAGAGACCTTGCATCAAATATGCATAGTCAAGGAGAACAAATTTCAGCACTGACCATGACCTCCCCCCCAAAAAAGTCATATTCTGTATTTTGAGACCATCACCTCTGTCATGTCAATAGATAGGTGACACACTTCATCATGGGTCTTCTTGAAGCGTGGTTGATCCCCAAGTTCCACAGAGCTCTCAAATCTTTCAGTTACTCGTCTTTATAAACAACCCCCTTGTTTCATAGGGGAAAACAGGTCCATGGAGGTTGGTGAAGTGGAAAGAATGTAGGACTCAGGAGAAACCTGGCTATGGGCCTTTTCTCTAACAATTAATGCTTCTGCAACCCTAGGCAAGTCATTTAACTTGGACCTATGAGCTTCGGTTTCTTCTCCCGTAAAACAGGGATACTTGTAATGTCATCTTACAGGGCAGAAGTATTTATAAACCATAAAGCATTGTGTGAATGTTAGCCATCATCGTATTATCAGATTGCCAGGGGCACACAGTTACTTAGTATTAGAGTCAGAATTCCAACCTAGTTCTGACTAACTTGAAAAAGCACCATTTCATGAAGACCCAACTGGGGGTGGAGGAGTTGTTCGGCTGTCATCCCCTACTTGCTATTCCCTAACCTCTCTCCTGATCTCCAGTCTTGCATCTCTCCAGCTCTCTTGAACTGGATGTCCAATTTGTGTCTCCAACCCCACCTCTAAACTTGAACCCATTATCTTTGCCTCAAACTCTTCTTTCTAATTTCCCTGTTACTGCCAAGGGTACTGCTATCTTCCTAGCCTCGGGGTCATCCTTGACTCCTCTCTCTTACCTCCCTTATCCAATTACTGGCCAAGTCTGATCATTTCTACCTCGGTTAACATCTTCTGTGTGCCCCCTTCTTTCCTCTGACACTGCTGCCTTGGTGTAGGCAGGCCCTTACCACCTCCCGCCTGGAATACTGTAGTATCTTGCTTGTTGGTCTCCTTGCCTCAATTCTCTCCCTACTCCAATTCATTCTCCACCAGTCAGATGGATCTTCCTAAAACTCACCCCTCTATTCAAAGGACTCCAGTGGTTCCTTATATATTATCTCCAGGATCAACTATAAAGTCTTCCAGCTTTTAAAGTCCTTTATAACTTTGCTCCTTCTTGCCTTTCCAGTTTTCTTACATGCACTCTGAGATCCTAGCCTGTACTCTTCCTCAACCACCATCTCCCAAATCCTCGATTTTCCACTGGCCACCCCCATGCTTGCAGTGCTCTCCCTCCTCCTGTCTCCTACCTTCTTCAGCTTCCTTCAAGTCTCAGAAGCAACACTTTCTGCAGGAAGCCTTTCCAACCTTCCATAATATTGGTGCTTTCCCTCTGAGACTATCCCCAGTTTTTCCCTGTATTGTTTGTACATGGCTATTTTCATGTTATCTTCTCCACTAGACTGTGACTTCCTTGTAGGGCAGGGGCTGGTTTTTTAAATTTTGTTTTGCTTTTTTTCTAACCTTTCTTTCTATTCCCAGATCTTAGAGTGCCTGGCATATTATAGGTGCTTAGTAAATGCTGACCATTCCTATGCTCAGGTACAGGATTTAGAGCTGGAAAAGACCCAGTAAAATGAAGTATCTTCAATGTCTTAGTCAAGGTACTTGCAAAATTAGGATCTGAACCCAGGTCTTCTGAATCCAATCCAGTGCTCTTTTCACGATCCCACAGGTATGGGAAGGGTTGACACCTCTGATCAGTTGGGCTGCTGCCGGCCCCCCTCTCCTATCTGTACGATCCAGGGAATACCCTGGACAGTCACGCTCAGTTCCCTGTCGGAACTTCTGCAGATTCTCATCGATACCTCTGGCCAATGTCAAAGCAACCTTTATTTTTTCTTGCTTTCCTGGATAGTTGTATATATTTTGCCCTAATGGAAGTGTCATAGACCACAACCTCTCAGAGCAAGAAGCTCTGTAAAGTTTCCAGTCCAACTATCCCTGCTCATACAGGAGGGAAGTTACAGAATAGTTTGTCTACTTAACACCAGGGAAAAACATTTGATCAGGAACTGGAACAGATTTAGCTCCTGGTATGGTCAACAGGGGCTAGTGTCTCACTATTAGATTGGCAGAGCTGAGGAATGTCATAGATACAGTTTGCCTGGATTTTAGGAAAACATTAAACAAAGTCTCATGCTGCTCTTGTGGCCAGGATGGGAGAGATGTGAAATCTCAGACAGTGTTCAGAGCTATGTCAGTGAGAGTTCCCCTGAACTCTGCTCTGGTCAAAGTACATTTGAACTATAAGTGGGGAAATGAAAGGAAATAAACATTTAGTAAGTGCCTACTATATACACTAGGTACTGTGCTAAGTGCTTCTTACAAATATGATCTCATTCCATTACATATACATCCGTGTGTCACATTTTAGAAATGACACTGACAAGGGGGAGGGCATCCAGATGAATAGGGCAGGTGCAGGGCCCTGAGCTCATGCCATCTAAAGATGGGTTGAGGTCTGAAGAAGATATCCTAACAGAGAAATGACACTACCCGGGGTAGTGGGTCCCTTTTTACTAGAGTATATCAAATAGAGGCTGGGTGATAACTGGCAAAGGGCAGCAGGGTACAGGGCCTTCTGGGTCAGGTATGGATTAGATTGGATGGTTTTTGAGTTCCCTTTTAACTCAAACCCTGGAGTTGACCTCACAAGTCAAGCCTCTGGTGGCAGAGTGGGAAAGAGAAAAAGCCTGAGATTGGGAATCTGAAATCCAAAGCCAAGCTTGCTGAGCCCTATACCACTCCTCATCATGGTTAATCTTTTACTCCCTGTCTCTGCCTCCTCTAAGAACTGGGGCCAGGGTAAGCGAGGGAGGTGGCTACACCAGGCCATTAGTTTTTGAGTAAGGGAATCACATGGTCAGATATCTTTATTAGGTATCCTTTTCAAAGGAAAAGTACATTTATTTTTTTATAGATAAGGTGTTGGTAATGTGGTGCTAAGGAAACACCATTGGATTTAAGTCAGAAGACCTATGCACATAACCTTGACCTGTCACCCCATCCTCCAAGTCTCATTTTACTTTGTAGCATCTACCTCATAAGGAGATTGTGAGGAAAACGCTAGAGAAATAGGTATTATCATTATTTTTAGGGGACATTCTTTTAAGGGGCAGACATACTGCTTAGAACATTATATAGGTGAGTACAAGGGGGTCACTTTAATATGACTTCATCAGCTGCAGGAAAGAAAAATAACATTACTCTTGCTTTAAAGGAATTTCTTTCATTTTAATTCAGAGATCTCATAGTAGCCCTGTGCAGGGATAGTCCTTATGATTCAAGAGGTATTTGATCTCTGGATCTAGCTCACATAAACAAAAAATAGAACATATTCATTTGAGTTTGCGGGAAACTCCCGAGAATGTGGCCAAAAAGCAAGCAAATGATGGAAAAAAAGATTCCCTGGGAGGCAGGAGAAAAAAAATGGAGGGAGCATGATACAATGGTGAGGGCACTACACTTGGGTCAGGAAGCCCAGGGTTCAAATTCCTACCTCAGACATTGATTCTGATTGTTACTTCCCCTCATCTGTAAAATGAAAGGGTTGGACAGAATGACTGCTAGGCTTCCTTCTAGCTTTAAATGTAGGACCTATCTCCTGCCCTCAAAAATGAGGGGGATGAACTCATTGGCTATTGTTTCTTCACAGATGAGAAAGCTGAGGCAAGTAAAGTGATTTGCCTATGACTCCATACTTGGCTTGGATTTGGAATCAGAGGGGTCAGTGGCTTTACTACTTGCTAGCTGTGTGACCTTTGGTCAAGTCATTTCAATTCTTTAGGCCTCAGTTTTCTTTTCTCTGAGATGAGAGGATTGTAGAATTAGATCAATAAGGGCTCCTCCAGCTTGAGAGTTGTGATCTTGTAACACTGACCTTCTGCTGTCCAGTCCAGAACTCTACATGACCTTGGCCCCTAGAATCAAGGACCCAGAGAGATCTAGTCCAATGCTTTCCTTTCCTCTAAAAGGAAACAGGTGCAAAAAGATTAGGTGACATGACGTTGGTCATGATGTCACCTAGCTATTCTGGACTAGTGGCAGAGCAGATCTGCCCTCAGTTCCATTGACATTCATGTTCTTGTCCCCTCATAGTGCAGCCTCCTTCACAGTGTGGTGTGAGAGACTGAGGGAGACTACCAGACAAACTTGGAATAAGGTGCTCTTTCGTGTTGGTTGGGAGAAGCACTGACCTAGCATTATGGAAAGTTAATTTGCCTCTGTCTGCCTGCGCTGCGGTGCTTGCCCCATGCCAGCATGTGAGGAAAGAGAAGATGCCAGAATGCTTACACAGGACCTGAGTCAAAATAACAGGACAATGGCATATTTATTTACAACAGGACAAAAAGATACGCATATTAATTAAAAATTAAAAACCATAAAAAAAGTCAGAAAAACCTATGATGGTTTGAACTTCTCCATGAGGAGTCCATTCCAACATTATCTCTTAGAGAAAATATTCCAAATCTAAATGAATTAAAGATTCCAAATCACAGTTAACGATTGTCCCCTGGTTCCCCTTTCCCATCTTGATCCTTGGTTGATCCAACTTTGGTGTTACAAAGTAATCCCAAAGAGTTATTAGGCAAGATTGTAAAGTAGGTTCAATGGTTTTAGCTGGTGGGTGGGTGGGGGGCTGGGAGAAATTATAGAGGGGAACCTCACTTCTCTCTTAAAATAGGAGTTAAATCAATCAGCCATCTATAAACAACCCTGAGCTTTGTTCTGTGGCGGGAACCAGTGAGAAGGAAATAGGGCAATAGAAAACTCCCCAATACACCCCATCCAGGTATTAATTCCGGTATGGGCTTGGTCTCTTACAACATAACAACAGGGAAATCAGTCAGGGCAGAAATAGAACTATTCCTATGAGGTCTGTATGAATGATTACGGTCACTGTCTGCAGAAAAGCCATCCTTGTCCATACATGTTAAAACAACTTGCTTGCTGCAAAGAAGAAAGATGGGGAAGGGCTTCCCATTCTCTCACTGATATTTAGGGACGACTCAAACTCACCTTCCTTCTTCACTGCTCTCCACTTTAACTTAGTGGCTGTGACTGTTCCAAAGGAGAAAAGTAAGAATTCAAACTTGGCTCTAAAGCCTGGGATAGACAGGAGAGAGGGAAGCTGGTTGTAAGATACAGCTTGTAGACCAGAGGAAAGCCTTTCCTCTTCCTCAGCCAACCTGCCAACAAAATGAGCTCAAACAAGGAAACCAGTTTTCTCTCTTGTCCTGTCCACAAAAGAACTTGAGGGCCTAAAAACAGTAGTGAGAACAGCGACCAAAACACATTGTAAAAGTACAGCCCTTTGGAGTGAGTGAGAGTGAAGTGGGGAAATGGGCTCAAAGCCTCCCCACCCACTCACTCACCAAAGTCCTCCCCTCCCACAGCAACGAAGGCAGGCTCACTGCTCAGTCACACGTTTCTTGGCACCACAGAAACACTGATTGGTTTATGTGAAGGCCTCTCTTTCTCTCATCCAGTTCCCAAGACAGGGAGATCCCCGCTTCCCACAGAAGGTTGTCATCCATAGGTGCTGGTGCTCAACTCTGACCTTCCTCTGGCCACTGGACAAGGCTTGAGTTTTGGTTGTTGGAGAGGGTATCACCAAGCTCTTCCCCATCTTGCTCTGTCTCTGAACATCCAGGATCACAGTCTGGGGAGGGGAGAGGAAGGAGCAGGATGGGTGGGAGGTGGAGGCAGAGGGCACTTGCTGGGGAGACAGAATGACCCATCTCCAGAGTGGGAACTGAACTTGCAAGAATCCACAGAAAACACAACTGGGAATGATGGGAAGAACCCCATCAAATGGATGGAAAGCAGCAGCTTCAAAAATGCCCTGGGTATTTCAAGATTTCCTGTCCAGGTGGTTTCTGTCCAGGAGATGGAAAGGCTCTTCTCAAATCAAGAGCCCTGGTGACCAAAACTCAGTGTCCTGGAGACTCCTCCTGTTGCCAGTTTCAAATCCATTTATGTAAAATTGAGGGAAGAAAAATATAACAAGCCAAAGAATTATGAATGGAGGGGCATTTCTTAGCTTTAGAAATTAAAAAAAAAAGTCCCCCATAGAACTGGAATAATATGATAAAATGCAAGATTTATCTACAAGTCCCTCCCACCCCAAGTAGCCCCAGGATCCATGAACACTGTGCCAAAAATGACATTCCAAACGAGCAGGAGTTATTTTATTTCACTCATCAATCCCCATTGGTTGGTTTCCTTTGGAGACCAGGGAAAGGAATCCCCCTTCCTTTCTGGCAGGAAACGCACAGGTCTGTCTCTTTGTGCCAAATGAGTTTCCATGTTCAGTCTATCTTTACTGCTGCATAGATTTTGCGGACAAACATGTAGGCTGCATAGAAGCCGATAGTGCCGGTGAGCAGCCAGAAGGAGAGGACCATGAGGGCTGTGTAGCCGAAGTATAACAGGGAGGGAATGAACTCGACAATGTCCAGCTAGAGGAAGGAAAGACAAGCAGAGGGAAGGCCTTGTCAGAACTGCTCGGTGTCAGGGCTCTTTGTCACCTTTCTGTTCAAGAGGGGAAGCCCTGACCCCATGAGAGCAGGGTGTTGGATCTCTAAGCTCACATTTCTTCAGCACTTTGAGGTTTAAAAGTATTTTCCTGTAAGTCATGTGGTACAAGCATCCTTCTCATTTTACATGACTGAAATGGTTGAGAAAAATGAAATGACTAGAAGCTGACTAGGGCTGGAACCCAGCCTTGCCTCTTTCACACGTGAAAGGCCTCAGTTTCTGTGTCTACTATTAAATTTGGCAAAGAAGTTTCTATTCATACAACCTAGCCCCTTAAGGCTTTTTGACAGAATTACCATAAAGAAGCTCTCTTCTCACCCTCAGAGACTCAGGGCAGTCATGTGGCACAGGATTTTTACAGTGTGAGACCTGGAGACAGGGAAGTCCAGTCTCACATGCTTCCTAGATGTGTGATCCTGGGTAAGTCACTGTACCTCTCAGCCTCAGTTTCCTCATCCATAAAATGAGGAAGGTAACAGGACTCATCCTATATGGTGATCAAATGAAACAACCAAGTGTTTTGCAAACCTTAGAGCGCTAAATAAGTGCTAGCTAGCATTATTTATTTATCCATTTATTTGTTTATTGGAAAAAGAAAGCTAAGAACTTAAGTCCTAAAAAAAATTAGATGCCAACCTCTCCTATGAGAGAACTGGGGCAGTAATAGATTGTGATAGGAGAGGGGGTGAGGAAGACAGCTGCATACCCTTCTGGGCATGTGAGGTATCAAGATTCAGAAACTTGACTCTTCCTAATCCCCTACCACCAGGGTCCTATTGCTGAGGGATGGGAGATGGCGGTGGCCTCCAGTTTGTAACTTATACCTTATTAACGAAGTAAAAAATGGCATAAATCAGGACATAGAAGGCAGAGCCTCCAGAGACCAGGAAATTCCTCCACCACCAACGATAATCCTAAGCAGGAAGCAGAGAAAAATGAGAATCTAAATTACTAACTCCAGCCAGACCCCCCTTCCCCCATCTTCCATGGCTGACTATAGCCCTGAAATCCTGGAGATCAATTTATAGAGGAGATGAGATGGTGAATCATTTGGCTCATTCCTCTGACAGGACACAGTACTGAAAACAAGGTATACCTGAGGCCCTGACTGTGTTCTAAGGCCCCCCTGATATCCTATGTTCCAAAAGAGCTTCCAGAAGTGACATTCTATTTTCTAAAAGTCTTTATAGCAATAACCTGTTCTAGGCCTTATGTTCTAAGGTCTGTTTCAAATATGACATTCTATAGTTCTGTGATTACTGAAGGCTATCTTTTCACTTGAGAAGGATTGGATTACTTCTGTCCAAACTTGTTCTAGATTGTTTCCTTTCTCTTGGGTCCACGGTAACAAAATCAGGGGCCTGCTCCCCATCACTTTATTTTACTTACCTCAGCACAGAGCTGGAAGTACACCATGACAATGCTGATCTGGGAGCAGGACACAACCAGGATGATAAATACGAGGAACAGAAAGCCGAAGAGATAGTAGAACTGATTCTCCCAGATAGCCTGCACACAAGAGCAAAGTGTTTCAGGCAACCTGCCCATCCAGTTCTGTTTCTGTTGTCCTGTCCTGGTCCCAGAGGAAAAGGAAAACCACTCCCTATTCTAGGGGCAGGGCTCAGGACATGAGCTGAGAAGTTTTCACAAGGTAGGTAACTAAGCAAGCTTCATGGAGTCAGAGGTACTGATGGTAGTCTGGGTCTGTCCTTACAGATGTGATAGTTGATGATCTACAAGAAAGGTGTCAAACTCATGGTCCTTGGGCCAGGGAATCTCTCTGAACCAGATTAAAATCTAACTGGGAAACATTTAACAACAACAACAACCCAATAAAAATGTTAACTTGTGGTTTTCTAAGTCAATATTCTGCCCAGAGGGATGGAGGGATCAGTTCTGAGTTTGATAGCATTGATCTATAATACATGAGGCAGAAACCCTTCTCCCTGAAGCCACAAGTCCTAGCTAGTTAGCAAAGGCCACTGTTTCCAAGGCTGTGGCCCTTTCTCATGCTTTGTGGGGCTCCAATATTGTCCTACTTCCCATGGGTTCCAGAAGCAATAAAAACAGAGCCAGCACACCCTGAAGTGTTAATGGATCAACAGTGATACAAGACTCAATCCTTTTTTGAAAGCATTTTTTCATAATGAAGGTCAGATAGGGAAATTACATGATTAAATGAGCAAAGTTTCCCTGAGCATCTCCTATAAGCAAGCCTCTTGATACAATCAGGAATAATGGACATACTTTTAGGTATGAGGACGTGCAACGACCAGTGAACTTTGAGTAAGAGAGCCTAGACTAAAGTCTTGGCTCCACAACTTACTGGGTATGGGATATTGGAAGAGTCATGTTCTGTTCTTTGGCTCTCAAATAAGGACTTTGGATTAGGTGATTTCTAAGGACTCTTCTGGTTCTAAGATTCTGGGATCATTTCTGAGCAATGCTTCATGCTTTAGCTACCAAAACAATGATGGCTCAAGCCTCTCCCATGGTACCTGGGAGCAGACCTTATAAGATTGGAGGCACCAGAGTTCTTTATTATGGAAGCTGGAGGAAGAACAAAGTCACTCTATTTTTAGTATCTGGAGGCAAAAGGGGTTAGACATCCCTCTCTTGGCTAATAAAGTTGCAGGGCTTGGCATGCGTGTGATATTGGGGCCACAGGGAGGGGATGCTCACACTGAAGATGAAGAAGAGTTCAATGAACATGGCTCCAAAAGGCAGGATTCCAGCCATTAGGATACTACATGGGAAAAGGAAGAGCAGAAGTGAAGGTAGGATTAAGAGCACAAGGTATCACAGGAAAACAAGACCATCTAGCTTTCCATTATGGATCACGATAGTCCTTCGCACTTGCATGGGGGATTCACATACCTCATCACACATAAGCCCTATGACCACACCATGGGATAAAGGCAGGTGTAATCTCATTTTTTTTTTAATTTAAATTTAACTTGTTTCAAAAATGTTTTATTGAAGTCTTTAGTCTTGCATCACAACCACTTTACCCCCACAGCCTGTTCTGGACTGACAAAAACAGTTCAGCAAAAATGGCTAATACAGTAACCTCATCTGACAATGTACATGATATTCTCCTAGTAGTTCTCCATTTCTCTCTCATGAGGGGAGATAAACTCATTTTATAGATGAGATAACTGAGGCCAAGAATAGTGAAATGACTTCATTGAGGTCACCACATATGGCGAGTGAATGAATGGTAGAGGCAGGATCTGAATCCAGGTCTCCACTCCCCTTGCAGCACTTTTTCCACTAGATCAGGGGTAGGATGGAGAGGAACAGTCTCATCCCTTCTAGTTCCCCTAAGTGCACCTTCTCTTTGGGCACTAGTCTGCTTTGCTTCTTCCTGAGAGTAGCTCTAGGAGAATGAAGGGAGAGCTTTGGAATAGGGTGCCCATTTTCATAATAAACACAATGAAAGTCACTATGGTGGAGGAGAAAGACCCTGAAGACTGGGGCTGAGCACCAGTTATGATGAATCCTAGCCATGTGACTTCTCCTCTGTAGACCTCAGTTTCTTTATCTGCAAAATGGGGTTGGCTACATTACCTAACTCACAGAGCTATTTTAAGGAATATAGTATATTGTAAATTGGATAACAACACCTGAATGGGAACTGAATGGGAACACCTGAGTGATGCAAATGGTAAATGAACTTAAATCTAGCAGATCGGCCTCCCTAGCTAAAATCCTCTACTAGTTCTTTCTCAAGGTCCCATTTCCCTACCCCTTAGAAGAACATATATTCTCCCTTGTGCCACCCAAGGAACTCAACTCACCCCACGAATCTGTTCATGTACCATCGCTGCTCAGGGATTTGCCGGGGGATCTGGTTGGTGCGCACAGGGTTGTCATAAGGCTGCTTGCGGAATCCAAAGTAATAGCCCAGATATACCAATGGCAGAGAGATCCCAAACCACATACACAGCAAGGCTACCATCGTAGGGAATGGTACCTGGAAACAATGTATCCAGGACATAAAAAATTTCTAAGAGTCTATGAACATCCTGCATTTACAAGCTGATTGCTCATCTAGTTTTTAGAAATCTGTCTGTTTGCTTAAGGAACACAGATTCAAGACAGTTTGGTCACTGGTAATTACTATTTGCATAAGAGTGGAATAGAGAATGTTTGAGGTTTCATAATAGCAGCACCACGAAGTGAGTCTGCCATTGTACTAGACAGCGGGAATTCAGGTAAAGTGAATGCTAGTCATGCTAGTCTATTTATAGTCTAGTCATGCTTTGCTATTCTCGGCAATGTAATGACCTAGTACAACTCTGTAGGACTTAGGATGAAAAATGCTATCCACCTCCAGAAAAAGAACTAATGGTGTCTGAATATGGATTGAAAGTATATTTTTTAAAATTTCTTATTTTTCTTCAGTTTGGTTTTTGGGTTTTTTGGTGTGTTTTCTTTCACAACATGACTATTATGGAAATGTTTTGCATGACTACACATGTATATATTAAATTGCTTAACTCCTCAGTGGAGGATGGGGGTAGGGAGGGAGAAAGGGAGAAAATTTGGAACCCAAAGTTTTAAAAATGAATGTTAACAATTATTTTTACATGTAACTGGGGAAAAGTAAAATACTAAATTAAAGAAAAAAAAATCTAGTCATAGAAACTGGCTTGGTGATTTATTGGGATTGAGGTATATGTGTCTGCCTGCCAGAGAAAATCATCAACTGGGGAAGGTACAATGTGGGAAATGCATACTCCTCTACCTACTTGAGGAAAAAGGCAAAAAGACTTGAAGATGTTTCTCTACAATCCAGTTCATTTGGGAAAATGGGAAGTTCACTGGTAACATTCAAGAAACAATTTAACAAAGAAGCCCAGAAATAAAAAGATTCTAAGGAGGCAAAGGAATAACCAAATAGGGGTCTGAAGGGTGGAGAGAAGGAAGGGAGGAACAACAGACAGCTCTCACGTAGAGGAAGGGGAAGGAGAAGAAGGGAGAATTCCCTCAGCCACTCTGGGAACCCACAGACACCCAACCCACCCCCCCAATCTGTTCATGCTCCACCACTGCTCCACAGCCGAGTGAAGCTACAAAATGGATGGGAGCTACTTCCCCAAAAGGATGCATTTGGAGCCCCATGAGAAAGAAAGATGATCTAGAAGCACCACTATGTACTTGCTAGGAAATCAGTGACTGGTACCTCGGGGGAAAGGCAAGGTGCGGTACCTACTAACTCCCTATTGTGAAGTACAGAGGCAAAGCAGTCATATGGATACTTGATAGAAATGCTATTTTCCTATCTGTGGTATTTGGGGATGTGAAGGAGAACCTGTTGAGACTAATCAAACATAGTGACTGGCCACTTTTAGTGATTCAGTGAGGGCTATTTTAAAAAGAAATTTGAAAAGGTCTGTAGGGACTATGAAAATTTGGGTAGGAAATAGATGTGGGACATAAGTAGTGGTGCTGTATCTTTTTTTCAGCAAAAAGTTTAGCTATTAGAACAGAAAAGAACTAGAGAGAGTTTAGTTAAAAGTTGGTGTTCAAGAATTAACTGCCAAATCCAACGGGCTCAGTCTTCTTGATTTTTCCTTAGTATTAATCAAGTTTACCTCCTAAACCAGGGTATCTTAACTATTTTTGTATTATGGACCCTTATGGCTTACATGAAGTAAAATACACAGAATTGCAAAGGAAACCAATTATAATGAAATATACTTCTCAAAATATTTAAATAACAAGTTCATGGATCCCAAGTTAATAACTTCTGTCTAGATACTTTGTCCTCCTTGAGGGTTAGTAACACTGTTCTCACCCCTGTGGCTGCTCTTTCTCCCTGTAGTATTATCTTTATCCTATCCCCTTTGCCCAGACTGCTGAGGGCTTGACCTGGGCCCTCTATTCTTCTCTGTCTAAACAGGCATCAGCTTTCATTAACTCAACTGTGGCCTATATCACCAACTGGATGTCCCAGAGGCATCGTGAAACCAATGTTTGAAACAGAAGTAATTATCTACCCTTCCCCCATCCTCCCCTTTCCCAAATCCCCCCACCCTTTTGAGGGTACTACCACTATCTCAGCTTCACAACCTCAAAATCATCTTAAACTTTACTTCAAGCATTCACCAAGTCTTGTTGATTCTACCACCACCCTGTAGCTCTCATCCAGTTCTGTTTCTTTTCCTCCTCCTTTCATATGGCCACCACTGTAGTTCAGGCTCCCTGACTATAGTGGCTCCCATTCTCTAAAGCACCTATCTGTTCAAAAGGCTCCATCCAAAGGTTGGTTCCCTTTTGCCTTTAATTTAAAATACAAATTCCTTGACTGGCTTTTAAAACTCTTCTCAGCCTGGCTCAGGCCAACCTTACCAGGCTTTGTGCATATACTCTCCATCACACCTTCTATATTCTAGTCCAAATGATCTTCCTGCTGTTTCTTACATGTAATACTCCCAGGCTCCTCCCCCATCTTCATGCATATGCTATCTCCCAGGTCTAGAGGAAGTGGCATTTGCTCTGGGCTTTATCTAAGTGTTGTATATTCCTAAATGTTAACCACAGTGCTTAATAAGGCTTTGTGATATTTGGAGTTGATAAAATGGGCAGTGGTATAGCACTAATGTATCAAGATGATACTGAACTGAGGGTAGCATAGGATGTAGAAATGGAGATTTCAGAACTGAGGTCTGAAGTAAGGTCTTTCCTTATTAGTTGAATGACAATCTAGTAAGTTAGTAATTGCAAGTTAAAGTCTTCATTAACAGGGATGAAAATACTTGCAACATCTACTTCACAGGGTTGTTGGGATGAAAGCATTTGTAGACCTTAAAGCTCTCTGTATATGAGCTATATATTTCCAGATAACTATACGGAAATCCACAAACCTTGGGAAACATGGTAGAAAGCATCTGGGTTAGTATAAAAAAAAGAAAGAAAAAGAAATAATAATGTTATGGTAGTATGTTACCAACCACCCAGCCAGGGGGAAGAAAATGGATGAGTTCCTGATAAAGATCTTCAAACTAGCACTGAGTCAAGATACAAAAATACTAAGAGACTGTGATTCTTTGGACAACTGCTACAAGTTTAGTTCCACTACACTAGCAAATTCCTTTAAAATTTTTTTAAATTTTCAACATTCACTTTTATAAGATTTTGAGTTCTAAATTAAACTAGCAAAATCTTGACTGAACTTTTGGACATGTCATCTAACAAGAAAAGTTTTGAACAAAAAAGTAGAAACTGGTTGAAGGAGAAACTATAATCTTGAGAGAAGATTACCATGTCATTATAGGCTTTGTAGTAGCCAAAAGGAATATATTAGACATGATGAAATGTCTCTGAGCCTTTTACAAAGTAAATTTTATTAAGTTTAGAAAATAAGCAGTTAAATTCCTATTGCCAGGGAATAATCAGCAATCAATAAATTAACCAGTATTTATCAAATGCCTGTTTTGTGTCAGGAACTGTGCCAGGTACTAGGGATCCAAGTACAAAGAATGAAACAATTCATAAAAAGCTTACATGCTAATGGGCGAGACAGGAAGTAGAGATCTAAGTACACAGAGCATAATTTTAAGTAAATAGAAATATATACAAAGTAGTTAAATACAAAAGTAGTTTTGGAGGGAAGACACTAGTGGTTTGAGGGATCAGGAAAAACTTCATGAGGAACAGCATGCTTGAACTAAGTCCTATAAAGTCCATAGCGAGGGACTCTGTGAAGTAAAGGCAAGGACAGGTTCTGCATTCCAAGAATGAGGGGCAGCTGGTGCAGAGGAACAAACAGCAAAGAAGGCTGTGCTGGCTACACTGCAGAAAGGAGCTGATATTACCAGTGACCAATGAGGCTAGAAGGACAGGTTGTGTAGGGCTCTAAAAGCTAACCAGAGGAATTTATATTTTACATTTTATCCTAGGAAGCACAGGAAGTCACTGGAGTTCACTGAACGGGGGAAGCACTACATTTTAGTGGTAGTGTGTAGGGTGAACTAGAGAAGTGAGAAACTTGAGGCAATGGGACTAATTTAGAAATATTAATTACATAATTTAGGTGAGAGGTGAGAAAGACCTGAACTGAGGTGGTAGTGATGTGAGCAGAGAGAAGGATTGCTTGCGAGAGATGCTGTGAAGGGAAATCAGCTCAAGAGTGAAGAGTACTCTATGAAAGAACAAAATCCAATTACAAGTGATCCTAATGAATAAGAAAAGGGGGACAGGGCTAAATAGTAATACAATTATACAAGGAGTTGTCTGACAAAGTCATTCAAAAAGAATACATAAAGAAGACAGAATGAGGGGCATACAACTAAAGGAGCACATAAAAGATTGGCAAAGGATTATCAAAACAATTTCAGGAATGAGAAAACCCCATATGAGCTAAGATTCGTGTAAAATGTTTTGGACAATAAGAAGGGTATGTTTTGTGCAAGAAGCCAGACAAGGATGGAACTGGCCTGATGCTTGATCTTCAGAATGGAAAAGAAAAAACAAAAGCTGGAAGGAAATTGGTACAAAAGATAGGTGAAAGGAGATTGAGTCCCAACAATTTAACCCATGTTACCTCATAATTCCAATACATCCATGTCTCCTAGATCAGGTTAATTGTATCCAAGCTAGAGGTTCTTAATTTTCTATGTGTCATGGACCCACTTTGCAGTTCAGTGAAGCATATGGACTTGATCTTTTAAAAAAAATTCATAATCAAAGGAAATGCTAAATTTTAAATAGAGGTCAGTAAATATGAAGATGTAATTTTTCTCCCCCATTAAAGCTGATGGGCTCCCTGGAATCTATCCATGGAACCCAGGTTAAGAAGCCCTGCCCTAGGTTGAAAGAATTTATGGGAATGAAGAATAAATGGCTTTTAGCAATCTTTTAAGACATTTTGTTGACAGCAAAGAATTACAAACAAAGTAGATGTCTGTCAACTGGGGAATGGTTAAACCAAGTGGTAACTGAATGTAATGAAATACAACTGTGCTATGAGAAATGATATGTGTTATGGATACAGAGAAGCATGGAGAGTTCTACATGAACTGATGCAGAAGGAACTAAGGAAAGTAAGACAACAGACACAGTTAACTATAACAATGTAAAATAGAAAGAACAACCATGTACACAAAAAAATCAGAAGTGAATGTTACAAAATTATAAAGATCAAATAGAACTGGACTGAAGAGATGAGAGGGCACTCCCAACCCAGCCCTTCATAGATGTGGGAGATCCAGAAGTGTTACAAATTGCACACGTTTTTTGACTTTTTCAATGTATCAATCAGTTGTGATTTTTTAAAAAAAGCAATTCTAGCAAACAAAAAGGATTCCAGAAGCCTGAAAACAGACATATGTATCATTTTTTTTTTAAAAAGGAGAAGGAGGTAGACTACCAAATATTTGCAGTTAAGACAATGACTAACGATGGCCTCAGGATTACTAAAGAAATGATTTATGAACACTTCGGAAGTATTCACGAGGAAGCAGCCATTACAGGTTCCATAAGAACAAGTCACAGTAGGCTAAATTTCTTTTTTTTTTGACAGGATAGAGCAGGGGAATGCTGTAAAAAAGAATATCTGGGTTTTAGCAAGACGTTCGATAAAGTCATAGACAAAGTCCTTGTGGACAAGATGGAGGCATATGTGTTACAAGAAGTACAGTTAAGTGAGTTGCTCCAAAGAAGACTGATTCATGGATTCATATCAACCTGAAGAGAAGTCTCAAGTGACTTACTATGCCATAGGACTTGGCCTTGGACTCTGTTCCGTTCAATATTTTTATCAATAACACTCCAAGTCCTACCTGTGATTTTCCATTTTCTGTCTGTGCCTAGAGCCCTTCCTTTCTTATCTTAGACTCCCTAGTTTCCTTAAAGGCTCAGTTCAAATGCCACCTTCTACAAGTAGCCTTTCAAAGTCTTCTCAGTCTCTCCTTGCCATCCCTCAAGCTGTCATGTATCAGGTTTGTATATTTGTCTCTCCCAGCGAGACTGGGAGCTTCTTTTGGGATGGCACTGTTTCACTGTCATCTTTGTACAAAAGTCAACTATCCAAGAACAGGAGAAGAATATTTGTAGATATCAGATGATGTCAAAAATACTTTCAGTGAATTCAACATAAATAAAGAACGGAAAATGACTGTGATCCTAAACTACACTGATACAAGTACACTGTCCTGAACCATGCTTCCCCCAACCCCCTTGAAAAGATAATTATAATATATATAACAGGTGACTCCACATTCTCTCCTCTCATCCTCCTCTTAAACCCTTACAATCCGGCTTTCTACTTTATCATTCCACTGAAACTGTGTTCTCCAAAGTTACCAATGATGTCTTACTTGTCAAATCCGATGGCCTTTTTTCTCAATCCTCATTCTCCATGACCTCTCTATAACCTTTGACACTGTTGATCACTCACTCCTCCTTGACATTCTCTTCTCTCGGGGTTTTTGGGATACCACTCTTGCCTCGTTTTCTCCCACCTTTCTGATTGTTCCTTCTCAGTCTCCTTTGCTGGATCTTCCTCCAGATCACATCCTCTAACCATAGGTGTCCCTCAGGATTCTGTTCTGGGTTTTCTTCTCTTCTGCCTCTGTACTACTTAGTGATTGCATTAGCTCCCATGGATGCAGTTAGGATTCCTGTGTTGACAAATCTCAAATATATCTACCCTACTTCAACCTCTCTGCTGACCTCTAATCTTTCACTTCCAACTGCCTTTTAGACATCTTGAACTGAATGTCCAGTAGATACCTTAAACCTGACATGTCCAAAATTGAACTCATTATCTTGCCCCCTAAATGCTCCCCACCAACTACCTTCCCTGTTACTGCAGAAGGCAACACCATCTTCAGTCCCTCAGGCTCACAATCTAGTAGTCATCCCAGACTCCTCACTATCTCTCAACTCTCATTTCCAATTTGTTGTTAAGGTCTGTTGACTTTGCCTTTGCAACATTTTTAAAAATGCCCCCTTCTTTCCTTTGACACTACCACTACTCTTGTGAAGGCCCTAATCCATTATACCTATTACACCATGGAACACATAAACAAAGCAGAGGTTTATTTGAATGTATCTGTATTGTCTTAAAAGTGGAATTTCTTTTAAGCTTCTATCTCCTAACTATATCATCCACTGCAGAATCAAAGGGGCTATTGCTATGTGTTTTGCTACAATTCATTATGTTTACTATTATAAGACTCCCACCAAAGACAACTGTAATATTGCTCTCCCTATCTAAAGTCTCTCCCCACTCCAATCTATCTTTCATTAAGCCACCAAAATGATTTTCCTGAAGTGCAAGTCTGTCAATGTCACCGACCTAATCAATGAATTCCAGTGACTCCCTATTGCCTCCAAGATCCAATATAAAATCCTGGGTTTGGTTTGATGTTTGAACACTTCATATCCCTCCTGCCTTTCCAGTCTTCTTATATCTTACTTTCTGTCATGCACTAACAGCCTCTTAGCTGTTCCATGAATAAGATACTCCATCTCCAGACTCTAGGCATTTCCTGTGCCTCTGCTCCATGCTGAAATGTTCTCCTTCCATCTCCACCTACTGGCTTCTCTGAATTCCTTTAAGTCCCAACTAAAATCCCATCTTGTACAGAAAGCCTTCCCTCTCTTATTTTCTATTTATACTGTAGATAGTTTGTGCCCTTGTTTGTCTTTTGTCTTTTTGTTTTCTCAGTGCTTAGCAGAGTGCCCGGTACCAAGCAGGCACTTAATGTTTTTTGACTGACTAACTGACACACTGAGAACAAGAGGTAATAGCCCTTCTTATGGTCAAACCATATTTGAAGTAGTGTGTTTAAGACTGGGCACCACATCTTAAGTGGTCCATTAACTAGAAAGAAAAAGGTTGTTCAGAATAAGCAACCAGGATGGAGAAGGAGCTTTGAAAGCATGAACTAGAAGGATTTGTTGAAGAACTTGGAGAAGAAAAACTCTAAGTATTTGAAAGGTGACCATGTGGCTGGGGATTCAATTTGTTCTGTTTGATCCAATAGGGCAGAACTAGATCCAATATTTAGAGAAATTTGGGACTGGGCATGGTGGTGTACACCTGTAACCACAGGAAGGTTTAGGCTGGTGGATCTCTTGAGCTTGACAGCTCTAAGCTGCAGGAGGTTATGCTAATTGGGTGTCCTCATTAAGTCTAGCATCAATATGGCAATTTCCTGAGAGTGGGGTGGGGGTGGGGGGCATCTAGTTGCCTAAGGAGGGATGAATCAGCTCAGTTAGAAACAGAGCCAGTTCAAAGTTCTCATGTCAATCACTAGATGGATCTCATCCCCAAGTAAGGCCCTGCACTTGTAGCACAGGCGAGGCAGGGTGACCTAGTCTTTAAAAAAGGAAAAAAAAAAATAACTGGGAAGGAGATTGAAATGAACCCTTTAAAAATGGAATAGGCTTCCTTATGAGGTGAGTTCCCTGTGGCTGGAGGTCTTAAAAGAGAGGCTGAAGATTGGATGTTGGGAATTCTATAGAGGGGACTCAGTTCAAATAAAAGGTTGGACTGAACGCTCTCTGAAGTCTCTTCTAGCTTTAGGATTCTATTCTTGAATAAGACATGACTCAACAACAAGTCTTAAAGGCTTTTCAGTTGTTTCACAGCTGAGCAAGGCTGGACAGAGGGCATTTGGTTCATACCTAAAGATAGTGGCCCCATTAGGGAAGGGGATTTAAGTCCATAGAAAATGAGTTCTCTAGCTAATAAGATGAAAACTTGCTAACGGGGGCAACCATAGCATTATCCCTGGAGCTTTTCACATAGAATCTGGCAGAAAAGAGCAAAGCAACAGGGAAAAAAGGGGTCCAAGGAGAGAAAATATAACCATAGCACCAAGTATAAGAAGGGAAAACATTAATTCATCCATTCATCTAGTCAGCACTGGCTAAGAAAAAGAGACCAAGTTAAAAATGGAGGAAAACCCAGAAACTCTACAACCATAGACCCAAGGCATCCTGTTTCTTGACATCAACTTCTATAAAATGGATCTCTTGGCTTCTGAGAAGGAACATTTCCCCAGAACCTTGCTTCAATGAGGAAAAGATTTCTGGTGTGAACTAAGAATCCTTAAGCAGAACCCTTAAGGGAGAAGGACATCTTCAAGGCACTTTTGCATAGTTACAAGAGGTACAAGACTTCCTAGATTGCCCCAGGAGCATGACCTGGAACTTGGAGTAATAATCCCTTGGGTTCTGCAATGAAGGATATAGTTAGGGGGTAGAAGCTTGAAGGAAAGTCCCTTCTTGAGATAGTACAGATACATTCAAATAAGTCTCTGCTTTGTTCATGAGTTCCAAGGAATGAGAAGTTGCCCCCTCAATTTCTTGGCCTGCAGAAACTTCTAAGAAGTACATTTGGAAAATCTGTATTTTAAAGGCAAATTATATAAAGGACAATTAAGAGTAATCTTGTGGGGCAGAGTAGGCATGGCTGAGGAAATTCTACTTAGTACAGAGCACACTGCCAGGAACATGACTCCAATGACCCCAAACAGAAAAGCAGCAGCAATTAACCATGGGAAAAAAGACCTGACCAAGGGACTAGGGGCTTAGGGCCCACTTACCGCTCCTGATGAATGCTTCCCCCAGATGAAACAGTTCAGCACAAAGCAGATGCCAAAGACCACCCCAGGATACAGCATCGCCGTCTGGTGACAAGAGTGAATCAGGTTGGCTTGAGGGAGCTGTCAGCATTTGGAGATTGTCTCCCTGCCCTACACAGAGCTCCCTGTGCAGTGTCTCCCTGTCTGGGGAGTATTCTCTCTTAACAGGTGGGACAAGCCAATAAGGACTCTCATTCTATGGTCAATGCTGCTGCCTAAACAGAGGTCAGGATTTTAACTGCACTGCAAATACCTCAAGTTAATCATAGGCAGTTACACCCTCCAACTGCCTAAATCCCTCCCCAGTAGGGGCAAGATACTCCTGGCAGTTGTACATTCATGGTTTTCAGATCACAGAGGAGTACAGTGCTTTGCTTCTTTGAAGGACTGTTCCTGCTGTAACATCTTACGAATCTGTGTAACTGTTCATCTGAAAGAACCAACATCACTTCCCAAAAGGCTTAATGTTCTTTTGAGACAAAAAGCTATCTCTGCAAGAAGGTGCCACGTAATTATTTGAGTTATCATTTCTACTGATATTATATTTTTCTCTTACGCATTCAAAGCCTGAACTTTCTTTCCCTTCATCACCAGTTCTGAGAGGGACAAAGGGACACTTAGTGCTCTCATTTGATAGGAAAATACCCCTGGGATTCTTTTAATTCCATAAAAAGTCATCTCCTTCCTGTTTTTTCTCTCAGTCATCATCCTCACTGTTCTATTAAGCAGGTTTTAAGGCAAAGAGTCCCCAGGAGTCTCCAATTATTCCAGCCCTGTGTATCTCAACTTCCATTGTACTGACCCACAATTCTTGCCCAGGATTCTTTGTTCTCTGAGTTGTCACAATTCTTCAAAATCCTACCCCACAACAAACTTTCTTCCCAGTTTATCTTTCCCCTGATACCTAGCACCACTCCAAATAAATGAATAAAAAACATTCAGGCCTGCTGAAGAAAATCTCTGCTTCCAAGATAATACTGGGAAAGGTTAGGATAAAGAGAGCTACTCACACAGAAGGCTCCTTTCTTCCACCGATGACCCTTCAAGGTCCGGTATAGACGTCCAGCTGAAAATCCACCAAAAACCCTGTGAGAGAACATTAGGAATTATTCTAGTTATGGGGAGGACTCTTTAGAAAGAAAAATAAAGACCATAAAAATTTCCTCCCAATTCACCCTTCCCAAATAATGAGTATACAACCTACCCCATGAACATGAAAAGAAAACAAGCTGTGGTCATTAGAGCCCCCCGGCTGGAGGGAGACAGCATTCCCAGCATAGCAACAACTGAGGAGAGAGAAGGCAGAAGTGAGGAGGCAGAGCAACATATTCCACACCTGTTTTTTGTACTCTTAGGGTTTTAACTGACTACAACTCTTTTGACCCATTATTTTCTCAATATGGGAAAAACCCTCTTTTTATAGCAGGTGGAAAAATGGATGCTAACTAGGTCTTTGCAATAGCTATGATTATTTCTGTAGCCTTACTGATCATGGGAACTTGACCTCTAATCTTCAGGTAAGGAGTGGGGAAGGGGAGACTGGGACCCCCTAGAATATATAAGGGTCACTGGTTAGTAAAAAGAAACATATGGGACTAATGTGTACAGCTTCCTCAAAGACGGCACTTGCCTGGTAGGAACCTAGAAGCCCAAGAAGTGGTGACCCCCTGGGAATCTGCTCTTACCTTTCTCTCTAAAGTGCTCCTTGGGCAAAAGAGAGTGACTAACCCACTGAATAAGATAGCCTGGCACAGAAATGGCATGAGTATCAGGACCACCATTACCCTTCCAGTCCCAAGATACCACTCACAGATGACAATCAGTATCATACAGAAGAGTTGAATTCCAGAGCCTAGCAGGGAGCTGAGGATCATGGGATACTGGGGGGGCCTGAAGACATCACCATGTACCAATTTCCAGCCAGATTCCTCCATAGTGTCTTCCTATATCAAAAGTCCACAGAAATAGGAGTGTGAGTCTATGTTACAGTAATTACCACCTAAGAAAGTCCCTTACTTTCTTAGCTCAAGCTCTGTCACTTGTGAGCCCCTTCCCCCTCCCTGACGCTAGGCTACGCCCTCTCCCATCCCCCACCAAGCATCGTACAATGTCATCCTCCTTGTTATAGTTGGCGATGTCCTTTCGGAGAGTCCGGATGATGATCATACTGAGGATACCTGAAAGACACACACAGGGACCCGTCAGCTCCGTCACGTGCTGCTCTCCCCAAAGCCGGTCAGTGTCTCACTGACGACCGATGGACTATTGGATGGAGGGAATCAGGCCCCCGCCCCCCATTCTGACGAGACATCAGAGAGGACTATCTAGTCAACCCATACCTGAACAGAGATCACCTTTCTGACGTCCTCAACATCAACTTACTCAGCTACTGCCTGCCGAGCTTTAGTAATGGAAAAACCCCCTCTATCACCCGAGGAAGCTCAATCCCCTTTTGGATAGCTCTAATTACTAGAAAGTTTATCTTTATATTAAAGATAAAATCTGCTGCTCTGCACTTTCCAGAGATTTATGCTTTTTATGTTCTCTGGGACCAAACAGAATGAATCTAATTGCTCTTTCACATGATAACTCCATCAAATATTTAAAGACAGAACTGGAGAAATTTCCCACCTTACAGGACAGGGCACATAGTGACCCACTCTCCACTTGTAAGAAAGGCTATGACAGATAAAAAGGAAACAAAGGATGATTTTACTCTTGTGGGCCATTACTCTTACCAGCTCCTCCAAAGGTTCCATCTCCCAGGCCCTGCTGTTGCCCCAGTTTGTAAATGGGGAGAGGACTGATATACAGATCTCCTCTACAATCAACATCTCTCTCACCTGAGAGGAAGAAGACCACCACAACAGAGTTAATGATGGAAAACCAGTGGATCTGCACATCGCTCATGGTCAGATAGGTATCCCAGCGGGAGGCCCATTTGATATCACTCTCCTGGGAGGAGAAATAGAAAGCAGGATTAGGTCTTTTTCAGTGGAAATTCTCAAAAAGAAGATTATCCTCTTCCCTGCCCAAGTACTCCAGCTCCTGCCTCACCTCCCAATGTACAGAGTAGGTAAACAGTAGCTGATTTTCCTTTGTGGGATCAATTTCTTGCGGGGCAGAGCCTGCAGCATCAGGCAGGGTACACGAGTTCTTCTCATCCACTTTGAGGTCTGCAGGAGACACAAATTTGATCTGTCCCTGACAAGTTAGCCAAGAGCTCCAAAAGAGGCTCATCTATTAGTTTCCCAGTGCTGAGACTCCCTCCCTACCCTTTACCCTACAAAACGTGAACCTAGAGTCCTGGACTCTAGCAGTTTGTCCTGGTAGTTAGGGATAGTACCCAATTGCTACCTAAAGGGGAAGGCTAAGTTCACTCATCTCCCCAAAAGGTTCCACAGCTGGGAGATAGCAGGTTTGTTTGCCTGAAATAGAGTGTACCAAGAGAAGCTGACTGAAGGCGTATGGAGATCTTTTAGGGAGAGGACTAGGCTCACAATTCTAGCAGGACAACCTAGCTAAGCCCTCGCGTACCTGACACGATGTGCAGTCAGAGCATAAGCGTGACACACTCAACAGTTTCATAGCACTTTAAGGTTTACAAAACACTGTCCTCACAGCCACTCTGAGAGGTAGTGCTGCAATGATTATTATCTCCCATCTTACACATAAGGAAACTGAGACTCACAGAAGGGAAATGACCATCCAAGGTACAAGAGCTAGAGAGTGTTTGAGCTGAGATTTGAACCTAGATTTCCCGACTCCAAGTCAAGGTCTCCTTTCAGTACATTATACTCTGTAGGAGGCTACAAGGTCCAAACGTGGTGCCTCCCAGAATGGAGGTGAAGGGGCCCCTGAAATGGAAGTGGGTGCTCTTTGCCAGGCTCCAGCCTCTCTCAGTTTTATGGATGAAACCAGAGCTCAAGCTCTTACCCATCTCTGCAGCTAGAAGCATTCTGGCTGTGGAATCCCAGCCTAGTACCCCTTTGACCATGGCCCCCCACTCACCCTCCAGTCTGATGCTCTGGGGAATCACCTCAAAGCGGACGACACGGTAATTGTGCTCCTGATCTTCTTCTACATCCTCTCTGTGATAGTAAAGGATGAAGGAAAGATGATTATGTAGATAGATCTGAAATAGAAAGAAAAGGAAAAATAAATATACATATCAGTGGCTAGATGAATGGCAGCATGGAGCAGTGGTTACAGTTGACCTTGAAACCAAGAAGACCTGTGTTCAAGTCTTGCCTCTTATATATACTTGCTTTATGACCCTGGACAAATCACTTAATCTCTTAGAGTTTTAGGCAACTCTCTAAGAGTATAAATTACATAGAGGGTTCTGACTTACATTGGTAGAGGAATTTTCCTCATCTGGAAGTTCATCATCCCCATGATATCCAAGGTCCAGTCCCTATCCCTATCTATATTCTCGGTAACATCCTTCTCTTGAGGAGGGCAGGCATGACCCAGGGTTCTAGAAATCAATGCACTGGGAGGAGTACAGTTATTGGGAAGGCCTACCAAGTAAAAAAGGTACAGTGTACAATACAAGCTCAGCAACACATTGTGTGTCAATCACTCTGGGTATAGTCTAGCTATCAGAATTCAGGGAGGCTCACCACCTTCTCAAGTGGTAATCTGTACCCTGAAACACGTTCCTAACCCTAAGGAAAACATGGATCCTTGTATGGAGAGTCAACTGAGTTAACCCTACAGAAGTTATCACTTGGTGAGAAGACTAGAGGCAGACAACCAGTTAGAAGACAAAAACAAAAATCCCTTCACTGATTTTCCTGCCTCTAGGCCCTCCCTACCATCCAATCCACTCTGTCCAGCTACTTGCCTTTCCTAAAATGCCTCCTAGATCATGTCTCTTTGCTTCTCAAACATCCACTATCGTTCCCACTCGTTTTGGAAAAATTCCAACATCCTTCATGCAGGTTTTAGGAACTCCCATAATACCCCCCTGCCTATCTCTCCAAATTGTCCCCTATCCCTCTCCTACCTGAATTCCAGAGAGATGGATTTACTTCGCCATGCCCAAACACTTCTTTTCCTTCCCTTCCTGGAATTCCTTCCCTCTCATTACCAGATTTCTACTCCCCTTTCCAAGCCCAGTTCAATTTAATGCACAATCTATCCCCTGACTACAGTTTGTACTCTCCCACATCTTCAACCTGACTTGCGCTACAGCCTCAGCGTCCACTTTGGCCTGTTGAATTCTGACCCCTTTAAATCCTAAGGCAAATGCTGTCTCCTCCATGAAGTCTTATGGGTCAGTAACCATATTCCTCTCTCCTCTTCTTCTGAATTCCTACAGCACTGACAGTTGATATCATTCTATTGCCCCTTTCTCATTCTAACTTGTGAGCTTTCTCTTCATGTCTTGTCCCCTTCTTAGCTAGACTGAGACATCTTGTAATTCTTTGTATGGTCTTGTAATTCTCTGTATCTCCTTAAGCTCCTATCATAGTGTCCTACACAGAGAAGACTTTCAATAAGTCAAGATCAGTGACTGACTGGTTATAATAGTTCAGTATTTAGGTTGGATGCTTATGGCACAGATGCACTGGACTGGATGATCCCTTCTCATGTTTAAATGGTTTCTCACCAAATCTTCTGTGCTATAAATTTAGGCTTTAACATCATCTCTTCAGATCCCCATCTGGCATCCTATGAATATAAACTATGTACAAGAGATTCCTGAGCACTTGGAACCTGTTTACCTTCGAAGCATCTGCGAAGCCTAGCCTGTAGCCATGCTCAAACTGCACTTCCTTCTCCTTCTTCTTGCCCTCATCATCCCGGTTTGAGTACAGCTCCAGCCGAGTGGCCACAGGCAAGTTATCTGCAATGCTGAAATGGCAAATCCCCAGTCAATCTCTCCAGGTTTGCCCCAAATGGAAAACCACCCTCTCTAAGACATGGAGTAAGAGGAGAAGGAAAAGGAAAAGGAGAGTTACTCACAGGTGGACATAATAATCCTCATTGATGCGTTCAGCCACAAGTTTGCTCTGCTCAACTGTTAGCACCACGGGCTTTCGGGGCTGGTAACACAGAACCTCACATTTCTTCTCGCTGTTCATTAACACTTGGAAAGGGGTGTTGACAATCCGATCGCCTCTCAGCACCTCTCCTACCACATGAAAGAGACACAGAGACAAGCAGTCCATTACAAAGCACCTGCTCAATTTCAGCTCTTCTCTATCCCCAAGGGACAGGGTAAATTTGTAATAACAGATAACGTGTGACTTACAATGTTTTATAGAGATATTATTTCATTTTATGTTCACAATAATCCTGAGCGGTAGGCAAGAACAAACATTATCTCTATTTTACAGATGAAGAAAATGAGGCACAGAGAAAGTCATTTGCCAAAGTTAAGCAGCTGGTGTAAGACAGGTCCAGCACTTTTTCCTATTATTTGCTTAAGCTTCTTCCTCTAAGAAAGGAAGAAGATAGGGAGAAAGTGAGAGGAATTTAGCAAGATATTTTTGAAACAGAAAATTCACCTAAAACAAGAATATCCTGGAGTTCTCTCTTTTTGACACACAGCAGTCCTATCCATTGCTCTGTCACTTTTTTCAGTTGTGAGCCAATGCTCACATGATTATGTGAGCATGATTATGCTACATGAGTAATAATAAAACTATGAAGACCAAGTGTATAAGAATGTAATTTATTGTTCTAATTAAACAAAAACAATAACAAAATTAATTTCAGTATACTTAATGATAGTCATAACACAAAATGCATTTCATAACAGAGAAGGCAAGTCACAAGTTGACACATCAATGTTCCACAACCTGCTCAGCAGTCAATTGGTTCCATAACATACACAGTAAGGAGTCCACTGTTAATTAGTGTGACTTCTGCACACCCAAAGCATTTCTTAAACATTTAGGAAAAAGGAAGCAGAAGAATAGGACACGGTAAAAAGTTTCCCTGGGGTCTATCACAAGATCCTTGGAGACATAAGTCAGGAAGACTCACACACAGGTTTTCCTACTTTTCCTACTGGCAGGAGGGAAAGAGTTAAGAAGAAAGGAGCATTTGGGAGCCTCAGCCTTTTCCCTCGACAATGGAAGTCAAGAAAAATCAACCAGGGGAAACTATGGCTCCATTTGACCTTCCTCATTACTAGTTTCTTTTCCTCAGCTTGAGACTGAGGATACTCCTTTTCTTACCTTTCAGTCAATCCTGTTGAGTGCTGTCCTACTCTAAACACATCTAGCTGGCCCCAAGACCTCAGTACTTGTCCCATCTTAGATCCCAATCCTCAGAAGTGGTAGAGTCTGGTAGCCAAATGCTCCAGGAACACTACCAGGTCATGGGTGCTCCCTGCTTGAGAATTAAAGAGGTCAGGGGTCTTGAGTCCCCCAGAACTACAGAACCTGATTTTATTGTACTCAGTTCTTTTGCTCTTCCTCTCCTCCCAAATAGAAGGAGGAAACAGGAGACAACAAATGACCCTCCTTTCTCCCAAGTCAAACATATACACTACCTAAAATTCCACCACTTAAGATTGAGTTAACAAGTAAACAACCCCAACAGATGCTAAAAGGGAGGCAATCCCCACCTTAATGTGAATTAGTTAAATAACATTGTATTACCAGCTGAAATGCACTGTGATTGGTCAATAGATTTTTATGACATATTAACCAATTCCCAATAAATGTTCCCCTGTGTACATTTCTAGCAAAAATCCTCTAGCATAGCCATAATAACTGACAACACTTGTAACTCTCTACTCTTAAGAGGACTACTTCAACACTGGCCACAGTACTGGATATATCTGCCGCCTTTTAGTTTTTATCTTCACTTACATTACTATTGTCATCATGTACACAGTTCTTTTGATCTTGCTTTTATCAATCTGTATAAGTTTATCTCTGCCTTCTCACATTTTTCTGAGCTCTCCAAATATTGTGCTTATGGCACAATAGCGCATTATTTTCTTATAATTTGTTCAGTCTTTTCATAATCAACGGGAACCTACTTTGTTTACAGTTTTTTGTTCTCATAAGAAAAGCTGCTAGGAATACTCTGATACATATAGGAATCACCAACTTCTTTGGGGTATGACACTCAGTAGTAAGATTGATAGGGCAACTAAGTGGCTCAATGCCTGGAGTCAGGAAGACTTATCTTTCTGAGTTCAAATCCGGCCTCTGACACTCCTGAGCAAATCATTTCACCCTGTTTGCTTCAGTTCCTCATCTGTAAAATGTGCTGGAGAAGGAAATGGCAAACCACTCCAGTATTCTTACCAAAAAAACCTCCAAATGATATCACAAAATGTTGGATACTAACGAAAGGACACAACAAGAATAGTCAGACTGACAGGGCAAAGGGTATGAAGAGGTCCAAACAGTTAACAGGAAAAACTGGATCAAATCCTAGATCTGTCAGCAATGAATTAGCATGCCTACTCAACAATGACTATTTCTCTTTTACCATTCATCTTTTACTATCTTTGTTAGTATGATAGGTCCAGGAGACACTTCAGAGGTGTTTTAATTTGTATTTCTCTTATTGTTAATGATTTTGGACATTTTAAAATATGATTATTGATAGTATTTCTCCTCTTGAAAACTTCATTCATCAGCTTTGAACACACACAACTCTCAGGGATAGACTTAGAGACTTCTGTCAATTCCACATAGATTTTGGATGTTTGACATTTATAAAAAGTGTTGAATGAAAAATGGTTTTTCTTCTTGTTGCTGTACTCTTGTTCATCCAATTAATATACTTGAAGTGATCCATTTTGACTGTTATAATCTTACCAATTCTTAGTCTGGTTACACATTTTCCCCCTGACCATAATTGTGAAATACAGGACCTTTGGTCCTATTCTATTTTTCTTCTGACATCTGTCTTTATATTTAAATTGTTTATTTATTTGGAATTGATCATAGGATTAGTCCAAATCTGCCCTCTTCTAAATTCCACCCAATGACTCTTATTCTGCCCTTTGAAGTCAAAGAATATGACTAATCCCTATTCCATATAGCAATCCTTCAAATATTTGCAGATTAGTATCATATCCCCTTTAGTTCTCTCTTCTGTAGTTCCTTCACTCTTTATCTTACGATATGGTTCACAGAGTCATACCTCCCCTTATTGAGAAATCTCCCCTATGTCAAGGTCCCTCTTAAAATGTGGCCCAGGGGTGAATGTAATACTTCAGATGTGATGTGACCAGGGCAGGGTACAGTAAGACTATCACCTCTCTCTTTAGGAATAATATACCATATTGTTGGTCCAACGCAGTCAGTCAATATGCCCAGATTTTTTACTATAGGAACTGGTGTTAAGTCATATCTAATTTATCTTATATGTTTTAAACCCTAGTACTGGACTCAATAACATTTATCCCTGTTAAATTTTATCTTACTAGGTTCAGTTTATTGATCTAACTTAAGAGTCTTTTCTGAATCTCAATTCTGTTGTCATCAAAACATACTAACTTTGTTTTAGCTGCCAATTCATCATCATTTATTTTATGTCTTCACGCAAATTACAGATAAAACACTGAACCTGACATGGCCCCAGGCTGCCATTCAAGACATCTTTCCAAATTCAACTCAACTCAACAAATGTCTACCAGATAACCCACTAGACTTTAGTGGATATAGGATACAGGGCTAGTCTTGAACTAAGGAAGTCCTTGGTTCAAGTCTGACCTCTAACGCTTTTTTAGCCTGGTGACTATGGGTAACTTAACTCATTTAAGCCTTCGTTTTCTCATTTGTAAAATGAGGGTCCTAATACTTATAGTACCTACCTCACACAGCTGTTGTAAGGCTCAAATGTGATAATGTGCAAAACATTCTGCAAACCTTAAAGTATTGTACATCAGTTATTAACATTAAAAAGATAAAGAGGAAGAGATAAGTACTCCTTTGATGAAGGTAGAATGCCGCGGCATCAAGAGAGTCAGGGAAGTATGTGAACAAAGAATCTTCTCCATAAAGTGTTGGTGATTTCTGTGAGGGGGGAAAGGGAAGAGCAGAACTTTGGGCAAGAGATAATATCTGAGTGGAGCCTCAAGGGAAATGAAGGAGGAGGTATTCTAAGTATGTTTATAGAATGAGCAAAGAATGAGATAAGAGGGGCCTTCGACATAGATGGTAGAGGGAAGGACAAAAATGAAGGATAAGAGTAGTTCAGTCTGGCTGGCACACAAAATAGATGGCTAGATAGGGAGACTGGAGCCTAACTTTTCTCACATTAGTGTGCCTGTTCAGTGGAGTGACTATGTAGCAGGAAGTGGGGAGAAATGAAAAGTTTTTAAAAAAGAAAAGTGACAAAATCATGGCAGTTTCTTGTGAGGATTGCTTGGGTAGGATGGATTAAAGAAGAAAGAAAATAGGTTTTTGAAGCAGTCCAGACAAAAAGAAATAAGACCTTGAACTAGAGTGGCTATGGAGGAGAGAGGGAGAAGGAGATACTGGATGAGATATTATAGAGCTAGTAACTCGGTAGAGTTATGGTAAAGGTAGGACTTGGAGAAATGGTTAGCTGAATGAGATGGGGAGATGTGGAAGAGTCAAAAGTAACTCTAAGGTCACTGGCCTAGATGAACTGTGAGAATGGTGGTGCTAAGAGAAAGGGAGATCTTGTGAGGAGAAGCTGGTTTGGAGAAGGACTGGCAAGTTGCCCTCCAGGCTATGCATCTGAATTTCTGCACTTCAACACCAGGTCTCAAGAGCTCCATTCTCACCTAGGAATTTCCTTCCTCACCTGAGGCCTCTTCACCCTGGACTATCCATCAGCTTTGCTCCTGTAGACTTCTCACCCAGGAGTAATCTCCTCCCATTGGTGAGTTCCTCCTGAGTCAATCAACCCTTTTTCCCTTGCTGGCTCTGCTCCTGAATTTCTGGACTTTAATGCCATAAACACCTTCCCTGGCTATCCCCCTCCCCCACCCTAGTTCCTTTTTGTGTTTTGTTTTCCCTCACTAGAATTTAAAGCCCCAGAGGGCAAGGATTGTCTTTCTTTTGTTTGCATCCCCAGTGCTTAGCAGTCTCTGGCTCATAGCAATTGCTTAATAAATATATGATGTCTTGGATTTGGTTTTAAACATACTGTGTTTGAAGTCATGGCAGTTCACTCATATTTTAGGATAATTATTCCTTCAGCCTGTAGAGATAGCCAAAAGGAGGCCAGAAATAGGGAACCGAAGTTCTAGGAAAATTGTGGCCAGAGATAGAGATGTAAGAGTGATCTGCATAGAAGTGATCATTGAAACCATGACAGTGTTTAAGATCAATAAAGGAGAGAATGTAGAAAGAAGACCTAGGAGAGAACCTTGGCACATATCCATATTTTAAAGAGGGTGCAGACAAAAAAAGCTATTTAATTTGATGGTAAGGAGGTCATTAATGCCTTGGTGAGAGCAGCTACAGTTCAGTGGTGGGGACACATGACAGATCACAAAAGATTTAGGAGTGGCTGGCAAGAAAGAGGCAAAAGTGTGTGTAGACTAATGTAAGAGTTTGGCAGTGAGGTGGAAGAAAAAAGTAGAGGCAATGGCAAGGGTCAAGGGAAAGTTTATTTTATGAAAGGGAGCCCTGAACATGTTTATAGGCTCAGGGGAAGAAGATGAGAGAAAGACTGAGGGTGCATGAGAAATGGAGACAGATCACAGAGAACATACAATGGAGGGGTACCGTGTAGAAAGGGCAGCTTTAACAAGGAAGAAGAAAGGAGGTGGTGGGATGGGTTGAGGGCATTGTGATGATAAGAAGGACAGATGAAGGTGAAGAAATTCACACTGTATGGCCTCAATCTTCTTAGTAAAGTAGAAGGTAAAGTAAATCTGTTAAGGAGAGGGAACAGAGAAGCTAGAGGTAATGTTGGAGTGTGGCACTTTGGAAGAGGACAAGCTTGGGAAGGGTAGTGGTTTTGTCCATCTAGAGGATAACAGGAGGGCACTGGGGTCCAGGCAAGCACCAGGAGGTGGAAGAGGTAAGCAAAGAAGAGGGAGATTACAAAGGACAAACTCTTTTCAGATCACTAGGTCGCATCACCACTTTCTCTTCATTTTACTCCTACAGCTGCAGAAAGCTGCCTGTTCATTGACCGATGTACAAACATTTACTGGGACAGGAGCAAACACAAGATAAATGCAGAGGTATTTTATACTACTTCAGGTCACCATTCTGCTCACTGTTAGATTTAGGGATAATCATTCTTTTAGCCTGGGGACCAGTATCTGACTGGGACCCTGAAAGAGCCAAAGAGAAACTTGAGAGGAAGGGACACTGATGCCTCTCTGGAGCAGGCTGTCAGGGGAAGGAAGGAAGGGCTTACCAAGATTCTCTGCCTTATATGTTATCTTCTTGGGCTGGCAGAAGGGCAATGAGTAATATTCATAGGGCAGCTGAGTGCGAGAACTGGTCAGCTTCACAGCCTGGTGGAAAGAAGACAGAAGGCATTATGCTCAAGTCAGGCAAACCAGTACTCTTCTTCCTAGATTAAGAATTTTCAATACTTCCTAACCCATGGCACACTCTCAACTAAACTTCTCCAGGTGGGAAAATGAACGATAGTAAATACCCAGATCACAAAAATCAAATGTGAATTATTTAGCTTTTTCTGAGGTTCAGACTTTAGTCCTACACTGTCCTCAGCTGGATGCAGATTGTAATCCCTGAAAACTTAGTATATGGTTTCTTATGTTACTGTGACCCCCTAAAATCATCCCCTGCTGGCCAACACTTGGGGGATGAAACTTCTCTGAATTTTCCTTGGCCTTTATCAAATTCAATAAACATTTATAAAGTGCCTCTACCTGTCAGGCACCTTTCTAAGCACTGGGGATACAAAAAGAAGCAAAAGATAGGCCCTACCCTCAAGGAGCATTTGATTGAATGAGGGAGACCACATGAAAATAAATACATATAAAATGTTATATAAAGGATAAATAAGAAATAACAGAGAGAAAACACTGGACATAAGAGGGGCTGGGAAAGACAGGAGGTGGGATTTTAGACTTAAAGGAAGCTAGGAGAGGTCAGCAGTAAGAATGGAGGAGGGAAAATATTCCAGGCATGAAGGACAGCCAGAGAGAATGCCTGGAGCTAAGAGATGGAATGTCTTGTTCATGTAACAGACAGGAACGGAATGTCACTGGAATGAAGAGTACCCGGTGAGGAGTGATAGTACCTGTTGGAAAGGTAGGAGGGAGCTAAGATATGAAGGGCTTTGAATTGGGAAACAGCATTTTGCATTTGCGCTTGGATGCAACAGGGAGCCACTAGAGTTTATTTAGTAGCAGGAATGACATGAATTGACATATATTTTAGCAAAATCGCTTTAGTGATTGAATGGAGAATGGATTGAAGTGGGGAGAGACCTGAGGCAGGCAGACCTACCAGAAGCTACTGCAATAATCAAGGTGTGAACTGATGAGGGCATGCATTAGAGTGGTGTCAGTGTCAGAGGAGAGAAAGCGATGGATTCCAGAATTTACAAAGATGGAAATGACAGGCCTTGGCAACAGCTTGGATATGGGGGGTGAGGGTGTGCATGCATATGTGAGAAATAGTGAGGAATCCAGAATGACTCCTAAGTTTCGAGTCTGAGGTATTGCCCTCGAAAGTGATAGGGAAAGTAGGAGTGGGACTCAAAGCTGTGTCAATCATGGAAGAGCCAGGGCTTACCCTCCACTAGGTATAGCTTTAAAGAACTCAGGGTCACTTTCATGTTATGATGAGGGAGCATTTTTGTGGAAGGAATGTACTTAATGAGTAAATATACTCAACGTTTAATAAAATGTACTTAATGGGAAGACCAAGTCAGACATATCACACTGTCTAAGGACCATCTCTGACAATCTTTGAGGTGCAGAGAAAGAAAATGTTATTTTAAAAAAGTTTTTAAAGGAAAATATTATTATTTCTCAGCTTACAGGTGGAGAAACTGAGGTATACAGGAGTTAAGTGCTTTGCTTTGACCAAGGTCATAAAGTGAGATGGAGGAAGGGCTAGGGATCAATACAAAATTTCTTCTTTGTCCATTTGATAGAGTTACTCTCCTACAGCCACATTTGGGGCAAAACTGAAACAGAGGCACTTGAGATGGTACAATAGCAGCAGGAATTATCCTTACCCGTGATTAAACCAGGAATTAAAAAAGAAAAACATAAACAATCCCCCACAACCCCTCCCCCCCACTAAAATGAGTACACTAAAGAGCTCCAGGTCTAGTGGATATCTTAACATCTGGATACATAAAGAGGTCAGAATAGCAATTTATCTATTCCAAAAGCCCAAATACTAGAGAAATGAAGAGCCAGCCCAAAGTAAAGGCAAGTAGGACATCTAGCACCCTCCTCTCCCATCTAAGGATTAAGAATTCTACTGTAACCCAAGGACTCTCTCTGTCCTACCTGTTCCTTCTTTCTCTCTCTCTGCACGAATAGCTTACACTTACCTTGATTTCTACAGGGTCATTCTGGTGGAAGTTGATTGGTGCAACCCCAGGGACATAGAAGGAGCTTGTTCCACAAATAAGAGAGAGAAGTCCCAGGGCCTGAGGCAGCAACCAGCCCTAACAGGAAGAAGAAAGGTCAGGTTGGATGAAGTAGGATTTTGAGCTGAAGGGGCCTTAGTCATCATTTAATCTATCTCCCCCACTTTGATGAGGAAGCTGGAGAACAGACAGGTTAAGGGACTTGCTCAATATCACATATGTGACAGAAGCAAAGCTAGGCCCCAAACTCAGGTCTTCTGACTTTAAATCCAATGTTCCTTACACTGCCATGAAGCCTTGGAGAGGGACTGTCACCCAATGGACAGATAAAGTCACTCAAAATAAATCTCAATCAATCCTACTACTGATAAAGTAGTTTTCCCTGCCAAGACCAAACCATTTTATATTTGCTGTTTTCCAGTGGCTCTACAAGGCAGTCATTTTTCTTCCCATGAAATGGGTACCAAAATGGAAAATGAGTGACAAGGCTAGAGACAGAAGCCAGGTCTTTCATTGTTATTCCTATAAGCTCATCCTTTCCTTGACCCAGTTACCTGGCAGAAATGAACTCAATAACTTCCACAGAAATTGCTCTGTTCGTCATTCCAACTGTCTTACTTCCCCAGGAAGTGGTCTTCTCCAAAACATCAAGTACCTGGAATCCCACCAATCTGACAAAATGTTTCTGCCATCATTAAAAAAAATTAGAATTCAAAATGGGATATTCAATTCAATCTGACCAACATTTGTTAGTTATCCACTATTCTGAAGAGATGAGGTACAGTGACACTGTAGAGAAACACAGCTTTGGAATGAGGAAGCCCTGGGTCTTCCTTAGTATATGTGCACACATATGATAGTGATGTGACCATGAGCAAGTGGTTTTAATTCTCACTAAGAATACAGATTACAAATAAATTGTCAATCTGTATGAATGGAGATAGTTTTAATGAAATCAGGAGTCCAGATTCTCCCCACCATTTCCCCAAAATGCTGATAAAGCGATGAAAAACAATATATTCTTTACCTTTTAAGAAGCACCCTACTTTCTCTATAAAACTTGCTTGGATTCATTAAAAATGAATCCTGCTTTCCCTTATCCTGCCCCATGCAGTCACAGAAATTCTATGGCTATTTTCCCTCAATTCCAATGACAATTATGCTTTTTTACCCCTGCTATGCACCCACCCCTTGACCACATCAATACCGTATTATTTAAACCGGTAGATATGTGAATATTCTTCCACAAGTACCAAAGTACTTCTCTGTTGACTCTTCGTTAGCCTGCCACTCCAGTTCCACAATATTCAGGTGCCACTCTACTTCTTCAAGCCCCTTCTTGCTATTATATCATTTCCCTGATGCTTTAAGAAAACTGGACTTCTCAGGGTCCCTGCTATAGGTCCTATGCTTTCTTACTTCTGTGTCTCTGCTAACAAGTTGCTAAGAGATAACATTGTGAAATGGGAAAAAACACTGAATTTGGAGGCAGGAGACCCAGCTTTAACCCCTGTGAGCTATGCAACTTTGAGCAAGTATCATTTGCCTTCCTCTGAGACACAACTGGCTCAACTATAAAATGGTGATTAATAATACAGAACAGCCTCACAAGGTTGTTGTGAGGAAAGGCTGAAATGTCCTTTCCTAGACCCTTCCTCTCTCATCCTGGATCTAGGATTTCCAAGACACAGAACAAATGTCACCTTAACCATGAAGCTTTCCCTGATCCTATCCAACCCAGCACAACCCAGGCAAAATATAGTTTTTCCTTTCTTGACGCTCATAAAGCAAAGCTGTGCACCTCTCACCCTTTTATATTTCCTAAGGCTCTTTGTCTGGATGTCTCCTTTGTCCCCATGGTATCCATTTTACCCCAGTATATGAGACACCAGCCTTTGCCCCCCCCAGTACGTGATTTGATGCTTACATTCTCTTTTGGCTCCCAATTTGATTAAATCCAATAATTCACTTGTTCCACTCCTTCTGAAACTGAACCCTGCTATCTCACCTTAGCTAAGCTGTCCCAAGGAACTCCTGGAGAGCTCAAGTTACAAGGTGAAATGAAGACCCAAAGCCAGCCTACTCTAATCCAAGTCATGAGAAAGCTTCAAAACAGATACAAAGATGAGGGAAGCAAAATAGAGCACAAGAAAGTGGTTGGTTCTCTCCACTAAAACTGGACTTTCTCCTACTTCCTTGCTTGGAATGGACTATTTCACATCTTTGCCTATCTAAAGCTCCCCTTCTTCCAAAGGCCTAATTCTTCCCTCCCCCTTACATCTCACCAAGCTCCCTGAAGGCAAGGAGTATACTGTTCACTCCTTACATTTAAGGTACCTAGTGGGTGCAGCATACCCTGCAGATGCCTAATAAACATTTCTTAAATAAATGAATAAAAACAAAAAGGTAAGTATGACAAGAAACAAGGTAAGAGGCAGAATGACCTTTAGAATAACAGACATTTGAGTGGAATAAAAATTCCAGGCAACATGATCACTATCTTCAAATACCTAAAGGGTTACCATCAGACAGAACATGGAAAAGAATTCTCTATGGCCTCAGGGGGCAGAATCAGAGAATCTAGGGATCAGAAGGATCCTCAAAGTTATTTAACACAATTCTCAGAAAATTTCACCTCATTCACAATATCCCCAACAAGGAATGGTCATTCGGGCTTCATTCTATCCTTGAATGGTTCAAATTGGTAGGAAGATCACTCATTGGACATTCCACTTCCCATCTCAGTGTCTGCATGCTAGCTTGCTCTCCCCCAACCTCGATCTCTAAGAATCCCTCATTTCCTTTAAAACTTCACTCAAATGAAGAGTTTTGAGGAGGAAGTATAAAATATATGCAGAAATAATTATCATAGAAATAGAATGAAAGAAGTGTTTAGAGGAGGTCAGAGAAGGCTAAAAGAATGGGTGCAGAGCAGCAATTTTAAGCTCAAGAAGTCCCTTCTCCACGAAGTCTTTCCTGATCTTTCTAGCTATACTTTGCATTTATTTTGTTTATACTAATTTTTGTGCAAGCTGTCTCTCCCCTATAGGATTTAAAAACTTTATTTCATTTTTGTTTCTGGATCTCTAGCACAAAACAGACATTTAATGAATGCTTGTTGATGTGCTGGTGAATGATAATGAGCTGAAAACTGCTTCGCTCAGACTTCATTCAATAAATACTTATTTAATTCAGCACCAATGATGGCTTCTAGTCTGAGCTCAGCTATTATTAGGACCTTTGGGGCATCAGCTCCCTTTTCAGAAGTATGAGGGGTTGGTTTAGAACATCTGTAAGGTCTCTTCCATCTTGGACATTCTATTATTCTGTGTGCATAGCCCAGAAACATAACAATGAAGACACTGTTATGACTGATCTCCAGAACCTTACATTTTAGAAGAGCAGATGAGATCTGTATATATCTACAATGTAAAACAGGATGTGATAAATGCCATAAGATAGGTAAATACAAAGCTGGTCAATGGCTTGTTACAATTTGGGCAAGATCTTATTTGTATAGTAGAACAAGAAGAACTAAGCTGACATTATTACAGTGGAATGAGCACAGGATTTGGGGTTAGAATATGCAGTCTGAATACTAGCTAGTTTTGCCTTTGCTGTTCAGTCACTACAATTGTGTCTGACTCTTCATGACCCTACCTGGGATTTTCTTGGCAAAGATACTGGAGCAGTTTGTCATTTCCTTCTCCAGCTCACTTGACAGGGTTAAGTGACTTGCCCAGGGTCATACAGCTATTAAGTGTCTAAGGCCACATTTGAACTCAAGAAGATGAGTCTTCCTGACTCTAGGCCCAGCACTTTAGCCACTCCACCACCTAGCTCTGCTACTGACTACCTACACTTCAATAACTCTGGGGAAGTCATTTAACCTCTGTGGTTCTCAGGTATTTTAAATGAGGGAGTAGACTTGATGATCTCCAGATCTAGAATCTATAATCCTAATAATACCATCTTATGATTATAAAGAACTTAACAGTTTATGAAGTTCTTTCACATACATCATCTGACTACCTATCTCAAAGAGTTGATGTGAGAAAAGTACATTGTAGAGTAAGCTATAAATGTGAACTATAATCATTAGTATCTTAAGCACTATACTTCCAGTAACAGATTAAGTCAAAGCTCTATCTGATAATTACTACTGTAAGGAGAGATACAGTATACACCAGCAAGAGATAGCAATTTCTAGGCCTATATTTCATACCTAATAAGGAAAAAATGACATCATTTTCATGAGTACTTAGCTAGAACAAGAGAAGACTTGGGGTATGTGTGTGTTTGTCCTTCGTTGCTGAAGAAGACCATGCCATCAGAGAAATAATGACATAACTTGCGCTTGACTTTGTTTTGAGCGAGGGAGGGCTGTGCAGGTCACCAGCCTCACTTCTCCTCCAGAACCATCTGAATCCAGTGATCAGATATTCATCAAGATGACTGAAGAGAACCTAGGATGAGATTAAGTGACTTGCCCAAGGTCACACAGCTAGTGAGTGTCAAGTGTCTCAGGGGAGATTTGAACTCAGGTCCTCTTGACTCCTGCACTGGTGCTCTATTCACTGCACACCACCTAGCTACCAGGGGAATATGAATGCTATCTTCGAATTATACAGATATACCTCTACATACATATATACACATTATATAAAAGAGTGGAGGAGAAAAAGGAGGGAAGGAGAAAAAGTAAGGTGAAAGGATGGTGACTTACTAACAGGGAGATATATTGGTTGCTGGGAAAGAAGTGATGTAATTATGGGAGAGAGTAACCATACCTTCTTAGAGTTTATGACTGGAAAGGCTAGTCATGCACCACATATTTGGGGAAAGCACATTTCAAAGAGTTAATAGTACCTCATGGACTAAAATTCTTTATGGAAGTCAGCCCAGAAGGATGAGAAAACCTTCAAGATGGAAATTCTTATACTCAAAGAGGGAAACAATTCCATTTCCAAAGAGAATAAAAGGAGTTTTTTGCTATATCAGGAGAAACAGAGGGTCAAAGAAGGGATATTACCAATGCATAGGGATATAATGGGGCAATGATAAATGACAACAGAGAAAAGGAAAAATGGCTCAATCCTTATTTTACTTCTGTTTTCTTTGTCAAAGACAATAATTACCTTGGCACTAGAAATGACAAAACAATAAGATTAATATTGAGTTGATACCTAAGATAAGCTCCAGATGAATGAATTACATCCTTGGATACTAAAAGAACTGGCTAATGTAACTGTGGAGCCATTCGCTGCAATATCTGAAACTCTGTAGAAAATGGGAAAGGACAAGAAAAGGGCAAACAAAAGAAGAGCAGAGAGTCTGTAAAACATGTCAGTGAGTTTGACTTTGATTCCTGGGAAAATTTTAGAATAGATCCTTAAAAAGAGAAGAGGGGATTACAAAGACAGTCAGCATGGCTTCATCAAAAACCTTATTTCCTCTCTGGACAGGGTTACTATTCTGGCAGATCATAAGAATACTGTAGACATAGCTTACCACAGATTTCAGGAAAGCAATAGATAGGCATTTCATACTATGCCTGTGGAGAGACTAGATACTACAATTAAGTGGATTCAGATGTCAAACTGGAAAATCTCCTGTGTTTTTTTTTTTTTAACATTTTTATCAATAATTTTTATAAAGTCAAATGGCAAGGGTAAAAAATTTGCATGTAAGACCAAGCTTCCATGGCTAGCTAACCACTAGATAAGAATCTGCATCCCAAAATATTCTGACAAGTTAAAGCACTGGGCTAAATCTAAAAATCCAAAATTCAACAGGGACAAATAGTGGTTTTATGTTTGGGTACATGAAATCAATTTTACAAGTACAAGATAGAGGAGGTATAGTTGTATGAAAAAGATCTGTGGGTTTAAGTGGACTATAGGTTAGATATGAGTCAGCAGTGCGATATGACAGCCAAAAAATTCTTAAAGTGATCTTCCAAAACTAAGGCAATGATATTTCCTCTGTACTCTGCCCTAGCCAGACAACTTCTGGAGTACCACATTTAGTGCTGTGCCACCTGTTAAGGATATAGATATGCTGGAGGGCAAGCAAATGAAGGCAGTAAGAATGGTGAAGTACCTTAAATCAACATCACATGAGGATTAATTTAGGGAACGGGGGATGTTCAGCCAGAGAAGACTCAGAACAGTCATGAAAGCTGTCCTGAAAAGCTGTCATATAGAGGAGGGGATGTGGCTTGTTCTGTTGTTGTCATTACATTTCCTCTAGTTATTAATTCAGTGCTGTCAATACTGCAGGTACACCTATGTCAACATGAGTTTAAGTAAGGTGGAGGTTGTTATGGTAGACATTCAAGGAGTATGTGTTCAGGTTGCTAATGGGGTTCCCAAGATGAGTAAAGAAGTCCCTGACTTTGAGGTGATTGAAGGTCCATGGAAAGATCAGATCAGATAAACTAGGGTCCTACAGTGAAGGCACAGTTATTGCCAACTCTGGAAAGCCTCTGACTGCAAACAGGCCCCTAGGCTTCACAGGCTCAAGGCTCTTATCTGTTCCTCACTCCTTCCACCCCAGTCCTTTGAGTCCTGGCTTACCCCATCTTCTGGTATTCTAATAAAGCATGATTCCAAGAGTTGTATGATCAACTGAACCAAGAATGGGAATATGGGCTTGAACTCCACCCTCCCTAAAATTGCTGCTGTTGTTGCTGTGTTTGTCCTTTGTTCTCGAAGAGGACCATGACACCAAGATGATGACATGACTTGCAGTTGACTTTGATTTGAGTGAGGGATGGCTGTACAAGGTCACCAGCCTCACTTTCTTCTCCTGAGCCATCTGGGTCCAGTTGTCTGATATTCATCTGGATGGCTGGAGATGGCACAGGATGCAATGTGAGACCCTGGCCCTGTCAGGCTAAAGTCTTATCACATTCTCACTTTGAATGAGATACACCCATTCAAAGAATAGCCTTCTTTAAGTAGTTACTCAAGTGATGGCCCTTTTAATAAAAAAAAAAAAATCAAACTAGGAGGGGAAGACCCTCAGAGTTCCCAATTCAAAGAGAAACAATTACTATTTAGTAATTATTCCACTCTCTCTACAGTCAAATGTGGGACTTGTCTCCAGTATAACTATACCTACCTTTCACCCATTATGACCCTCTATCCCCCTGCTCTCCACCACTTCCAATGCAAGAATAGGGCATTGGCTTCTCAGGGTAGTTGTAACCTGTTATTTTAGCAGCCAAAGCAGTAGCTGAACAGGTGTCACTGGGAAAATTTCCCTCCTTCCACCTCCTTTTCCTATCTCTTCCAGCCCTTGGTCATTTCGTGGCTATGGCAAACACTCTGGGGCAGTGACCAGAATAACAGCTTCCCTGATTCCCATTTTTGAGTTGGATAGTGTCACAGTGTATTTATATATGTAATTTGTAAATAAATGTGCATATGCTGAAGATATATGCTCAAAAATATTTTATTGATAGGGGTGCACAATCAAAAGAATTTGGAGCCTACCGTTCTTATCCATTGTATAGTGGATATGTCTGTCCATAAGACCTCCAGGTTATCTAAAGCAGGCCACTCTGCTAGTCTTGAAAGTCTTGACTCATGACCATCTGAAAAACTTTCCTCCAAGACTGTCTCTTCCCAGTCCCATATGGCTAGAGATAAGACACATTCTGCTTGGCAGAATGAGGGACAACAATGGAAACTGCAGAGAAGTAGATTGAGTTTTGACATAAGGAAAAACTTACTAACAAACCAGGCTACAGCAAAGTGAAAAGAATGGTCGCCAGGGGAGGTAGTGAGTTCTTTCCCACTGGTGGCCTTTAATCAAGAGCTAGAAGATCTTCTTATTTGTCACAGTGTGCATTAGGTGGCCTTTGAGATCCCTCCCAATTCTGACACTGTGATACTCTGAGAGTATCTGGAAGGCTCTCAGAGCAAAGAAGCATTTACTTTGGTTTGTACTGGTCTAAAGAGCAAAATTAGGACCAAAAGGTCCTCATGACAGGAAGTAGATTTGCCTCATACATATTACACATGATGAGTAATTTATTCCAGGAAAGAACTAAAACACGCTAAACACAAGAACCAAATACTATCACAAAAAACTAAAGCTACTATTCAACAGATAAGTAGTTGGTTGCACATGTAGAAGTTATTTCCTAATAAGCTGAGTCAAATCAATGACTTATAAGACAAAAGATCAAAAGTAGACTTTGCCATGCCCATAGGAACATCTTTATCAGGAAACTCATCATCTGGTGAGACAGAGGATTGGTACTCACACCCTCTGACTAGAGGGAGAAACAAAGAACCCCCAAGGTTTCCATTTAACTGAAAGTCAAATTTTCTCTTCACCTCTGGTCTTTTCATCAAGACTGCTTGAAAGTCCTCATTTCAAAATAACTGAATAATCATTTTTTCCCCTGAAGTATTATACTCAAGTTTTGCTGAGTAGGTGACTCTTGGTTTTAATCCTAGCTTCTTTAACTTCTGGAATATCATATTCCAAGCCTCCCCAATCTCTTAATGTAGAAGCTGCTAGATCTTTTATCTTAATTGTGTTTCCATAATATTTGAATTATTTCTTTCTGGTGACTTGTAATATTTTCTCCTTGACCTGGGAATTCTAGAATTTGGCTACAATATTCCTAGGATTCCTTGTCCTTGTAGCAGCTCTTTCAGGAAGAGATCAGTGGATTCTTTTAATATTTATTTTATCCTCTGGTTCTGGAATATCAGGGCAGTTTTCCTTGATAATTTCTTAAAAGATGATGTCTAGGCTCTTTTTTGGTTTAAGGCTTTCAGGCAGTCCAATAATTTTTAAATTATCTCTCCTGGATCTATTTTCCAGGTCAGTTGTTTTTCCAATGAGCTATTTCACATTGCCTATTTTTTCATTCTTTTGGTTTTCTTTTATAATTTCTTGATTTTTCATAAAATCATCAGCTAACATATGTTCCATTCTAATCTTTAAGGAATTATTTTCTTCAGTGAGCTTTTGGACCTCCTTTTCCATTTGGCTAATTCTGCTTTTTAGGGCATTCTTCTCTTCATTGGCTTTTTGGATCTTCTGCCATTTGGGGTAGTTTATTTTTTAAGGTGTTATTTTCTTCAGCAATTTTTTTGGGTCTCCTTTAGCAAGCTGTTGACTCCTTTTTTCATGATTTTCTTGTATTACTCACTTCTCTTCCCAGTTTTTGCTCTACTTCAATTACTTATTTGATTTTCAAAATCCTTTTTGAGCTCTTCCATGGCTTGAGATCAATTCATTTTTTCTTGGAAACTTTGGATGTAGGAATTTTGACTTTGTTGTCTTCTTCTGGTTGTATGTTTTGATCTTCCTTGTCACCAAAGTCAGATTCTATAGTCTGGTTTTTTTCCCGTTTTTGCTCATTTCCCCAGTCAATTACTTGACTTTTGAGCTGTCAAGGTAGTTCTCTGCTTCCACTGGGGGTGGGATATGTGTACTGTCAATTGCTCGATCACTCTACAATCTATGGACCTAGAGCTCCAGAAACAGCAGCTGCTGCCCCTCCTGCTGCTGTGGTTGCCAGGGGCTCCTCCACCCCATCTCCTGCCCTAGGGCTGAGGTTGGATCACTTTACTCTCTCACACAGGTCTGACAAGTTTTTTTTTTCACTGACCATCCAATTTGTCCTTGGCCTTTGGGGTTGTGAAATCTAGAAACTGCTACAGGTGTCAATGATTCAGTCTCCCCCTCTGCCCCCAGGTGTGCTCATGTCCTTCTGTACTAGCTTGGCCCACGATGGACTACATTCTGCTCCCAGCCCGACACCATACGTGCTTCCTATAGAATTTCCAGGCTCTCTTGGGCTGGAGATTTGCTCCACTCTGTCATTCTGTGGTTGTGAAGCTCCAGAATTTGTTTGGAGACATTTTTTTTTTACAGGTATTTGGCTGGGTTTTGGGGGAGAGCTCTAGCAACTCCGTGCTTTTATTCTGCCATCTTGCACCCTCCACCCTACCCCCACCCCACAAGTCTCCATTTAAAGAAGGCTCCTAGGCTAATCATTTCTTCATTTCCTATTCGGTTACCCTTCTTCAGACTGGTCTCCAATATGACCCCTAAGTAGGCACCTCCATACCCCTTTTCAGCCTTCTTTTCTATGTCATTCCTTCCCCATTAGATAGGAAGCTACTTGAGGTCAGGGACTGTCTTTCTTTTAGCATTTTTATCCCCAGAGCTAGGGACATGTTTGGCATATAATAGGTACTTAACAAATGTTTATTGACTGAATTGATTTACAAGATTAATGCAAAACCAATGGAAAGTGGGGGGGAATTAGAAAAATAATGGTGTGCAATTAAGGCAATTCCAATCTGACTCCCCACCAATAAAGTAAATTAATGGAGTAAAGGACATCAATATTGAGTATAAGAATTTCATTAAAAAAGTTTAACCATGTTAAACAAATGCCCTAATGAAGAGAATAAAAGAACCTATAAACTACCATAGCGAGCAAATACTTGTTCTTCTTGCTAAGAAAAGTGCTGTGGCAACAAACGGCAATATTGACTTAAAACAGATTCATTTGTAAAATTTTACAGGAGATGATAGATCATGAATACTACCACATTATAAAACAGCAAGAAGCAGTGGAGGGGAAAACAAGTTTAAGGAGGTATTAGAGAAATATCCAACTAAGTCATGCAAAGGGCGTAAAAGGATGAATCTGGAAGGAAATCAACAGATTGGGGGGAAAAAAAGGAAAAAAGCCATTAAAAAAAACAAACTTGTAATGTTTTTACCATTTTCACAGTGAAGGACAGTAATATAAGAGTCCTGAACGTGCTGCAGAAGTGGAAATGGTATTAAAGAAAATTAAGATGGAGAAGCAGCTCAATTAGACCAAGAACACACAGAAGATACCTACGTTAAAGGTGACACAGTTCTGAAGGTACTGAAGGACCAATTTTCAAAAGTTATATGAAAAAGGGAAGGATACAAAGAGTCAGAAAAAAAAATCTCAGGACCTTATTATTACCCAAAAAAAAAATGAAAGGATATCAACTACTAACTTCTATGCCCATGTTCTCATCTATACAAAATATTTATGAAAATAATCTACTCAGGCACTGATGACACTCTTGACAGGCAAAGGCAAATAATATTCCACAATAGCTTGTATCTTTTCCATCATAAAAGTGACCAGGAGATATGGCAAATACAAGATCTCACTGTGCTTACTGTTTGACTCCTAAAACGCTTTTGATTTGACGGAGTAAAAAGTTGCCTTAGAAAGTCTCCAATAAAGTGTCCCCTAAGACTTATGTCAAAATTTAAAAAAATACTCTGAAAAATGCAATAAGAGATAACTTCAATGACCTTGACTATTTTAAAAATGTATTTATTTTTAGTTCTCAACATTAATTTTTATAAGATCTTGAGTTATAAAATTTCCATCCTCCCCAAGACACACACAATCTGATACAGGCTATACATATACAGTCATATTAAACCTATTTCCACATCAGTCATGTTGTGAAAGAATCAGAACAAAAGGGAAAAACCATGAGAAAGAAAAAACAACAAAGAGAAAATAGTATGCTTCAATCTGAATTTAAACTATATAGTTCTTTCTCTGGATGTGAATAACATTTTCTCTCACGAATCTTTTGGAATTGTCTTAGCCCACTGCACTGCTCAAAAGAGCTAAATCAAAGTTGGTCATTGCACAACGGTGCTGTTAATGTGTACAATGTTCTCCTGGTTCTGCTCATTTCACTCAGCATCAGTTCATGTAAGTCTTTCCAGGTTTTTCTGAAATTTGCCTCCTCATCATTGCTTAAGGAACAATAGTATTTCATTACATTCACATACCACAACTTGTTCAGCAATTCCCCTGTTGATGGGCATCCCTTCAATTTCCAATTCTTGGCCATGACAAAAAGAGCTGCTACAAATATTTTTGTATATGTGGGTCTTTTTCTTTTTTCTAATGAGCTCTTTGGGATACAGACCTAGTAGTAGTATTGCTGGATCACAGGGTATGCAGAGTTTGATTGCCCTTTGAGTATAGTTTCAAATTGCTCTTCAGAATGGTTGCCTTAGATTTTTTTTAAGGGGGCAGAGTAGAATGACAAACTTGCTCTAGCTCTACCCCCATAGCCCATAAAATACCTGTAGAAAAGGACTCTACAAAAATTCCAGAGCAGCAGAAGCCACAAAATGACAAAAGAAAGAGAGCCAGCTGGATTGCCTTTGGGAAATTATCCAGGATTTTCCAAACCTCCTAGAAATGAAAGTCCAAATTCCTTTGGTTTAACAAAAGAAAGGATAATAATACATTGCACTGAACCCTTCCTTGTAACAAAGAAAAACATTTAAGCAAAACCAACTAACACTACTATATACAGATAGAACTCCCCATCTGTAATCTACCTCTTGGAGGAAGGCATTTCCTTATCAAGTTCTTCAGGACTGAGATTATTCATTACAATTCAACGGAAGACAATAGCTACTTAGCACGGTAACTGAAATTATCATAGAAATAGTTTTCTTGGTTTTGCTTTCTATACACTGCATTATTTTGTACAATTTCTGAATTTCCTCATATTTGCAATTTCTTATGCTATAATAACAAATCATTGCATTTATATATTTTTCTAACCATTCCCCAGCTGGTAGACATCAACTTGGCTTTATTTTTTTTCTTTTGGGGCTACAAGAAAGCTATTGCTGTTTTGCTACATTTGGGGTCTTTCTATTATTTACCTTTTTGGAGTATATGTTCTGTAGTGAGATTGCTAGGCCAAAAAGCATAGACAATTTAGTGTAGTTTCTTGTATAATCTAAAATTTTTTTCAGAGCATTCAGACCAATTCACAGCTCTATCAATAGTTTATTAGTGTGCCTGTCTTCCCACAGTCATGCTACCCTTAACTGTTTCCATTTTAAAAATCAACTTTAGGGTCCATTAAAAAAATACATTTTCATAAATGTTTTCTTTTCATATCACCAGCATTTCCCAATGTATCCCTTTTCCCTCTTCCCCTCCCAGAGAGATATACATTATAAGAATAAAAGAGAGGAAAAAAGGTTTATCAAAACTAGCTAACACATCAAAAAAGTGTTCTACAGGCATAGTACCCTGCTTTTGCAAGGATGGGGAGAAGCCTCTTCTATCTCTTCTTTAGGACCTGGCTTGGACATGATACTGCATTTCACTGTGTAATTACTGCAGATTTTACGCCATTTTTGGCAAAAGTGGGGTGGGACCATTATGTGAAGCTTAAAAAAAAACACCCATCATTGTTCCAGTATTACTTAAAAATCATTTATTACTAAACTGTCTTTGGTGTAAGATTAAGATGCATGGAATACTCATGAATATATGTTAAAACTGAATACCGACAATGTGCCAGTGCTGAGAATTCTTGGCTCACAGCTTGCAATACACAAGAAATAAATATCTATGTGCCATTTATAAATACATTGTTACTCTGTTTACCTTTTAAGTGGTGTGCAAAACAAAATTATACCACACAATAATTACACAATGAAAAGTTATAGACCAACTTTTGGACTTGGGGGAAAAAAGAGACACACCTTGAGTGCAACAATTATGTGGTGAGATGAGGTGATTTCAAATCATCCAGTTGTGCTGGGGTTTTTTTGGTTGTCTTTTTTCCATTGTAGTCACTGTACAACATTGCTTTCCTGACTATGCCAACTTTGATTTTCATCGGGTCACATGTATTCTAATGCTTCCCTCTATTCTACGTATTCATTATTTCTTACAAAGCAGCGTATTAAACATTTGCTATGTGCTAGTAGGCATTGTGCTAAGTGCTGGGGATATAAACAAAAGCAAGCAAAGCAGTCTCTGCCTTCAAAGAACTTACATTTTAATGGGAGAAGACCACACATAAAGGGGAACTAGAAAGGTGGGATACTCATATAGCAGCATGGTTTGCAAATAGCAGGAAATGACATGGAGGCCTAGTTCCAGGAAGGAAAGGTGAGAGCTCATCTACCAGAGTTCAGGGTGGTTTTTGTATCAAAGTCTAATGTTCCAGTGGGAGAGGGATAAGGAGATTGCGGATAATAACGGGTACACAGGTGGCACTGTTTGAAACACTCGTTTGTCACAGTCTGTCCAACCATTCCTCAGTCAATGAGCATCTATTTTGTTTCCAATTCTTTGCGACTAAAAAAAAAATGATGCTATAAATATTTCATTGTCTTTGAAAACTTTTTTTTTTTTGGTCAATGACTTCTTTGGGGAAGCCCCATCTTTTTAACCCGAGTATTTTTCCAGTGATAAATGGCTGTGACTAATGGAGTGCTATGATGTCTGAAAAACTGAAGCTGAATATCATCCAAAGAGAAATATATGATATTACAAGGATGCAACAAAAGAGATTACATGTGACCAAATGGTATACGGAATGTCATCAAAGAAATGTATGATTAGAAAAAAAAAAGGATGGACCCATCACATAGTGGTAGTATGGGACAACCAATAATAGATGGCCTCTCTGCTCTATTGGTATCTAAGTATTGTAGAGAGTATTAGGAATGCCCCCTTCAGTTAAAATGTGAAGGATAGGGAGAAAGGTCACACAGAATAGACAGATGGGTTGCTATCTGTATTGTTGAAGGAAATACCCACATTAGGCAGATCACACACACACTGGAATACTAGAATATATACCGAACTTCCTAACAATTAGAGCCATCCTACTATAGCAAGGGCTGCCACCAGTGGAAGTATTCAAGCAAAAAGGCTGAATGACCATCTCTTCTGGATGTTGGAAAGAGGATTCCAATGCTGGATGAAAGGTCCGAGTGGGTGATTTCTAAGGTTCCTTCCAACTCTGAGATTCTATAATTATCCTAAAAACAGGTTACAGCCAATTCATTTCATCACCTCCTACCTTGAGTCTAGAGATAAATGTTCACTTCCAAGCAAGATGTGACAAAGGCTGTATGACTCCACAGGTTCCCAGGTTATATATATACATTATGACCAATTCCCTCCAGAACGTAGGAAATTTTATCTTTCTAGGTCTCCTCATAAAACCATTTTCACATAAGCCCTAGTAAGAAATAAAAAGTCAAGGGAGTAGATATTGCTGAAGCTACTAAAAATGTCACTTAAGTCTTTTCAGAGACTAAAGGGACTCCAGTAAAGATAATATCAACTTTATTGATAAGCAACTCCTATCACAAACTTTTCTAAAAAAAAGTTCACCATTAAATATAGACAGACCCTGAAGGTATTCTTCTCAGGTCTACTCTGAATATCACCCATATAGTGGAAATGGCTGTTCCTGTTGCCATTTGTCTTTCATTCTAGAAGAGGACCATGAAAAGCAAGTGAACTGGGTTTAAATGAGGGAAGGCTATGCAAAATCACCAGCCTCACTTTCTCCTCTGGAGCCATCTGACACCAGTGGCCAGATATGGATCAAGACAACTGTAGTTGGCCCAGAATGCAGTGGAGGCTATTGGCCTTTTCAAGCTAAGGTCTTTTACAGGTCTGTTTGACTGAGACAGTGTCTAATTCAGTGATTAAGGCTTAAGAAAAAATGAGGCAAAGAATGGTCTCTTTACTCTTTTCACTGTGTCATGCTTCCTACCATCATGTCTTGAGCCTTCAATTCTACAGGATAAATATCTCTAATCATATGGTATGTTCTCTAAGCCTTTCACTATCCCAGTCACCCTCCAACTTATCAATGTCCTTGTTAAATAAAACGTGATTCTTAGAGCTGAACATAAGATTACAATGTTTAATATTATCATCTTAACTACCCCAACATCAACTGGAGTTTTCTCAGTATATTATAGCAAAGCAGCTGATAAACTGTTGATCTGCTTTAATGACAATTTCATTTTTTTTCTTCAAAGGGGATAAATGAAGCAAAGAAGGGGAACTACTGTTCTAGATCTTATCCTGACCAATGTAAAAGAACTGGCTGCTTCCTAAGAAATGATAAGAACCTTGAGAGGAAGTGACCAATTCACCTTTGAGCTAAGATAAAGATGGGAAAAGCTGGGAGTAGTTTAACATGCACCCTAAATATTAGGAAGTTGGATTTGAGTTAAGAAAAAAGGCTCTCATTGCCTAAGATTTTACAGGGAATTTGGCCTAAGGGGAAGCAATCCAAAAAGACCAATGTGGAATTATGGGGAACTTACTGACTACCTTGGGATTTATGAAGATACTTGTGGTATGTGAATGATTATTACTGTATCATAAAAAAGATAACATAGGGAATTGACAGAAACAAGGGAAGACTTATACGAAGTGATACAGAGTAAAGAAAACAGGACAAAGTGAACAATACAACAGTGATAATAACAACAATGTAAACAATAACAACAGGAACAATGATGAACTGGAAGGAACCACACTGATCTCAGAGAAAAAATAAGGAAACACACTTGCTCTCAGGAAAGAGGTGAGGACTACTGAGGTGAAATTCAATATGCACAGTGAGATACATTTTTTGTTGGTTGACTTTGTGCCTAGCACGGTGCCACAGCAGGCATTTGATAAATGCATGCTGATTGCTGGTGGATTAAATGTTTTCCATTATTATAAGGAAGCATTCAATGTACATGTGTATACGTGTATGCATGTGTTTTAAAATGACTATCTTAGGCATATAATCCTAACTAAATATCCATAGCAACAGTATGAATGTAATGCAATGTTAGTGTAGTGTTAAGAAATGAAGATGAGGAATTCAGAGAAACATAAGAAGCCTTCAGTGAAATGATTTAGAGCCAAGTAAACAGACCTAGAAAAACAATATACTATGACCACAATAATGTAAGTGGAAAGGACAAAGCTAGGCTGTGATTATAATGAACAATCTGGTCCCAGAAAAAACATGCACCACTCTCCTTTCCTTGGAAAAGAAGGTGAGGAACTACGGATGTGAAATGTTTCACACAGAGCCAGATAACTATTACTCATTTTGTTGCAAAGGAACACAGGAGAAGGATAGCACAGCAACAAATTACTGTGATGTAAAAACAAAAAGCATCAATAAAACTCTTTTAAAAATTAGCAGAAAATAAAAATTTAAATAAAACAAGTTCTACTTTTAACTCAGTTATATTTAAAAAAATAAAAATTAGCAGTTTGGGTCCAGTGCTATGAATAAAGGAAATTCTCGGAGACAAGATGGTACAGTAGAAGCAGGGACTTCTCTAAGCTCTCACCCAAAGCCCTACAAATACCTGTAAAAAATTACTCTAAACAAATTCTAGAGCTACTGAACCCACAAAATGAGAGAGTAAAATAAATCCTCAACCCAAGATAACCTGGCAAGTTGACAGGAAAGGTCTTTTGTGCTGGGCAGGGAGTGGAGCAAAGTTCAGCAGGGGCCACAGCAGGCCTGGGGGGGGTGTGGAGAATGGGACTGAATCATTGGCAGCTGTGCCAGTTTTCAGACTTCTCAACCTACAAATTCCAAAAAGGTCAGTGGGGAAAACTGTAGGACCTGGGTGAAAGATAAGTGCACAGTCTGGCCATGCCTGACCCCAGCTCCAGGGAGGTGGGGGTGATGGTGGTAGCAGCAGCAGCAGCGGCACTGGATGCTTCCAGAGCTCTGGGTCCACAGATGATGGGGGATCAAGCAGCTGATGCAAAATCCCTAAAGCTTGGGACAGTCCACCTACTCCCAATGACAAAGAGTTAGAAAGTCAGGTATTTGGCTGAGATGAGTAAACACCATAAAAAGAACTCAGATGATAGAATCTTATTTTGACAAAGAATATCAAAATATACCACCAGAAAGAGACAACAAAGTCAAAGCTTCTACCTCCAAAGCCTCCAAGAAAAATATGAATTGGTCTCAGGTCATGGAAGAGATCAAAAAGGATTTTGAAAATCAAGTAAGAGAAGTAGAGCAAAAACCAGGAAGACAAATGAGAGTGATGCAAGAAAATCGTGAAAAAGAAGTCAACAGTTTGCTAAAAGAGACCAAAAAATTGCTGAAGAAAATAACACCTTAAAAAATAGACTAACCCAAATGGCAAAAGAGATCCAAAAAGTCAATAAGGAGAAGAATGCCTTAAAAAGCAGAGTTGGCCAATGGAAAAGGAGGTCCAAAAGCTCACTGAAGAAAATAATTCCTTAAAGATTAGAATGGAGCAAATGGAAGCTAATGACTTTATGAAAAGTCAAGAAATTATAAAACAAAACCAAAAGAATGAAGTAGCAGACAATGTGAAATATCTCACCAGAAAAACAAATGACCTGGAAAATAGATCCAGGAGAAACAATTTAAAAATTTTTGGACTACCTGAAAGTCATGATCAAAAAGGAGCCTAGACATCATCTTTCAAGAAACTGTCAAACTGCTCTGATATTTTAGAACCAGAGGGTAAAATAGAAATGGAAAGAATCCACCAATCACTTCACTTCCTAAAAGGAAAACTCCTAGGAATGTTGCACCCAAATTCCAGAGCTCCTAGGTCAAGGAGAGCAACCAGAAAGAAACAATTCAAACACTGTGGAAACACAATCAGGATAACACAAGATCTAGCAGTTTCTACTTTAAGGGATCAAAAAGCTTAGAATATGATATTCTAAAGGTCAGAAAAGCTAGGATTAAAACCAAGAATCACTTATTCAGCAAAACTGAGTATGACTTTCAGGGGAAAAAAATGGATATTTCAATGAAATAGAAGACTTTCAAGCATTCTTGATGAAAAGACCAGAACTGAATAGAAAATATGAATTTCAAACACAAGAATCAAGAGAAGCATGAAAAGGCAAATAAGAAAGAGCAATCATAAGAGCCTTATTAAAATTGAACTATTTACATTCCTACATGGGAAGATGATTCTTGTAACTCATGAAACCTTTCTCAATATTAGGATAGTTGGAGGAGACAGACAGATAGATAGAGAGATGGACAGATAAGAGAGAGAGAAGGTACAGGATGAGTTGAATATGAAGGGATGATATCTAAAAAATAAAGGGGTGAGAGAGGAATATATTGGAAGAAGGAGAAGGGGAGAGATAGAATGGGGTAAATTAACATAAAAGAGGCAAGAAAAAGGTTTCACAATGGAGGGGAAGAGAGGGGAGAGGGGAGAAAGAATGAGTGAACCTTAATCTCATAGGTCTTGGCTTAAGGAGGGAATAACATACACACTCAAATGTACAGGAAAGTAGCGGGGAAGGGAATAAGACAGGGGTGATGGTGGAAGGGAGGGAAGACTGAGGGAGGGGGTAGTCAGAAGTAAACACTTTTGAAAAGGGACAGGTCAAAGGAGAAAACAGAACAACTGGGGCACAGGATCAGATGGAGGAAAATGTCTTTCACAATATGACTATTATGGAAGTGTTTTGCATAATAAACTATAATGAACTTCTTGTCTTCTCAACGAGGGTGGGTGGGGAGGGAAGAAGAGACAGAATGTGGAACTCAAAGTTTTAAAAACAAATGTTAAAAAATTGTTTTTAAATGCAACTGGGAAATAGGATATACAGGCAATGGGGTATAGAAATCTATCTTGCCCTTCAAGAAAGTAAAGGGGAAAGAGATAAGAGGTGGGGAATGATAAAAGAGAGGGCAGACTGGAGGAAGAGGTAATCAGAATGTATGCCATATAAGGGTAGGGGGAAGGGAAAGATGAGAAAATTTGGAACTCAAAATCTTGTGGAAATGAATGCTAAAAACTAAAAATATATATTTTTTAAAAATAAAGGAAGTTCTCAATGAAGAAAGTCTCTTCATCAATAAAAGATGACAATTATTCTTCATCTTTTGGTACTATAGAGTTGTTGGGGCACTAAGAGGTTAACCTGTTACCAGGGTAACAGATCAAATATCAATCAATCAATAAGCATTTTATTAAGAGCCTACTAGGAACAAGGCACTATATTATGTCCTGGAGTTTACATGGGGAAAAAGCATATACAACCTGTAGATGTATAAATAAATACAAACCATATACAAATTAAACACAAGGGATTTGGGGAGGAGGGGAAACACTAGCAGCTGAGAATATCAGGAAAAATTTCATGTAGGAGGTGGCTCCTGAGATTCTAAAAGGCAGTGGTGAAAGAATGCATTCCAGGCCTATAGGGCAACCTGAGGAAAAGCAAGAAGGCCAGTTTGACTGGGTGGGTTAAGTAAAGTATGAAAGGGAGTGATGAGTGCTATCTGGAAAGGTAGGCTGGAGCCCCACTGTGGAGTTTAAATACCAACTAAGGAGTTTCTAGTTTATCCTAGGGGTAGAAAGGAGGAGTGTGTGATATGGTCAGACCTGTCTGAGTAGTATTTTAGCAGTTGAGTGGAAGACTGGGGAAGGAAGGGACCTGAGGCATGGAGACCAACTCTAAGACTACTGTAATAGTGAGAAGTGTTAAGGCCATTAGTGTGGTAGCTACATAAGTGGAGAGAAGGAGATGGATGAGAGATGTAGAGGCAAAATCAACAAGACCTGGCAATTGATTAGATAGCTAGGAAGGCTGAAGGAGAGAAGAGCTGAGGATGATTCCAAGGTTGCAAGCCTAGTTAACCTGGAGGATGGTGGTATGTATCCTCAACAGAAACAGCGAAGTTAGGTTTTGAGGGGGAAAACAACAAGTTCTGCTTTGGATGTGTTAAGTTTCAGATGACTAGGAGACACCCAATAGGAAATTTATAACAGGCATTTGGAGACACAAGAATACAGCTCAAAATTGAGATGAGGCCTTGGATATATGGCTCTTGGATTTTGCACAGAAATGATAAACGAACCAAGAGGAGTCAATGAGATTACCAAGGAAAAAGGTGGTAGAGATAGAAGAGAAGGGTGACCAACAAGGACAGAACCTTGGATACAATTACAGTTAGAAGGAACAGTAATACAGTTAGGAGGACCAAAAAAGAAAGAACGTCATTAAAACCCAGAGAGGGGAGAGCATACAGGAAAAAAGGGAAGGTGGTCAACATCATAACATAAGAACCCCACTCTCAGAAGAGCACCTTGGAGTAGTCTCTTCCTAGTAAGTGTTGTTTTCCAACACAGTGCCATCCTTACATGAATTTCTCTCTCTGTTTATTTCAGGTCCCCATTTCTTCTTTCCCTTTCTTCCCTATAGTCTGCAATAAGGCTCTGCATTGAATTGATTCTCACTGTCTCACATATTATTCTCAGCACCTGAACTCATTAAAGGATTTGTTTTTTTCCAACATCTGCCCATGGGGCCTTTCCTTACACAAAAACTGGGTACCCAGACAAGGACTTAACCCAGTGACAGCTGCTTCTATGTACGGCACTGTGATCCCAGCTATAGAAAGCAAGAGTCAATAGGAGGACTATGTCTTCCCAGAAGAGATTCCCTTATGCCAGAGGACTGTAAAAAAACAAAGGTCAAGGAGGAAGACTGAAAAAAGGCCACTGAATTTTTGACTAAGAAACTTTTGGTGCCTTTGGAGAGGACAACTTCAGTTGAGTGAACTGAGATCAAGCATTAACTAAAAGGGGTTGAAAAAGAAATGAAAGGAGAATAAGAGGAGGTAGAACTTTTTCTAGTAGTTTGGTTTAAAAAGTAAGAGGAATATACTATATCATAGTTTGAGAAGATAGCAGGGTTTAGGAAAGGTTTTTTAAAGATGAGGGAAACTAGGGCAAGCTTGTAAGCAGCAAGAAAGAAACCAGCAGACAGGGAGAGACTGAAGATTAGACAGAAAGAGGGAATGACTTAGATAGTGATGGGGGGGCAATATGCTGATGAAGTGTATCAAGGGGATGGGATCAGGGATCCAAGAAGAGGGACTGACCTTGGTGAGGAAAGGGGTCATTTTTTCATTAGAAAACAAAGATTATCAAACAGAGGCAGGAAGGACATGAACCTAGAGGTCTTCCAGACTGGAAAGCTGACTTTCTATCCATTACTCCATGCTGCTTTTTAGCAAAAAAAATCATATGTAGCATTTCAACAACAAATATGAGGTATTATCACCACATTACCACAGTGATCATGACAAAAAGGATATATAATATCCCTTTTATATATAATTTTACATATATATTATATAATAGATATATAATTTTGTCCCTGGAAAGAATGGCCATGCTTGTGCAAGTATAGGTCCATTCATTTGATAGGGTCACTAGGATGTTTCCCAGGGAATCTGACGATGAAAATGATGATTGATGAAAAATCAATGACACAGAAGGATAGGAACTACACGATAGCCAAACTAGGAAAATACAACTTGTGCTTCTTGAAGTTTTTTTATTCAATAAAAGGGTAAGAATACTAAGTTTGAAGTCAAGAGGTCCCAAATGTTCAAACTTCAATCTTGCTACTTACTATCTTACTAACTGTAAGATCTTAGGCAAATTACATAATTTCATAGGGTCTCAATTCCCCCATATGTAAACTGAGGATGTCAAACAAGATGATCCCTAAGGTGTCTTCCAGATTTAAATCCCATGATCCTAATAAACTACTACAATGGTTCCAACTTTAGTTTCAGTTTTAGAAGTCAGGTTGACAAGGATTTCCACTAAGACAAGCTCTTTACCACATTAGGAGCCGGATTTTAAGAGAAGGGAAGGAACCAACTTGATTCTTTGGCCTGATTTCTTTCCAAGTCACCTGACTGCAAAGTGGTGATATGCTTCTACAAGGTGATGGCAATCTAGACTTTGCATTTGATGTAATCTAATGCACCATCTTTGGCTTCAAAGGTGACCTAGAAAGTAAGAAAACATGAGAGGTCTAAGAACTAAGGCCTCTCCAACCCCAAGGGTACTTCTTCCTAAGGTTAAAATATTCATAGAAACCTAACAAGAAACACAGCCAGTCTCTCAAGATGTCAGAGCTGGAAGGGAACTTAGAGACTATCTAACCCAATCTACTTCACACAACTACCACTTTCCACCTTTTTTAAGTGACAAAATAGATGTGCAGAAAAGGCAAGTGATTTGCCTGTCAAGACTACATAGTCCATTGCCTTCTCAATGAAGGGAGATGGGAGGAAAGGAGGAAGAAAATTTGGAACTCAATTAAAAAACCCAACAAATGTTAAAAATTGTTTTTATATGTGACTAGGGAAAAAACCAAAAGATTAAATAAAAAAACTACATAGCCCAAGTAAAACTAAAATATGAGTGCTATCCATCTCCTAATAGGGAGGTGATAGACTCAGTCAGCAGACTGAGACGTTTTTGGACCTGGTCAAGGTAGGGATTTATTTTGCTTGACTGTACATAACTGTAATAGGGGTTTTATTTTTCTTGCTTTCTCAATGAAGGGTGAGAGGGAAGATGGAAGGGAAAGAATGTGAATCTGAAGATAAAACAAAACTGAATTTTAAAAAACAAAAACAAAGCACACAAAAATGAAAATGTGAGGATCAAAATGTGTTTTTCCTTCCCCAACCTAATACTCTTATCCCAGATTTAGGATGTGAATAAACTAACTTCTACCAAAGGAAATTAGAGGCCTGAAAATGAAACAGTAATTCATTTTATCATAATATCTCAGTTACAAGAGATCTGACAGGTCCAATCTCTTACTCCTTGAAGAAATGCCCAATATGCATGACATTCAACCAATCCTCTGCTTGAGTGATAGGAAGTTCACCTTATAAGATAACCCATTTGATTACAGAATCTCATAGAATATAAGAGCTGGAAAGGAATCTCAAGAAACCATCTAATCCTGCCTTCTGAACTAACTAAAATTAGTAACATGCCCTAAGTTATAAAGCTAATGCTAGTATTAAGAAATCAGATTGGTCCTTCCACCGAACCATACCCACCTCTTGCCAAAAGCTAATCTTTCCTTTTCTTTTCTATGCAAAAATCACATCTTAGCACTTCAATGTCTCTTACAGGCTAGGGAAGGAAACTTAATTTAGTCTGAATTTCTGGGAGATCCAAGGAATATATAAATGATGTGAGATTAAATGTTCCCCCCACCCCGAAGTTCCCTTCCAGCTATACATATCCCTCTTTAGTTAGAAAGAATTGCTTTTTTTTTCACCCTATCTGCTTTCCAAACCCTCACATTAAACCTGTTTCTTGTGGGAAAAGCAGCTAAAATTATCGTATTCCTTCTCAAGAGCACACCAATAGGCAACTCTCCACACTAGCATTTTTTGGATCACTCTACAACTTGCTACTGAGAGACCAGAAAAGCAAGTCTCTTGCTAGCCTCACATCAGGCTAGCAAGAGACAAAAGGCTTTGGGGAACAGGTCATAAGCAGTTAATGAGAGCAATTACCTAATCAAGTAAAGCCCCCAGAGAATGGAGTCACGAATGAATGACAGCAAAAATATACTTAGCAAGGAGACCTTAAGGAGCAAAAGGAATTGTTGAGAAAAACCAAAACAACCACAACAAAAAATTCATCGTGAGAAATTTTGGAAATGTTATTTTTACTCCAAACCACTATCTGCTATACAGAGACAGAGAAACTTCCTTTAAAATAGTTGGAAGAGGGAAGGAATAGGAGAATAGAGGAAAGATCACCTAGACAACAAGAGCTTGAACGGACCTGAGAAAAGCTAATCAATCAACTGCCAATCAATAGGCAACATAAAAAACCAAAATTGCTTTGGAGAAGCATAAGAAAAATACAACACAGTGAAGGGTAGCCTTTATGTAGACTCTGGAAGAGGACAGAATAGAAGTTGTTTGGAGAGGATATGTAACTAGAGTAAGACTGGAACACAGTACAAAAATTCCTGACTGAAATCAAAGGATTCTTTAACATCAGAGCTCAAGAGGACCTCAGAGAAATTATCTAAACCAATCACACAATAAAGATAAAAAGCCCAAGGGGGAGAAATGACTTGCCCGAGGTCGTACAACTAGTTAGTGGCACAGCCAGGGCCCATTCTACTATTCCATGAGCCTCCTGGAGTTCCCCCAAGGAGGAAGAAGGCTTCCAGCCCAGAAACTGGATCCACAAAATAAGCCCAGCTGAGTCCTAGCTCCTTCCAGATCTCTCTAGCTGGATGGATAGGAAATCTCCTGACTCTCCAGTCTAATGTTTTTGGAGTAGGTTTAGAATTCAAATACAGCCCATACAGAGTGAATATGTTTTTAAAAGACCTACTGGCTACATTTAGCAAGACCCCTGAACTCTGAAGGTCTTTCAAATTCATGTTTGTCTCATTAAGTATACACAGTATAGGAAGGAAGTGTTAACAATATAGAGAAGGAAGTAATGAAGATTAATAGAATGTAAGAGACACAGTAAATGAGATTGGGTAAGAAATCGTGGAGAACACTGAGAAGTGACTGAAAAGTTAATCTTTATATATTGATGTTAACACGTAAATAGTTATTAAACAAGTTTAATTGGTTAATATTTAATATTATTTTTTTTAATAATAAAAGACCAGAGGAAAAGAGGAGTCCCAAGTGGCCCTGGGTCCACATCTGTAAAAAAGTAGTTTAAGCAAATGGTTCATGGATCAAAGTGGATCAGTTGATGGGTAGCTTGTACATTCAAAAGAAGCCAAATGGCGCTAGGTTCATCTAGTGGCTTTCCCACCCCCCTGGATAGAAACTCAGAAAAGGAAGCACTGTCACCATGACCATCTGCATTCCCCTGCCTGTTAGTTAAACACTAGATCAAAAGAAAACTTTTGCTAAGGTTGTAAAAGAGAAACCAGGTGAAGAAGGAAAGCAAGTAACAACTTAATGTTATTTCCATCCTTCCTGGATACATTGAGTATCCTCCATAAAGGATCTGAAAATAAGATGAAAAAGTTTGGCTGTGCAAGGAGAAATCATAACCTGTACAACTATTTCATGTCTATGTACCCAGAAGAGAATGAGGCAATCAGTTACGTGTTCCTAAAGTCCAGCAGTGTCCGTAGAACAGGGTACCAGGCTGAGGACAGACTCAGGGCGTAAATACATAGTGAGATAACTAATAATTAACATGTCAACCAAAAAAAAAAAGGTAGATCTTTATTCAAAACCACAAGGGTGATGAGAATAAATGAAATCAGAACAGTTCACACTTTTAAGCATCATGGGGAAGCAACCTTTAACATAAAGCTCCTACACAGTATTCTGGAATATCAGAACTAGAAGGGATCATAGTAAAATCACTATCCCCAACTCACCTCTCTCCCATTTATAAATGGAGAATCAGAGAGAGGTCCAATGACAGGAAGAGACTTGCTCAAAGTTTTGGGGCTAATTAGTTATGAGGTCAAGGCTGGTCCACCAGCACATTGTTCCTTTTAATACAGCCACAGTTATTAGTATTTGACATAATGTTCCTGGGACTGATGACACAAATGCTTTTTGGCTACAGATAGGTAGTAAGATGCCTTTTCTTTGTGATGTTCAGCATCAGCACAGCCTCCTTAGCTCAAAAGGAACCTTGAGATATTTTGGTCATTCACCTAGAACCAAAACACTAAAGACAGTATCAGATACACTTGAGAGGGAAGAAATTCTTTAAATTAAGTACCAAAACATGGCAAAAAAAAAAAAGTCACTACATGAAAATGTCTGAAGTTTAATTAAAATGTTATCACCAATCATAGCTGTCTTCACTAAACAGCGATGCATGCTGCTTCCTCTTGTTTCACAGTTGGCTACTTTAATTCTTGGTCCTGAAACCTTACAGTAATGACTCAAACCCAGCTTTGAAGAAGGTATTAGGAAAACCAAGGGGAATGTGTGAAATTACAGTTAGCCCTGGGGCAACAGTGGATAAGGCAGCACAGAAACATTCATTCTCAGGAAACACCTATCCTAACACAGATGTGGTTGATGGCAGCCCATCCCAGAGAGAGACAAAAACCATACAACATGAAAAGGAAAGATAAGAATCAAACAAAAGGTGTAGGGCAATATGTGCATGGGGGAGGATGGTGGGGAAGAGAAAAAAAAAACCTGGAGAACTTTCAGACACGCACTTAAAATCTTAACTTTCAAATCAGCCAGTTCCCACGACCATGAGGCTTCACAATCACTGGTTTAGTTCCTGTTTGGTTGTCTTATAATCAAGTCTTGCCACAGGAGGCTAGAAACTGAAAGGCAAGTTTCATCTTACCAGGTTGTGAAATCTGGGTGTCAGGGGTGGAGTCCTGCTCCCCTATGAGAAACTGAGTCATCTGCCAATTCTAGTCAATCTGTGACCACAATCTGCATATATACATATCCTCTAAGAAGTTAATTTTCTAGCTCTCACTACTGGACCTAACATGAAATCTCCTTCACAACATCCTTTAAATTGTCTTCTAATTTAGCTGCTAAAAACTTCAAGTGACTGTGTAAAACACACAACATAAGGAGCCCAGACTGGGCCTTTTCTTCTAGGAATGTGCTTGTTTCACATAATATGCACAGTTACTTCCTTGTGGAGTCTCTGACACTGAATCATTGCAGGAAGTTTCTTTTGCTAATTTACTATTCTTTAAAAAAAAAAAAACCAAACACCAACCCCAAACCAACCACCTCTGAAAAGAGTATGCTATCACTGACCAAACACTATCAATACGGCTTTACTGAATGTCTTCACCAAGGCAGGAACTGGTCTAATTTCCTGTCACTATCTTATTCCACAGATTTCCTAGATGTCTTAAAAAAAAAAAAGATGAGGGGAATGAGGGTGGAAATGGGTTTCTATGCACTCTTGTTTCTATATCATCCGTTCAATCAATTAATCAAATCGATCAATAAACATTTGTTAAGTGCCTACTATGTGCAAAGTTCTGTTCAAACAATCTCTTTCAATTAAGAAGTGTCTAACATTTCTTACCTACACAACACAGTCTATGAAATAATCCCTGAGGTACCTAAATTCCTTTCCAAGCAATTATCCCTCATTAAACTAAAAGGTTTACTCATCTGTCCACTGACAGGTAGGGTAAGCCTACAACAATCAATGTATCACCCCTGGAGAAGAGAAAACCAACACCCAGGTACATTCTTCTCTGTTGAGTGACAAATGTCACTTACTTGATATATTGGCTTTGTTTCTGTAAAAGTACATGGGATGAAATTAACAGTTATCCCTCCAAAAGTACTTGATGAATGAGATTTACTATGGACCAAGCAATCTTTATTTCAACAGCTTCTGGATGGCGTGAGGGTGGTTCTCTTCCCGTCTAGTAAAAGCTGCTCACATTTATACAGTGCTTTACAAACTATAAAACACTTTTCTCACATTATTCTTGTAATAAATTAAATGGTGGAAGCATTTTTACTAATTTTATAGATGAGGAAACAGACTCTTGAAGAAAGAAAGTGGCTTACAGATTACAGAATTTCAGTGCTGGAATAGAATTTAGGGATCAACTAGGAGAACTGCTCTGGATCTTACTTGCATCCACTTCCCATGAGTCAATCCTCTACCCTTTTCTTTCTTACTCTCTTTCCCAGGTCAATTTCACTTACTGCCAGGGCTTAAAAACAGACAATTCCCATATCTACACCTTATTGGTTCCATTAGAATGTGAACTCCTCAGGGATGGTTTCCTTTGTACTTAAATCCCCAACACCTGTCAGTTGATTGAGCTAATCCTGACCCCTCTCCTGGGCTACACCCTGTATCTTTGCACATAGGCATAGTGCCTACAGAACATTTCCACTTAGGTGTCCCACTGGCACCTCTGAGTCAACAGATTCAGAATCATTTATATCTTTCCTCTTATACCTATTCCCTCTTCTGACTTTACCATTTCTGTGTGAAACACAACCATTTAATCTTCCATATCACTAAGAGAGGATGCTAGATAGTGCAGCAGATAAAGAGCTGGGACTCAGGCAGACTAGAGTTCAAGTTTGACTTCACATACTGTATGGTCCTAGGCATGCCACTTAACCTCTGTTTGCCTCAGTTTCCTCAACTGTAATATGGAGAGAGGCCTCACAGGGCTTTTGTGAGGATCAAATGAGATAATATCTGTAAATCATTTAGGACAATAGTGACACACAGAAGGCATTTAATAAATGCTTGTTTCCTTCCATGTTCATAACTTTAGAATTATCTTTGGATTGAAAGATGAGAGATCATTTACCAAAGCGTGTCAATCTTACCTGTGTTGACTCTCTGGCATCAAATCCTGACTCATTTCCCACTGCCACTATCCTAGTAGACAACCATTACCACTTACCCGAACTATTGTAGTAGTCTCTATTCATTCCCCAAAAATCTTATACAAAGATCTGAACATGTAATAATTTTGCCCAAAAATCTTTGGTGACTTCCTACTGTTTAGTGAGGAAAGTTCAAAATTCTACCTGCTTATCAGGGCCCTAAACAATAGGACATTCTCGTCTTCTCTCATGTTACTCTCCATGTACTCTATGATCCCAGTCAAACTGGACTCCTCCATTCCCTGAATATGCTCTGTGCTCTCCTACCTCTCTGATTATACTACTACTCTCCATACCTGAAACATCCTCTTCTCCCTTTTGCTTTTAAATTTCTACTCTACCCTTTAAAGCTCAAATCAAAGACCACCTTCTCTATGAAGATGAATCTGATCCTTCCTCCTTCCAATTCAAAACTTTCATGTAACAGAGTATTACAACTCTTCAATGCAATTTTCACGTAATTCTGTATCTTGTATGCTTTCTGTTTTTTCAGTTGTGTCCAATTCTTGGAACTGGGGTTTTCTTGGCAAAGATACTGGAATGGTTTGCCATTTCCTTCTCCAGCTCATGTGACATATGAAGAAACTGAGGCACAGTTAAAGTGACTTGCCCAGGGTCAATGGGTCATTAAGTGTCTGAGACCAGATTTGAATTGAGGAAGATGAGTCTTCCTGACTCCAGGCCTAACACTGTATCCACTGCACCATCTAGCTGCCTTATCTTACCCACTTACTAGAATGTAACTTGTTGAGGTCAGGTACTCTGTCTTTTCTACATTTTGTATCTCTCCCAATTCCAGGACAGTACTCTGTTAACAACTGACACTTTCAATATATGTCTGCTGAAATTGTGAATGAATTGCATAAATATTAGATCTGAAAGGAGCCTTAGAAACTGCCTCATTTAACAGTCCCAAGAGGGGAAGTGAGTCTTCCAAAGTTCAATAAGTAGTAGAAATTAAAATCCAGATCTAACTCCAAATTCAGGGTTTTTCACCACAACATCCCATGAGCTCTCTAGAACATAGAACAACAATCACAAACCCAATTCTGGTGACCAAGGTTTGTCTATCATCCACATCTCTGGTGTTTCATGGATAAACACTGGATTTGGAATCAGACAGACCCAAGGTTTTAACACTTACTAGTTTGGGGCAATTCATTTTATTTCTCAGTACCTCAAAATATTATAGGATTTAAAGTAGAAAAGAACCTTCAAGACCTGTGTTTGAAATCTGCCTTCTACGCTCACCAGCTTTGTGACCATGGGCCTCAGTTGTTTAATTGTAAAATGAGGATACTGGTAGTTCCTATTTCATAGTCCCGATAAGAATCAAAAGAGATAATTCATATAAAGCATTTTGCAAATCCTAAAAGATTCTACATAAATGTCAGCTACTTAATGCAACCTACTCATTTTACAGAGGAAGAAAAGGAATTCCAGAGAGGTGGCCATTGCTTAGTTTCCTCCTCCTAGAAATGTGAATAAAGCTTTTGTAAACTGTAATGTACTATATAGCAATAGAGATAACCTTGGAGAAAAGACTTGGTTTCTAGGAGTTAGGAAGACTGGTTTCAGCACAGCCATCAAAACTTCCTGTTAGCAGGAAGCTGGGCAAGTCACTTCTAGCCTGAATAAAGTCTCCATAAGACTAAGCTGTAGAGACAATTGTCTGTTTGCATTGGTGGAGTAAGTTTCCTCATCAGGAGTAACCTACATACCAATAAGGTATGTATATATGTATGTATGTATGTATGTGCACACACACATATACACAGGTTTCCTTTAAGTCCCAATCAAAATTCCACCTTCTACTGAAAGCTTTCCCTAATCCCTCTTAATACCAGTGCTTTACCTCTCTTAATTATTTCCTTGTATGGAACTTGCTTTGTATAAATGTTTGCATGTGGTGTCCCCTCCCCCCATTAGATGATGAGCTCCTGGAGGCAGGGTCTGTCTTTCGCCTCCCTTGGTATCCCTAGCCCTTAGTGCAGGCACACAGTAGGCGCTTAATGGGTGTTAATTTAATATACATATGTTTACATATATACACACATACACCTCTGTATCTCCAAACCTATCTATCTCTCCATTCATTCTATTCCAGCACTTTAATAATTTGCAAGGAGCTACTAGAAGTCTACGGAGATGAAGTGACTTGCCTTCCCTCACCAGTCTCCAGTACATTCTACTCAACATTATTTAGCATCTGCTGTGTACATTAAGTCTCTCCGACGGTCCCTCTGCATCTAACACCGCGGGAGCCACAGCGTCCCGGGACCTGGGAGCTGGAAGGAGCTTTGGAGTCACCTAGTCTGACAGGTCCATTTTACAGAGGAAGAAACTGAGGCCCTGAGAGGGGACATGACTTAGGATCCCAGAGATCATTCGGTCTAACACCTTCACTTTACAGATGGGGAAACTGAGGACCGGAGAATGGGAGTGACTTGGCCAAGGTCACAAAGGGATCAAGTGGGAGGCACTTGGGATTTGAACTCAAGTTCACTCCCTACGAGCCAGGTGTCAAAGTCCGGAGCCCCGGCCTCGACCCTGGCCCTGCCCCCAGGGGCTTGGGACGAGCCGCCCCCAGGAGGCCGAGGGGGCCGCAGGTGGGGGTCAGGCTCCAGGCTCCCCGGCCAGAGTCCGAGGCGGCGCCTCCGCTCAGGCCTGGGCACCGGGGGAAGAGGCTCCTCGGGCCTGCCGAGCCTGAGTGGGCGCGAGAGGCATGGGGGTCAGACCCGCCATGGAGGCGCGGGGAGACCCGGCCGCAGCTCCGGCCCCGGCCCCGACCCCGGCCTTGGGGTCCCCCCCGCAGCCACCCCGCTCTTGCCCCAACTCCGGCTTCTCCTTCACTCACCATCGCCGCCGCCATCTTGGATCCACGTGTCGCCGCCGCCGACGTCAGCGGAAGTGGCGCCCCCAGTCTGACGGAGTTTAAGCCCGGCGACCGGGATGTCTGTCCTGGGATGCCTCTGGGCTCGGGGTCCCGATGACCGGAAAAGCAGAGGCGCGGAATCTGGGACTCGGAGAACTACGGAGTCGCCGATTCGCCGCAGGAGGGGAAAGTGTAACTCTGGACGCCATCTTGACTCCTGGCAACGACCTCCCTCCCTTGGTCACCCATACGTGGCTTTCTGCGCCATCTTGACTCCTGGCAAGGACGTCCTTAGTTACCCACTCTCGGCTGCCCTGTGCGGTTTTGATTGCTGGCCGGAGGCAGCTCGATTTTCTCAGAATGGGGCAGAATATTCTTGATTTTGAGTACGGGAGTAAAATCGCCGAGGTTACGGAGCCGGCCTGGGGCTGGCCCTCACCAGAGAAGTCCATTCCTATTTTAGGGCAGAGAGCCTCAGTTTTCCTTATCTCGAAAATGGAGCTTCGGATCTTACAAGTGGGTTGTCCGACGGATTGTGATACGAAACAGGAAAGAAAAGGATCAGAAAGGGGCAGTCCTGAGAAGTGGAATCGTTGGATATCGAGCTGGAAAGATAATCAGAAATACGGGATGAAATTTATATCGAAAAAGGTCGTTGAAGTGACTTGCGCAAGATCGAAAAGCAGAAGTAATAACTAACGTTTATGTGGCTATTTACGGATGTTGTCTGATTCTCACAATAACCCTGTAAACTAGCGGCCATTATTAATTCCATTTTATAGCTGAGGAAACTGAGGCAGATAAAGGTGAGGTGATTTGCCCAGTGTCACACAACTTGTTATCACCTGAGGCTGGATTTGAACTCAAGTCTCCGACTGAAGGAGCTCTATCCACTGATGCCTTGCTGCCTCATAGTAAGTAGTAAGGCAGGATCATGGATCTAGAGCTAGAAGGCACCTAGACCAATTCTCTCATTTCACACTAAGGGAAACCGAGGCTCACCGAGTTCATGGTTATTCAGTTAGTAAGTCACAGTACAAGATTCATTTTCTTTCTCCAGATCCTTAGCAGCCTTTTTTTCTATTACATCCAATCCATCAATTAGTCAGCAAGCCTTTTATTAAATGCATACTACGGATCAGGTACAGTGTAAATCTGGAGGGATGCTTCTAAGGGAAAGACAACATGTACATATAGAAATGTATACATAGTCTAGACAAGAAGGTTCTCCCGGGAAGGAATGCACTAGAAGTTGGGGTGATCAGCAAAGGCTTCTTGTAGAAGGCAGTATATAAGTTTAGTCCTGAAGGAAACTAAGATTTCAGAGAATCACAGGGAGTGAGAGGGTGCCTTCTAGACATGAGAAAGAAGTCCAGAAGTGCTAAGATCTATAGAAAAACAAGAATGCCGGTATGACTGGATCTCAGGTTTGGAAGTGGTGTGTAAGAAGGTAGAAAGTAGTTTCTTAGGATTAGGACCACAATTTTGTCATCAGTTGTACAGACTCTTTAAGTGCTGATGTGGGCCATACTTGATGATTGGGAATCCAGAGGTGCCCCTTGTGGCAATTCAAGGGGCAACACTTTATTGATGTAGCCCACCTCTTAATGGTCATGTTAGTAGTGGTCATGTGGTGGTCGTGTTTGCCCTTGCTAATAGCACCAAATATTTCTTTGAGTGAAAGAAACAATAATGCTGTGGACAGACTTGTTACTTGGAGTCACCTTGCCTTCATCATCTGGTGATTTCATTTGTCTTGTCACCTTCAGGGAGGCAGTATTGAGAGTTGGAATGGACTTTAAATGACAGGCTTCATTTTTCTTGGTAGAGGCAGTAGCTTCCCTTCAGTGTCAGCTCTCTAAGAGGGATGGAGGGAGGGAGCAGGCTTTCTAGAACACTGTCCCTTTGGTGTTGGCTCTTTTGGCAGCTGTGGGCCTGATACTAAAATAAATGGCCATTTATCCCTGGGGAAAAGGGCAGACTATTCTTACCAATCTCACCATCTTTCCTTCCAGATGCTTTGGGCAAGTCATCTCCCTGAAAGCCTAGGAGGGCTTGGCATCAGAGGGAGAGACAGGGGATCCTGACAGTAGAGGAGAAGTATGAGTGGCTCTGCATGGTCTTTTAGGGGCTAGGATGAGTGGGATATGGGGTTTCAGGTATTACTCATTTAATCTTTTTACTTAGTCCATGGATAAAGGAAAAGAGTGGGTAGGAGGTAGAACCTTCAGAAGAACTTAGGGGTCAGAGAATTTAGTTTCGGTAAGCTGGGGGTTAATGAAGCAGAGGTCATAACTAAGTGGGGCAGGGGTGGGAAGGAGGATACAGAATGGACAATGGAATAAGGGGAAGAGATAGCATCCCAGGCCAAGGATAGGCAAGCAAAGAGATTACATATTACATTCTACTACCAATATTTTAGAGTAGAGATGTCCTTAGAGCTCTGCTGGTTCTCATGAACAGCTTTTTGTTCTCAACTTTTCTTCTCCGAGTTTTTTTCCCCTTTGGCCTCCAGTTGCATAGTGCTCATCTGACTGACATACAGACTCACACCATAACTATGTTGACTTTGGGGAGGTGGCTGTGGATTTGATTGTGATTTTTCCCCCCTTCTGTACTAATAAACTAGGGTAGGTTGTCTGTTACTATCTAGAACTGAGGTCCTGTTCATTTACTATTAGGCATAAAGTATGGTCATACTTCTTCCACATTGTCAAAGGGTGGAATGTTTTAGTATATTTCATTCTGCCTAGTCCTTGAGCCTTAAGGAGTTGACAAGGTTGCATGACATTAATAACTGAAATATACATTGTCTTTAGTCCTGGAAACCTGGAACAAGAATAGGCCAAAGTCATTAAGGTGCACTTTTCGATGAATCTTATGTAAGTAAGGAAATATAGATCTTTCATCCTGACAGTTTATTTATTCCTTTGAAGGAATATTATTGACCTGGATGTGTTCTAATGGCTAGGAAACTGAAGTGCTACACCTGTCAATGTTCATCCTTCTTGAGTGTATGTCTGTTTTTAGTAAAGAATTTTTAAAATCCATATTATCTGCCTCATTGATTCAATCTCTTTATGTCCTGAACCTGCATTTGGTGCGCAGTATGAACTAGACCTAAGATGAGCCTAATAGGATCTGGTTTTGAAGATCTTTAAATGTCAGCCTTAGGTATTTGATCCTACAAGTAACAGGGAACCACAAGAGAGCTGAGTTTAACAGGATTCAAACTTATTCTTTAGGGAAATCAATTTGGGAACTATGTGGGGGATGAATTGGATTATCAGAGGTTTGATAAAGGAGGCTATTGAAATAATCCAAGTGGGAGACTATAAAAGACTTAACTAAGGTGGGAAGGGAAGGGGAGATGGCATACAGAGCCTACTATGTGCTAGGTACTGTGCTAAGTGTTTGACAGATACATTTGATCCTCATGACAACCCTGAGATAATTGCTGACCAAGGGGATGAGGAAAGACTTCCTAGAGGTGGTATTAGTTGAACTAGGTTTTAAATCATGAGTAATAATTCAAAAGGTCAAGAACATTACAAGTACACAGAATAGTCCAGTGGAGTTGGAAGTGGAGATAGAGGAATAAAAACCCCTGTGGTTATTCCATTTGACAGAAGAGGAAACAGAAGCAGAGTTTAAATGACTTGCCCAGGGTCACATAACTAGTAAGTATCTAGAGCCTCATTTGAATATCCATTGCACCACCTAGCTGTTTATTACCATACTCACTGTGCGAGTGATTAGGAGGGAGTGTATGGGGGAAAGTGTTGTAGAGATAGTAGAAGGTATAGCAACTGATTGGATGTGTAGTGTGGGTGAGTGAGCTATCACAGATGACACAAAATTCCCAGGGTGAATAGGAATCACTCAGCAATAACAGGGAAGACTGAAAGAAGAATGGGTTTGGGAGGAAAGATAATGAAGGCTGTTTTGAACAAGTTTAATAGACAGTGGTGACACAGGCCTTAAGGTCAGAAGAAAAATAAAAACTAGACATATAGCAATGGGAATCATTGGCTTAGAAAGGGTCACAGAACCTGTGGGAGCCAAGAAGATCACCGAGAAAGTGTAGAGCAGAAAGGAAAGAGGGCCCAGGACAGAGCCCTGGGGTTTACCTAAAAAGCAAAGGAGACTGAGAGGTATCATAGCACATGAACCAGGAAAGAGTGATACCTTAAAAACCAGACAGAAAAGGAAGTATTTAGGAGGAAAACGAGTCTCCAGAGCTTGAATTCCAAGTATTAAAGACAATAATTAGCTAGGGCTGTATCTGGGTTGCTGCTGCTGTTGCTTTTTTTGTTTTGTTTTATTTTATTAATGTTTTTTTCCCAATGATTTCATCCCCTGACAGAAAGCAAACAAAACTTCCCCTCTTGTAATACAGAAGTGCAGTTGTGCAAAACAAACTGATCCATTAGTCATGTCTAAGTATGCCTCATTCCATGGATGCTTCTCAGTATTTCCTCTCTTGTGGTTGCCACTGTTGTTGTTTTAAAGGTTGTTGTTGTTTTAAAAACACTTTCATATCCACGATCTTCTTTGATACCATGAGAGAGGGAGAGCTGGTGTCTTCATTCCCATTTAATAGGTGTTGAAACTGAAGGCCAGAGTTCAAGGTAGCATCTTTCTGGTCCTAGTACCTTGAGTCTCCTGATTTATTCAGGGCTTAAGGACCTCAAGGTCCTCAACCCTGAAGAAAGAAGACACAACGGCCAAAGGGGATCAGCTCTATTGGGGCATCTCCAGTCCAGTGAAGCCATTAATCCTACAGCAATTTTGGAGAAGGGAGAGGGGGCAGGTCTAACTGACCATAGAGTGCTATAGGGGAGAAAGGAGCCTAGTACTATATCACAAAAGGCAAGAGCAGACTACAGAAAGCAAATCTAACACCTCTTTATTGATAGTTAAAACAGATGACAAGGCAGGGCCTACTGGGGTATATCAGTGCACTGAAGAAGGTAACACAACAGGAAGAAGAGGCTTGATAGAGAAAGGGGGAGACAAATTTATTTTTTAAAATCACAGTAAGAGTCAAAGGTAAATCAAAACTTTTCATTTTAAATAAAATCACCAACTCATAACTCCATGACACTTTGCTTGTATCTCTCCATTGCAATTATCTCCTCCTTCCTATTACCATAGTTATTTTTGTCCCTATTTTCCACCAATTAGATTGTAGACTCATTGGAGGCAGGGTCTTTGCCACCTCCATGCTTGGGCTGTTCTGTGTACTTGTAATGTTCTTGGCCTTTTGAATCCTTTAAAACCTAATTCAAGTAATGCCATCTCTAGGATGTCTTTCCTCATCCCCTTGGTCAACAGTACTTTTTTTTTTAACCTCTCCAAAGCATTTTCATGTAACATTAAATATTAAAAGTATCTGGGTTTGTGGTTTGTGTCCTATATACCTACTAGTCTGTATATTCCTTGAGAACTGGGAATGTGTCTTAGCTAACTTTCGTATTTCTTCCACTTTGTGGCACTATGTTCTGCACACAAATGTGTGGCATGGTGCTCTGCACACTTAATGATAGAGGCTAGATGAATCAAGCCCCAAAGGCAGATGGTGCTCTGCACATAGTAGGCCCTCAACTGTTTGTTGAATAATCAACGAATCAGAGGATTGTTAAAACTTTCTAAGGCTTTGTGGTGAGACATCCATATAAGATGTCACTCCTCTTTGTGCACAGCAGTTTTATCTTTGACTTACCATGAACAGGAAGTGCATTCTGACTGCTTTTTCCTGTAGCAGGTATTGGCTGCACTGGGCTGTCTGTTTTCTTTTATCATGTGTCTCTCATGATTAGGGCAGGAATATACTAGATGGACAACCAGGGTTCAGGATGATGAGGGTATAGATGCATCGGTGAGACTGGACCCAGCCATTGTCCCATTCAGTTCTCTAGCCTTAGATGAGTGGCCATCTTAGCAAAGAAAGGGAGAAGATTCCCACCTCAAACAAGTGAATAGAGTGAATTACAATTGGTATTAAATTTCCTATTATTAATATCCACAGACCCAACTCTGAAGTGTGACTGGTTAAGCCAAGACTTTAGTGAAACCTTGGGGGAAAGCTATGGCTGAGAATGTGGCCACACATACAAGTACGGCCTGCATG
>CM053769.1:344220129-344263940 GCA_028658325.1 Potorous gilbertii | reverse complement strand
AGAGGAAGACCCAAAAGGGCAAGTGATTTGTCCAATGACCTACCAAGTTAGTGACACAATTAGAACTAGAACACAGATCTCCACACTCCCAGTTGTAGAGATGGATCTTGAAATGGAGATTGGAATTAGGAAGATGAATATGGCCAGTAGGTAGTGTGCATGAAAGCAAAGTGATGATACACTGATATGACCCAAGTTGGTCACAATGCTTGAGATACCACTCCTCATGGCTGCTTTTGGTACTGGCTCTCAGTGGCAGTGTAGAAGTCCTCCAGCACACTTTGAAGATATTCAAACGTAGGCCGGTCTTCAGGTTTGTTCATCCAGCAGTGAGTCATGATGCTGTATAGCTCTTCTGGGCAGTTATCTGTACGAGGCATCCGGTATCCACGATCCAGGGAACGGATCACTTCAGGGTTAGACATTCCTGAAAAACAGGGGGGAAGAGTCAGATAGGGCAGGAAAAGTAGGAGCTACGCACATACTCTCACCTAATTTCACTTTTGACTTGTCATAAATTTGAGGGGCAGAAAGCTGGGGATTTAGAGGGGCTATCCATGGTCTAGAAGTAGTCTGATTTTTACCCTCAACTTTTTCCAGTCTATAATAAACCTGTAAACTTAAAACGTCCCCAAGAGGTATGGCATCCCTCTGTTCTCTACCTAACCTAGAGATGTTTACCCCAAAGAAGAAAAGATTTAGGAGGACATCCTTAATGTTCTCAAATATCTAAAGGACTGTTATATAAAAGAAGGATTCAGTTTGAACTACACAGTTCCAGAGAAGAGTATGAGACTGTAATATAGAGGCTGTAAAGAGGCAGATTTCACCTAACATGTGAAAGAACTTCCTAAAAATTAAGGTTTAGAAATATGGCTGCCTTGGTAGGTGTTGAGCTGCTGGTCACTGATGGTGTTTAAGCAGAGTCTAGAAGACCCTTTATCTGAGATAGTGAAGAAGGGATTCATGCACTGGACATGGAGTTGGGCAAAAGTTATCTCTCTTCCAATTCTGGGGTTCTATTATCCTAGTGATCTGTCTATGTCCTTTACCATAACACATATAATATATATGTACATATATATATATATGCTCCATCCTTTTCGTGGTGATGGTCACTTGCTACAAGTGGTATTGAAGAGAGTGGTAGCCTGGCTGCTTTAACTAGACTTCACAAAGCCATCTATACTTTCAGCTTTCTACTTTTCAGCTGAAGTGAATTGGTTTGTTTTTTTGGAAAGCATATCCTAGAAACTGGCTTATAGTAATTATTATTAACTTTTTTTAGAGGCAATCAGGGTAAAATTACTTGCCCAAGGTCATACAAATAGTAAACGTCTGAGGCCAGAGTTGAATTTAGATCCTCCTGACATCAGGGTCAGTGCTCTATCTACTGCTCCACCTAGCTTCCCCTGCTTATAGTAATTAAAGTCTTAAAGAGTCTAATTGGTAAGCCAGAAGAGGAGCTTAGTAATAAAAATGCTACTTACAATAACATATGATTTTTATATAGCCCTGTATTGTTAAAAAAAACCACTTTATGTAATCATTATCTCATCTGATCTTCATAGTACCTCCTGTGAAATTCATTATCCGTGTTTTTACAGAAGGGGCAAAAGAGACCTAGAGAAGGGGACATGGCAATCAAGGCCAATCAATTAGAATGCAGAAGGAAGGAAATTAGCAATTACTCTATGCCAGGTACTGTGCTAAGCTCTTTAGAAATATTATCTCATCTGATCCTCACAACAATCCTGGGAGCTGAGTTCTAACCATTTTACAGTTGAGGAAACTGAGGCAAATGCTGGTTAAGTGTCACCCAGAGTAACTAGGCTAGTATACGTCTCAGACTGGATTTGAACTCAGAGATTCCAGACTCAGCACTCTATCCACTGTGCCACCTAGCTGCTTGGCAACAGCAGAACAGGACAAAGGGAGTTGGAAGGTCTGAAGCACTAGTTATCCAGATACTTTGCTCCAGCAGAGGAATATGGTAGTGCAAGTGGAAAAACATCTTGGTTTTGGATTCAGAAGGCTTGGATTCCAGTTCTGGCCCCACTAGATACTAGTTGACTGACTCTAATTGTTCTTTTCTTTCTTTGGGCCTCAGTTTTCCCACCTGGGAGGGCTGCTATGAAGGTCAAAGGAGATAATGTATGTAAAATGTTTGGTAATCATAAAGTGCTGTGCAAAACTCATCCATTAACATAAAGAGTATTTTTAGTAAATTGCTACTTTTTTTTTAACTGGGGCACTGCTTCTTTTTGATTGTGATCTGGTTTCATTTTCTTCATTTGTAGAATGAAGGTATTGAACTCAAATAACTGGAGAAATAATAATTGCTCATGGGTAGACTGTTAATATATTAAAAATGACAATACTCTCTGAATTAGTTTTCTTATCTAGTGCATAATTACCAGATGATTACTTTATGGAGCTAGAAAAAAATATCAGTTGGAGAAACAAAATGTCAAAAATTTGAAGGGAAATAACCCCCCCAAAAGTGGGAAGGGGCAGTCTTTTTATATACTTAAAAGAAATAATCATCAAAACTATTTGTTACTGGTGGAAAAATGAAGAGGTTGATCAGTGGAACAAACTAAATATATAGCATACAGAAACGAATAAGCATAATAGCATAGTGTTTTTCATTCATTCATAATGTTCAACAAACACAAAGACTCTAGCTACTGGAGTATGAACTCATTATTCAGCAAAAAAAAATAAACTCTTGGAAAACTATAAAGTATTCCAGTAGAAATTAGACATAGATCTGATTCACACATCATATGTCAAGATAAGCTTCAACTGGATATGTGACTTAGATATAAAAGGTCATATCATAAACATATTAGAGAAGCAAAGAAGAAATTACTGTTTACAACTACCAACAGGGGAAGATTTTATAACTAAAGAAGGTATGAAGAGGATCACAGAAGATTAAATGGAAAATTTTGATTAGATAAAATTAAAAGGCTTTTATACAAACATATAGGTTTAACAATAAATTAAAATGAGAAGAGTAACAGTTAATTAGGAAAAAAAAATCTGTGGCAAGTTTCCCTAATAAAAGTCTCATCTCAAAGATATATAAGAAATGAGTTCAAATTGATAAGAACAAGAGCCATTTCCCAATAAATAAATTTTCAAAGGATATGAACAGATAATTTACAAAGAAATAAATCCAAGGTATCAATAACCAAATAAAAAATGCTTCAAGTCACTTAAGAACCACAGAAATCAAAGTTAAAGAGGTTTGATCTTATACCCATCAGACTGATAACGATAACCCTCCAAAAATATAACAAATACTGGAGGGACTATGGTAATACAAGCATACTAATGAAATTTTGATGAATCTGTGAATTGGTACAGTCACTCTGAAAAGCAGAAAGGAACTGTGCCCAAAAAGTCACTAAATTGTGCCCACTCTTTGACCCAGGAATATCACTATTAATCATATACTCCAAAGAGACCAAAGGAAGAGGGAAAGCTCACAAATATACAAAAATATTTATAGCAGTTCTTTTTGTATTGACAAAGAACTGGGAGTACTATCAATTGAGGAAGATCTGACAAATTGTGATGTGACTTTAATGGAATATTATTATGCCAAAAGAAATAATAAAGGGGATGGTTTCAGAGAAACATGCGAATTCATACTAATAGATGTAGAATGAAGAAGAAAGTATTACGAGGACAGTTTAAGCAATAATAACAATGTTTTGATACCACAAACAACTTTGAAAGACATAAGAACTCTTAAGTAATACAATAAACAACCATGATCCCAGAGGATCAATGAAGTTTGCTACTCACCTCTTGATAGAAAAGTAATAGACTCAAAACTCAGAATGAACCATCTATTTTTGGACATGGACAATGTGGAAATTTCTTTTTGCCTGACTACACATTTTTGTTACAAGGGTCTCATCTTTCCTTCCATCTTTCCTTCCTTCCTTCCTTTTTAATTTGGAGGGAGAACAAATAGCAATAGAATTCTTTGCTCACAAAAAAATGAGGAGAACAGAATAATAAAAGGTATTACAAACAGGACAGCTTTGAATGTTAAGTTTATTATATTCTTAAAAAGAAAGGCAGGTTCTACATATTAGAAGTTCATAGTTTCATGTACAATCCCTTTCTGTTCTATAACATATATAGAAATACTGAAAATTAAAATAAAGATAAATAAAATGAGGATGATAATCTCTAAAGCTCCTTTTAGTTCTAGTTTCTATGTAATGATGATTCACAACTATGTAGTACAAAGCATTTTCTTTATAAAAATCCTTTTGAAATGACCAGAACAGTCTTCTCTGGTCAGGGATACAGTGGCAAATTCCTATTCTCCAGCTTTATTTTTTCAATATTATCATCAAAAGCAGCTCTCTGTATTGCCAGCCTCATAGGGCTATTAAAAAGCTTCAATGAGATCATGAGTAAGGCACTTTGCAATTGTAAAGCATTATAAAACTTTAATCAGTTTTGCATACAGGCTAGATTTGTTCTCTGGATTTAGTTTTTAGATTTTATGTTAGGGTTACACCTTATATTTAGGATAACATAATATTAATGTACCCCTAGCAAACAGATCTTCCGAAAACATTGCATACACATGTTATTTCAGCACTCAACAATTTTTAATTGCTCTCTAAATCCCATTTCACTGAGCCCAAGCTTCTCTGATATGCTTTTAAGGCCCTCATTATTTTAGCTTCATAATCTTCACTCTCTCCTCACTTTTCCCTCATTCCATAATATAATTCCTTTCTCCTGAAGGCATCATCTTCCTTACCTGGATAGGGAATCCGGCCATAAGTGACTATCTCCATCAAGAGGATGCCGAAGGACCACACATCTGACTTGATGGTAAAGGAGCCGAAGTTGATGGCCTCTGGAGCTGTCCACTTGATGGGAAACTTAGCCCCTGGTGGAGGATAGAGTTTAGTCAGAAGAGTTAACTGCAGGGATAGGGGTGAGGGACAGTTATGATGTGAATGAGATCCGCAAATGAACAGCATCTGTCCCCTGGTCCAGCAGTTGCACCACCCTGAAGATGCAGTGTCCACTCTACCCTTAGACACACCCAGGCACTTTCAGGTAGAGGTTTTGGAGCGCAGTTAGGAAGTGAAATCCAACTGCATGTGTTGGTTTTCTTGAACACATCAAGAATCTTGATGTGGGTGTTCCCCACACTGAGTCTGATCTCAGTCCTTTCACTTAGTAATAGCTAGCTTCAGGAGGCATTATCAGAATTAAATAATATAGGTAAATACACACACATGCACACTTTGTAAAAATAAGACTATAAAGAGGAAAACTTACATTTACATGGATCAGTACTTCAAAGTTCTGAGGAAGTATTTTCAAAACTTGAAAGCATCATACAAATGTAAGTCAGTATTATTTTTGGACCAGACCTGTGATTTCACTGATATAAAGGATTCTCCATAAGGAGATCTCCCAGCCAATGCAGATTGGTTTCTGGTCTGTAATTTATAGATGTAAAGAAGGAGTTCTTAGACTTTTTTTCTTTTTTTAGGGTCATGGACTCCTGTAGCAATCTGGTAAAATTTATAGTCCTCTTCTCAGAAGAACGTTTTTAAATGTATAAAATACAATACACAGGATCACAAGAGAAACCATTTGTATAATTGAAATGCATTTATCAAAATATTTTTTAAAACAAGTTTACAGACCCTAGATTAAGAACCCTTGTCTTAAGGAGTTGCTAGAAGTAGCAAGAGGAAACTAGGTGGTTCAGTGGATAGTGTTGGACCTGAAGACAGGGAGACATAAGTTCAAATCCAATCTCAGATAAGTACTGACTATGTGACCTTGGGCAAGTCATTTAAGCTCTGTTTTCTTTGAAATGTGTATGATAATGGAATCAAATGAAATATTTGCAAAATGCTAAGCAGTGCTTAGTATGTGTGTGTGTATATATATATATATATATACATATATATATACACACACACACATAAATGTGTATACACACATATACATATTTATATATATACATGAAATAACCCTGGGCAAGTTATTTAACCTCTTAGAAGAAAGGGAAAGTAATATGCACATATATCCATGTATATATGGTGTGTGTATGCACATGTATAATACATATATTATAATATATATAACATGTAACAGATATGTATGTATATGCATGCATATATACTGTCTATATAATGTATATTATATAATAAAATATAAAATACTTATATAATATATGCATACATTTCTATATTATACAATGCATATTTATGTTGTATGTATATATGCATAGATATCTACATATATATGATAATACATTATATAACTATATTATATATAATGCTATATATAATATGTTATATGAAGATATTACATATAATATGCCATTTCTCTTGCCTTCCTTCTAAGAGGTTAAGTGATTTGCCCAGGGTCACACAGTCAGTATATACCAGAGGCACGCCTTGAACTCAGGTCTTCTTGAGTCTGAGACCAATTCTTTATTCATTATTCAATACTCCTACTCAGTCACTATTATTATATTAGTGAGAGTTTTCCCACCACTAGCATACACTGAAGTCCCTCCTTGTCATTGATAAATGGTTTCATGAATAGTTATAGCTCCAAAAAAAAAAAAAATCCCTAGTGTCCAATCTTCTGATGATGAGCCTTTCAACTCTTAGCTAACTTGGTCCTTACGCAATAGGCACACAATCAGTCAATGAATAGTCCTCCCTTTGAAGCTTTCCCAGTTTAGGAGGATCAATAATGAGTTGCTCTTTCAACCCTTGGAACTTCTGGCATACACTTTGGGCTTTTTGACCACTTGATGTTTTCTTCTAAGTGTTTATAAATATTTGGGGGGGGGTGATACTCAACATAGAGTACATAAACACAAAATTGTGCTTATGTTTTTTGGAGAAGTTACTGGTGTTCTTATTTTTTGATAAAAGGTATGTGATATCTAGAAAAGCTATATAAGTGATAAGGCTTTCATCTGAAAGGAAGGTAATGAAATGATTTGCTATGACTGATAAGCCACCGGGAAATGTTGAAGTCAATACTTATGAATCTTATCCAGGCCTGCTGCTTTCCACTTCTGAAAGAAACTAGTATTTCAGTCATTGCCTTTGATGGTGCTTTTTTGTCATTCATTTTATATACATTTCATTAGCAGTCTGCTTTGTGTTTGATCCAATAAACTGGGTTCTTGCAACCATAAAAACAACTAGAAAATTTCTCTTCTATTATTTTTTCATGGGTGCTCTTTCTCCTCTGACTTTTTGATATTCAAACCTCTGTGCTGAAGTTAGATGGTTGTAAATTATTTATTTTGTTTTTTTCTTTCATCTGCTCATTCTCCTTTTTTCATGTCTACTCTTCTTTTTCTCTTCTTTTCTCCTTTTCTTTCACTTTTCTCTTTCCTTCCCTTTCCTCCCCTCTCCTCTCTCTTTTTCCTCTCTCTCTCCTTTTCCTTCCCTCTTCTATCTTATCCCTTCCTCTTCTGTCTCTACCCCCTCCTCTCCTTTCCTCCCTCCCTTTCTTTTTTTTTTTCCTTTTTCTTCCCACTATACTTTTGTTCTCCTCTTTTTTCTGCTTCATCTTGTTCTGAAACGTCCCCATCCTGGTCTCTGAATTTCAGTCTTTTTCTCTGTCATTTCACAAAGTATATATTCAGTGAAACCAGCCCCTTCTAAGAGAAAAACCATTCCCATAACTTCAAAAGAAAAGGCTAGGTGCTCTCCTATCTGCTCCTCCTGGGTTGGTCCAGATCTTCTGCACTCAAAGCAGTTGGACCTCCATTCTCATTCATAGCTCACCCTGCTCCCTACATCTGAGATCTGGCCCGAAATCTACCCCATGACTCACTAATGGCCCAAGCAGCTGAGTATAAACTCCTGTTAGGATAATCAAATTTTTGAACCTGAGGTTGAGGAGACAGGTCACTTTTGAAGAAGAGAGTTATAAACTCATATATCTAAAAGAAGGGCTGTTCACCTGTCCATTTTACAGAGCGGGAGAGCGTCTGCCCAATGCCACACAGATGGTAAGATTTGGGATTCAAATGCAGACCCCCTCTGACTCCAAATCCAAAGTTCTTTCCAATGCACCACTCTGTCTCTAGCCTCCTCATTTGGCAGATCTGGAAACTGACTCAAAGACATTAAATGACTTGCCTAAAGTCGCACGAGTAGTTAGTGTTAGGGAGGGGCAAGGACTGAAGTCTCCTAAGGCTCACCCTCTTTATCCTTGGCTGATCCACAAGGTTGAGGGCCTGAGAAAAAGGAGATGTCACACTGGGCATGAAGAAGGCTGTAGCAGGATAACTAAGGGGAAATTCAGGGAGAGAGAAAAGAAGCCATGATGGCACCTACCCTCTCGAGCATTGTATAGGTTGTCCTCAATCAGCCGCGCCAAGCCAAAATCAGCAATCTTACACACCAGGGCCGAGGAGACGAGAATGTTGGCTGCTCTTAAATCTCGGTGGATATAGTTCCTCCGCTCAATAAAGGCCATTCCCTCAGCAATCTACAATGCCAAAAACAGAGACAACCACTCTCAAACTTAAGCCAAATTTGAAGCAGCAGAGGAGGAGCTAACCAAGTAAGTGTTACCCATTGTCTTCCTCCTGTCCCAGAACCCTTCAGTACCCAGACTAGGACAAGCTTGGGTCCACTAAGACCATCTGGGTTTGGATCAGCTATTGGACTTCTAGATTGTTAGTCTTGCACCTTGAACAAATGATCATCCAGCCATGAGGTGATCATGTCACTTTTTGGACAACTCCAGTTAAATTCTTTTCCACATTGAATTGAAATCTGTCTCCTTATAACGTTGAACACAGGCTGCCCTGGAGGGTGGAAGCTTCCCCATCCCTGGAGGTCTTCTAGGGGAGGCTGATTGACCACTTTTCAGAAATGTTGTAACCAGGCTTGACCCCTGCTCTGATAAAGGTGGGCTTTCCCCTCCTCAACCCTTTCCAGTTTTGAGATTTTGTGTTTACTTCATCCTCTCCTTGAAATGATTGGATATTCATTTTGTGTTTAGCTGCATACATATTTCTCTCTCCTTGAGGGTAAGGTTGTTTTTTTTCCTTTTTTTGCCTTGTCCTCATAACCTAAAACAGTGTCTGGATTGTAAGTGCATTTAAATGCTTGCTGAATTGAATTGAAGGGACCTCTGAGATCACATAGAATAAAGATGTTCCTTCTTCCCTATGATAGTCCTAAATGTAAATTTGGCCAGAAATCCTGAGAGTCTTCCCCTCCAAGATCCATTTTTTTTAAAGAGGCCATTCTTTGCCTCAATTTTTTTTTATTAAGCTTTAATCATTGATGGGTGTTGCCTCAGTCAAACTGAGACCTGTTAAAAGACCTTAGCTTGAAAAGACCATGGTCCCCCACTGTATCCTGGACCATCTCCAGTTGTTCTGATCCATATCTGGCCACTGGACCAAAATGGCTCCGGAGGAGAAAGTGAGGCCCTTCCTCACTTAAATCCAATTCACTTGCATGTCATGGCATCATCTTCCCTATGTCATGGTTCTTTTTGAGAACAAAGGACAAAGAGTAACCTATCAATTCCTCCCTTGCCCCCATCGTCTGTTCTTTTCTAAGCTCAACATCCTTGGGATAATTGATTCTGTCAGTGTTAACTCAAATCACTTGGACAAGCTGGTTGACCAAACACATTTTTTTTTTTTTTTGCAGACACACTGACAAACAGTTCATTTTTGATCTAGGGACAAATGTAGTAACAGTGAAACTTCAAAAATGGTCTGAGTAAAGGGACTTTAGAACACAAAGTATTATTAAAGCTGGAGGAAGAGCCCAGGAAACTAGGGATTTAAATCCAATCCCTGACTCCAAATATAATGTTCTTTCTGTAGCATGATACCACCTTAGAAGGTGAATACAAAATGTTGGAACTTGAAGAGAACTTGGAACATAGAGCTAGAAGAAAACTTATAACTCTTCTGGTCCAACTCCTTCATTTCACAGATGAGGAAACAGACCCAGAGAAGGGGCATTAAGTACCTAAAGTTACAGACTAAGAGGCAGGACTTGGCTTTCAAACTCATGCTATCTTATTAAAGAGGAACCCAGGTAATCAGAACCCTCAGATAACTAGGAATGCTTTTCTAGTCCACTTTGAGAGGATGGAAGCAAATGACAAGGAAATCATCTCATCCCAGGGATTAAATACAAAAACCAATCTCTAGGATACAGATTGAATTATAGACTAGAGATCTAAGTGGCACAATGGCTATAGCATGGGACTCATATCACAAAGACATGAGTTTGAATCTTGCCTCAGCCAATTTATTTGTCTGATCCTATGAAAATCACTTATTTTCTCTCAGATTAAGTTTCTTCATCTTTAAAATGAGGCCAATAATAACCTGTTGGTGATATCATAAAGAAATTAGAAGAGCAAGAAAGAAATTACCAAGAAGATCTATGAACAGGAGAAGAGCTCATGACCAAACAAGAGACGCATAAGGTAAAGTCAACACCTTGATTAAGTAAAATTAAAAAGTTTTTGCACAAACAAAAGCAATGAAGTTGAAATTAGAAGAGAAACAGTTAAATGGGAGAAAAATCTTTGTAACAAGTTTCTCTGGTAAAAGTCTCATTTCTAAGATATATAAGAAACTGATTCAAATTGCATTCTCCATTTGACAAATGATCAAATAATATAGACAGGCACTTTTTCAGAGGAAGAAATCCAAGTTATTAATATGAAAAAATGTTCCAAATCACTATTATTTTGAAAAATACAAATTAATACAATTATGAAATTCTACCTCATACCCTTCAGAGTGGCAAAGTTAACAAAAAAAGAGAATGACAAATGCTGGAGGGGCTATAGGAAAACAGGTATATTAGTGTACTATTGATGGAACTGTGAACCAATATGGAAAGCAATTTAGAATTATATCCAAACAACTATTAAGCTGTGTATGCCCTTTGGCCCAGTAATATCACTATTTGGCTTGTATCTCAAAGAAATCAAAGAATGAGGAAAAGGAATTATATATACAGATATATTTATAGCAGCTCTTTTGTGGTGCAAATAATTGGAAACTGAGGGGGTGCCCATCAATTGGGAATGGCTGAAAAAGCTATGGCATATGAATGTGATGGAGCTACTATTATCCTGAAAGAGATGAGCAAGGTGATAGGTTCAGAGAAACCTGGGGAGAGTTATAAGAATTCATGCAGAGTGAAATGAACAGAACCAGTACAACAATTTATTCAACCACAACAATAATGTAAAATAAACCACTTTGAAAGACTTAGGAACTCTGATCAATAAACTGACCAACCACAATTTCAGAGGACTTCCAGGGAAACAGTCTATTCACCTCCTGATAAAGGGGCGATAACTCAGAATGCCAATAGAGATCCTTTTTTTTACATGTCTAGCAAGAATTTGTTTTGTTTGACTATACAAGTTTGCAACATGGGTTTTGTTTTTCTTGATTTTTCAATGGAGGGTAGTGGGGGGCTTTGAGAAAATAGGAGGGAAAGAGGTAGAGCTTCATTAAAATAAAATAAAATTTAATTTAAAAATAAGAATACCTACCTCATGTAATGTTCCTGTGGATCTAAGGGAATAATACATGTAAAGTTAACTATTATTCTTACTAGGATTGGAACTGTGATTTCATTAGTTATAGGAAACTCTTAGGTGAGAAAACTCTATTTACCAATGAAGGATGATGCCTTCTTTGCAACTTAAGAGTTTTAGAGAGTTAAATAATTTGTCCAAGACTACATAGATAGTACATATTTAAGGTAACACTGGAAGCTGTTCTTGTCTCTGAGGCAACTCTAAGTTCTTTAGGTCAATTATTATTAAAAGGCTTCTGGCCTTATCTAACTGGGGAAACTCAATTAACTGGAACTCCATTCCCAAGAAGTTTTATAACCCGAGTTTTGCTCTATTTGATCCGTGTAGAGAGGACAGAGAGAGTAGCCTAGGTGCCCAGGGACTTGAGAACCTCCAATCAAGATAGGGGTGTCCTAAGTAGGCTACACCAGTAGATGGCAGCAAATGAACACCGTTGTCCCAAAGCCAAAGAGTGGATCAGAATCTGCTTCCTGGTTTTGGACTTTCTGGGAATCTTTTAGGCTCAAAGGACATAGAAATGGAAGGGGCCTTAAAGGCCATCTGTTTCAATTCCCTCATTTTACAGATGAGGAAACTGCGGTCCAGATCGCTAAGATTACAGAGAGGTTTTAAATGCAGATTTCTGAACTCCAAAAACATGTTTTTTCCTTAATACCATATTCTTAACCTGGGGGTCTGTACATGGATAGAATTCAGGGAGCCCTTAAGCTTGGATGGGGAAAAATTATAGCTTTATTTTCAGTGACTACTAGGTGAAATTTAGCATTTCTTTCAATTATTTAGAACCATTATTCTGAAAAGGGGTCCATAAACTTTACTAGATCCCCCCAAAGGGATCCACAAAACACACACATATACATACGCATACACACACACACACACACACACATACATACATACATACAAAGATTAAGAACATCAGCTTTGCACTGTGTGCTGACTTTGTAGTCAGAGGTTTGGGATTGGACTTTTGGCTCAATCACTTAACTACCTGTGTAATTAGGAAAAGACACTTAACCTGTCTGGGCTTCAGTTTCTTTATCTATAAAATGAAGGAGGTTGGACTAGATAACATCTTGGGCCCCTCCAAATCCAGCTCCAAATTTATGATTCTATACACCATGCTACCTTTTACAGACTTCTGGGTGCTGCTGGCCTCTAGGGGCTCAGTTCAATTGGATAAATATGTATTCATTTATTGAGGATTCAGTTGTCAGGCTATGAACCCTCAGGATGCTCTGAGGTAAGCTATCACCATCGGTATCACTGATGAACGTTCACCAGGGGCTGGATTGGTCTTATGTCAGATTGTCTCCATGTAGTAGGCAGGGCATAGGAACAGGAGATCTGATCTCTGGGCCTGGCTCAGCCTTGCTGTGTGACCTTGGGCAAATCTTTTATCACTCAGGGCTTCATTTTCCTCTTCTCTCAAGTGATCCATTTGACCTGTACACCTTTAATTCCTTCCTTTTCCTAACATGGTGAATTAGTGACTATGCCACGACTAGACAGGAAGTCTACATGCTTTTTCCAGCGGTCATTATTAGGTTTTCTATCCTGACATTCTATATTGTAAAGATTTTTCCTCCTCTGATAATCTGAATTTTGAAGTTGGGAACAAACCAGTTTATTGTCTTCCATGGGGTACTGCGCGGAAATTTCAGAGCCTCATTTCCATATTGTTCTCCTAAGAATCCCTGGGGAGGTAGGTTCACTTATTGTATATAGTTTGCCAGCTTTAGGTTTGCATAGTCAAAGCCTCCCTGCATTTCCCTCCCTGCATTGTTCTTAGGGATCCAGCCCTTCCCGGTGCTCATTGTAGCATCTCTGGGATAGAAAATCTTCCCATGCTCAGGTAGGGCTTCCAATTCTCCTTTCAAGGCCTTCCTTGATGTCCTCAGAGAGAAGTGTCTTTTCCTCCTTTACATGTTCATAGCACTTTTTGGGACCTTACTCAAGGTTTATACTGCATCCTATCTTATCTCTGTATTTCTGTCTTATCTCCTTACCAGGATGTAAGTTCTTGAGAAAAGGGATTGTAGATTCCTCACGTTCTTATCCTCAATGGACCTTGCACATAGGTACCCAATTAATATATGTGAATGAATGAATGCTCTTGAATCTAAATGTGATCCTTTCCCCACTATATCTCATGGAATATAAGCTTCCTGATAGCAGGAATTGTTTTATTCTTTGTATTTATTTCCCTGGAGCAGCTGGGTGGTACAGTGGCTAGAGATCCAGACCTGGAATCAGGAAGATCTTAGTTCAAATCTAGTCTCAGACACTTACCAGCTATGTAACTCTAGACAAGTCACTTAGCCCTGTTTTCCTCGATTTCTTTATTTGTAAAATGACCTGGAGAAGGAATTGGCCAACCACTCCAGTATCTTTCCAAGAAAGCTCCACATAGGGTCGTGAAGAATAAGAAACAACTGGACAAGAACATTTATATCCCCAGAACCTAGCATTGTGCCTGGAAAATTAAAGGTGCTTCATTCAGTGTTTGTTTATTGATCGATTGATCATATACCGTTTGGATCATGGTTATTTGTTTCATCGCTAGGGGCGCCCTTCCCCCTTACCATCTCCTCTTGTTGCAACCTTTCCTACCCTAACCCTTGGTCTTTACACTTTACGATCTGACCTGTCTGTATGCTCTGCAATCCCCTGGCATTATTATCTGACCTACATGTATAAATTAAGGACCCTTGGGCCTTGCTCTCTACCCTATCATTGCACTCTTAGGACTTTAGCTGAACTTTCTTTGGTGTATTATCTCTCCCAATTACAGTGTGATCTTCTTGAGATTAGGAACTGTCTCACTACTCATTATCCTCAACATTTAGCACAGTGCTTGACACAGTGTTTGATAAATACTATTTTTCATTCATTCATGCCTTATTTCTCCTACAACTGTAAGGTTAATGAGGCTAGGGACTGTGTCATGTATCTTTATATTTTCTCCATGGTCCAGCACACAGTAGGCACTTAAGAAATGTTTAAATGAATGAAGAATCCAGACAAGCAAAGAACAGAAGGAAGAAACCTTCTCAGAGTTAGAAGGAATCTCGGAGATCACCTAGCTCCATCTCCTCATTTTATATAGAGAATACTGAGACCCAGACAGATGAAGTATCTTACCCCATGTCACACCCAGTATTACTGGGGCCAGAAATGGCCCTAAGAGTCAAGACTGTCTCCATGTAGTAGGAAGGACAATCTTTTAAAGAGGAGAATTAAGTAACAGACACAGGGTCCTAATCCAAATCCAGTGCTTTTTCCCCTGAGCTTCCACACTGTGGGGACCCCAAAGGAAAACAGCAAGGGGAATAGAAAAATAGGTCCTTCCCATGACACCATGGATAATGGGGAGGGGTAAAGAATTTCCCAAGGAGGTTACCCTCTCACCTGGGCTGAGAAATCGATGAGCTTGGGTAGGGGTTGTTTTCGGCCTTCATCACTTTTCAGAAAGTCCAGCAGGCTTCCTAGTTGGGAGGGGGAAGGGTAGGAGAGAGAGCAGAATGGGGGTTCAGGGGCCAGCTGGCTCCACTAATCAACCCTGGTTCCCCAGCTCTACCAGGTAGTTCTTCCCAGGCTATGTCACAGGTAGACCTTGAGTCCAGGTCTCCTGAGTCCAAGGCAGTGCTCCATGTACCATACCTCACAGTACCTCAATAATTTCTTCCTGACTAGACTGCTAGCTTCCCTTCTCTGGAATCCCTGCAGTTTCCAGCTCAGGGCAGGGCACAGAGTCTTTCCTCCAGCACAGTGAATTAGGGTAATGATCCAAACTTCTTGCCCTCCTCACTTCTCACCAAGGTCGAGGGGATTACCCTTCCAAATCTTCCTCAGGTGGTGCATTGGGGACTTCTCTCTCTTTTCTAGGCTGTGTTCAATGAATTCATCCCCCAACCCCTCCTTCCTCAGCTGCAAGGGACCTCTCCTTCATCTGATCTCTTTTTATTTCCCTAAGTACTTCAATCATGGAAATATAGAATTTCCAGAATTAGGGAGTTTCATAAAAGAGGCTATGTTGGAGGGAAGGAAGAAATGACCAACTTCCATGTTTCTGTGATTAGGGTAGGGACAGGGAGTGGAACTGAATTAACTGGGGCAGAAGGAATGAAGGCTTCCCTGGAGGAGGAATTTGATCTGGATCCTGATGACCATCCCCACCTTTTGCCATGAACTCAGTGATGATGTAGATGGGCTCTTCCTTGGTGACCACGGCATGCAACTTCACGAGCTTGTCATGTTGCAGAGACTTCATCAGGTTGGCTTCAGCCAAGAAGGCTTCTACGGACATGCTTCCTGGCTTCATGGTCTTCACAGCTACCTTGGTGTGCTTGTTGTAGGTAGCTGAAGGGGGACAGAAACAGGGGTGAGAGATGGTGCCAGAGTGGGGATCCTCATGGGAACTGCCACCCACACACTCCCTCTCCCTGCTCTAAAAAAACCTTGCCCAATTAATCCCACCCAGGGAAGGAAATCATCAATTTCTGAACTTCCTTTCTCAGAGGGAAGAGAGTAGCAGTCTCTTAGGGACACAACTTGAAAGGCAAATTGACTTTTGAATAAGCTGGAGAATTTGGTTTCTTATTAGAAAAACTGCTTTTTTTAGTCATTATTCAAATCTGCCCTTCCCTCTCCCATTCCTAAGTCCTTCCCAAAATCTCCCATCCAACCCAGCCCAGGACTCTTACCCATCCAGACTTCTCCAAATTGCCCAGCTCCTAGTAGCCTCTCCAATTTCAGAGATTCCCTGGGTATTTCCCAGGCATCCTTTTCCCAGGGTTTTTGGGGCTTGGGGACCATACAGGGAATTGTTAGCTTCTGGCATAAGCCATCGCTTCCTTCTGCAACAGAACCCGGGCATCAGTTCTAGGTAATACCCACCAACTGGAGAGGGAGAATCATCAAGGTTACCCAATTCTTTTTAGGGCAGAGAACCCCAACCTGGCAAGCCCAACCTACTAGTCAATTGTAAATTTTAACTTGGATGACTTCTAAACCAGTTGTTGCTGCTATACCCATCCTACTCCAGACACTTAATATACATTCACAGCTGGAAAGGATTGGAAAAATCATTTCTCTACTTCTTTTTGAGGCCCAGAAAGGGAAATGACTTGCTCAGAGTTACACAGTTAATTCTGAACCAGGATTCAGAACCAAGTAGAACCAAATCTTCTGACTCTAAATTCTACTTTTACCTCTGCACCCATAGCTCCTTCAAATACCCGGGATCCCCTGAGGAGGACACAGCTCTTGATCTTGGTGTTGGGGAATACTCACTCTTGTAGTGGGCCACTAGATCCTGCAGAGTGTTAAAAGTGCTCCGTGGGGAGATATAGAAACCACCATTGTCCAGGGTCCGGATCTTATAATGCTTCACTGCATCCTGGTGCTGGGCATCATAGTCTCGTATTGATAAGGCATAGCTGCCTGAGTGGGCAGGAGAGGAAAGATCTCTTGTCATGGCATCTACAAACCCCACCATCCTTCTGTAACCCCTCTTCCTTAACCTTCCTTCTCCTGGGGGGGCGGTGTTCCTATTACCATTCACATCATTTCCTCAGCCTTTCTTAGGGGACTTAGCCCTGGGAAACTGTCTTAGTCAGTGGGGCTGCAGCTGAATGAAGGAAATGTCAATGCCAATTTAATAATTCCTCAGTTTGGGCACAAAATAAGGTTGTTGGTATTAAGCTTCCCTGTGTCCCTGTTCCACACAAACAGCCCATCCAAGCAAGCTCCTTTGGGAGCAACAACTTAGAGGTGGCCACACCCTGGTACAATCCAGATAACTTGTACAAGACAGCACCTCATACCTCACATCATTGCTTGCTCTGTACTGATATAAGCCATGTGATGGAAAGAAACAATAAACCTCCAAACCCTCTACTAGCACATACCCCCTGAAAATCATGATGACCATGCTGGGGAAGACAAGTCAAGTGCCACGGCACCATGTACTCCCATCTTCCAAACTCTCCCTTATGAATACTCTGCTCTCATTTGAAGCAAACACCATGACCACTGACCTTTCCACAATGCTCTGCCAGCCTACTCTCAGGCTGGCTTCCCCATCCTTCTCCTGAGCTATGTAGCTTCTAGCATCCTCTAGATAGCCCCCATCAAAATGCAACTGATTGCTCCCCTTCTCAGCCACTCTTAGGGCAGTGAGAGGCAAAAAGGTAATCTTAGTACAAAGGTAACAACAGAAACTCTCCCACTTTAACCCCAGTAATAAACCAGTCAACTGGATAAAAAACAGTTTGGACTTTAGCTGTGAAATGTTGCATATGATGTCAGACAAGGTTATTGTGTCAATGAATTTCACTTCATTCTGTTTCTTTGTTACAAATACTACGTAGTCAAGCTGAGTCTTGTTTCCAAATCTTTTACATTCAACCCATAAACCTACTAAGAGAAAATTGCTTCTTTCTTGCCATTTGCTCCAGAATCAGTTGTCCAACCCAAATCTTATAGGTACACACACCTCTATACAAATACTGACAGCGATTCCCACTTCTATAGCACTTCCATGTTCATGAAGTGCTTTCCTTAAAACAGACCTGGCAGGTAGGAAGCAAATATTACTATTGTCAATTAGAAAACTTAGTCCTAGAGATGGGACAATCAATGGTTGATTAAGTGCGAGACCTAGCACTTGAACTCTGATCTTTCTAGGTCTAAGACCATGGTTCTTTTCACTTTTTCACAAAGTATGCACACATGCACAAAAGTACATACATGCATGTACATGTACACACAGAGTTATCCAACACATTCATTTGCTCACACATGCAACCATTCTTTTTTTTTTTTTTAAATCTCTATCGTGGTTACCACCCCTCCACCCTTGTCAAATACAATGAGGAAACTCTGGGCATCCTGGGCCATGACATACTGACTGGTTCACAGGGGCATAGATTTAGAAATCAAAGTAATCACAGAAATAAAAAGTCCAACCACCTATTTTACAGATGAAGAAGACTTTAATCTAGAGCTTTTTCTATTCTATCATCCATCCAGTTAGAACCTGAGAGTGTTGCTTAACAGATGGATTCAATTCATCACTATTTAGAAGAGAAGATTCAAACTTTCTCCTTTCTTTTCAACCCTACCTTCTACATTTCTTCCTCATTCCTCTCTCTCACCTCAAAGGACTTTACTTCTTACTTTACTAAGAAAATTAAGGCTACCTAATAAAAGCTACCTCATCCCCTCTATCCCACACCTCAAAACACCTCTACACTTTTACCTACTCTCTTTTCCTTTTTGATAATCTCTGAGAAGGAGCTCAGTGGATAGAGCACTGGACCTAGAGTCAGAAAGACTCATCTTCCTGAATTCAAATCCAGCCTCAGATGCTTCCTAGCTGTGTGACCCTGGGTAAGTCACTTAACCCTGTTTGCCTCAATTTCCTCATCTATAAAATGAGCCAAATGGGGTCATGAAGAGTCAGACATGACTCAGCAAGACAACATATGAGGGAAGAGTAGTTTTTCTTGTCAAGGTCAACCCAGTCCCTCTATTTTGTACCCCTGAGCCCCTCCCTTCCATCTCTTCTAGAAACATGCTCTATCCAGGAGTGGGGAACCTGTGATCTTGAGGTCACATGGGGCCTTCTAGGTCCTTGGGTGGGTCTTGATTGAGTTCAAGTTTTACAGAACAAATCCTTTTTTTAAGGGGATTTGTTCCATGAAGTTTGGATTTAGTCAAAGAGCCACACTTGAGGACCTAGAAGACCACATGTGGCCTTGAGGCTGCAGATTCCCCATCCTGCTTGGTCTCCTTCCTCTCTCACCTTTAATCTTTCACTTTCTACTGGCTACTTTCCTGCAGCTACAGACACTCCCTGTGTCCTGCATTCTTAGAAAGTCTTCCCTTGATTCTATCACCCCTTCAGCTGGTATCCTGGAGATCTCCTCTGTTTCACTGCCAAGCTGCTGGCCTCTCCTCTAGTTCTCTTCATTTCTTCACCACCCACACATGTCTCCCTCTTTTAGAAAGTGTCTTCAGCTCCTACCTCTTTGCTAAAACAACTCTCTCCAAGATTACTAATGATTTCTTCTCTTCTAAATCCCATTGCCTTTTCTCAGCCCTTGGCCTCCTTGACTTCTCTGGAGCCTTTGGCACTACTGGATACCTTTTCCTTCCAGATATTTTCTCAGCCCATGGTTTTCATGACACTGCTCTCTCTGGGTTTTTCTCATAGCTGTTTGATTGCTCCTTTTCCCTCTCCTTTGCTGATTGAGCATCTTTCTCCTAATCCCTAAATATAGTTGTTCTGCAACTCTGTCCTTGGTCCTCTTCTCTTCTGGTTCTATATCATTTCTCTTTGTGATCTCACCATTTCCCATGATTTCAGTGATCATCTCTCAGCTGATGAGTCTCAGATCTATATATCTAACCCTAATGTCTCTCCTGAGCTCTAGTCCCACATCACCAAATATTTACTGGTATTTCCACCGTGGTATCCCTTGGCATATGAAAATCTATATGTCAGCTGACATGATCATTCTCCCCCTATGTCTGACATTCTCCCAAACTTCCTTTTTTTCTGTTGAGGGCACTAACATTTTTCTAGTCACCTAGATTTATAATCTCAGAGATATTCTTTTCTTTTCCTCCTCTCATTTTGGAGAATCTCCAAATTTTGTTAATTCTAAACTGTAAGTCATGTCAATCCCTTTCTATCGAAATCTAGCTGGGGGGACAATATATACATACAGAGGCACATATAAAACATATATATGGGGGGCCAGACAGTACAAATCTATGGAGGTGAGAGATGGAATGTTATATATGAGGTACAATAAGAAAGTCAGCTTGGCTGGTAGAAAAAACAGAAGGGAATAATGGAGAAAAGTAGTTGGGAGTCAGGCTGTGAAAGATTTTAAGTGCCAAACAGAAGAATTCACATATTTGCTTCTGTATGTAATAGAGAGTCATTGCTGTTTACTAAGTAGGGGAGTGACATGATCAAATTTATACTTTAGGACAGGGTGGGGAACCTATGGCTTTGAGGCCGCATGTGGCCTGGCAGCCACAGGTTCCCTACCCTACTTTAGGAAAATTACTTTGGCAGCTGTGTGAAGGATGACCTTAGAGAGACAGGGAGAACAATTGAGAGGTTGTTGCCAGGTAAGAGATGATGGCAGTCTGAAGGGGGCGGGGGCAGCTACATGAAAGGGAAGAGAAGGATAATTTGAGTGAGATGGTAGAAGTAAAAACAATAGATTCCTCCACTATTTAGATACAAAAATGAGGAACTAAAGATGGCAACAAGGTTGGGAGCCTCAGTGGCTGGAATAATAGTAGTACCCTCCACAGAAATAGGGAATTTTGGAAAAGGAGTAGATTAGGAAAGATAATGAGTTTATTTTTGGACATGTGGAATTTGAGATATCTTCAGAACACTGAATTCTAAATGCTCAGCAGGCAATTGGTGATACAGGACTGAAACTCAGGAGAGAATCTGGGGTTGAATAGCTAGATCTGGGAGTCATCTGCACAGCGATGATAATTAAATTTATATGATATCACTGAGACAGTATAGAAAGAGGGTCTGAGAGAGAGCATTGGGGGGGACATCCAAAGTTAGAGGACATTGTATTCATGGGGTGCTTGGGTGCATGTGTTTGGACACAGTAAAGGAGGGGAGAAATGGGCTATCATGTCAAGGAGTTGTGAAATGCAAAGGAGAAAGAAGGAAGCTTAGGCAAATGGGTTCTCTTTTCTTGAATAACCAGTCTTCAGCTGCAAAGCCAGGAGATGGTATGGGAAATGTTAAGAGATTTTGCAATAGCCACTGTGTGAGATGGAGCAGAGGACCAGTCAGGGAGGAGTAAAAGGATTGTCTTGCAGTGAGGGCCTAGTAGACATTAGATAGCAAACTCATTTGTAGCAGTATTCCAAGTTGTGTGACTTCCTCCAGCTCTATTCAATAGCATGTGAGTAGGAATACAGGAGGGTAAGCCAGAGCCAGAGTTTTTTTGGGCTTTACTATCCTTCATGTGATCCATGTTGTTCTCCAAAGTCAAAGTTACATCTCCCACCTCTGTACATTTGCACAAACTGTTGAATGAACTCCATCTTCCTTCAAAGCATACTTTAGAAACTGCCTCTTCCAGGAAGCTTTCCTTTATCCCCTTACTTGTCTGTGCTCTCTCCCTACTCAAATTATCTTGTATTTACTTCTGTGTACACATGAATGCCCCAATAGAATGCAAACTCATTAGGGCAACGACAATTTGACTTTTGTATTCTAGGATCTAGCGGTATGTAGCACACAATATGTACCTAATAAATATTTGTTGAATTGAATAGTAGAAATATCCATGGACAAAGAAGACAGAAAACATAGGTTCAAATTCTAGCCAGTCATTCACAAATCACTTCACTTTTGAGTTTCAGTTTACTCATCTCTAAAATGGGATAATAGAAATTGTAGTCTCTTCCAGAGCTGCTGTAAGGAAAACAGTTTGTAAACTTGAAAGCCCTAAAGAAAAAGCTACTATTGTTCCTCAGTCAAGTGTTTGAGTAAGGAAAGGGCTATGGTCAAATGGTAGAGCTGGGCTCCTCCAGGGGGATCCCTCCTTACTTGTCCTCCAGGAATCATAGAACCATGAACATTAGAGCTTCAAAGGGCCTTAGAAACAATCTACTCCAACTCCCTCATTTTATATATGTAGAAACCAAGATGCCAAGAAGGGAAGAGACTTGCCTCAAACCACATAGGCTAGAATTTGAGCCCCAAGCCCACGACTTCTCTTTGTACTGTACCAGCCCAGGACTACATGACACTCTATATCTCACTGCCATTCTCAGACATACCTTTGGTGGTCTCACTGTCCCGAATCATGAAGGAGCCCAGTATGTTCCCAGGTGCCAGCAGGTGACGCTCTGCATCCTTACGGCTGATGCCTTTGAAGAACCATCTGTGATGGGAGAAAAACAAGGTGTGGGGGTAGGTGTTGGGGCTGAGAACCAGGAGAGTCCACAGGGCAACCTTAATTCCTGGGGTGTGCTGGGGTCACAGTAGAGAATCATGGTAACACCGAGTGACAAAGTAAACTCTGAGCAAAGTCACCAGCCTGGGACTCAGAGAAGGTAGTCTCAGAGGTGAGAAGATGAAGATACTAAACTAGATTCTTTCTATTCTTCAAGGCCCAGATCACATGTGACTCATTCTATGAAGTCTTCTCTGATCTCACAGATTTCATACTCTGTCTCTGGGTTTATCATATTCTGACGTGTCATATTCATCTGTGTCAATGTCTTTTCTGTCTACTAGATTGTAAACTCCCAGGGGATTGGCACTGCATGTTACTTATTTTTTTTATTTCCTTAAGAGCTGATCACAGACCTCTGCCCATCGTAGGTTCCTAGTAATTGTTGAATGAATGTAGTTAGAGAGATCCAGGATCAAGGATTTTGAAAAGGTGCATGGGGTGAGAAAATGTGATGTTGTTTTGACCTCCAGGAAACACCTGGCAATGAAGAGATTTCACAGAACACCATGGACTTAGAGTGTAGCAGAAGGAATTTGGGTTAGACTCAGAGCAGAACTTACTACTTGAGAGGATAGGTTTCAGAGAGAGGCTGTGACACCTTTTCTGGGAAGACATTCTTCATCTGTCTGATGGTCTAAACTAAAGCATCCCTTTATAGATTATAATCACCCTCTCAACCCTGTGTATTTCTAGACTTCCTTTTCTGAGGGCAGGCAACAGGCATACTTACTCCTCTGTCTCCAGTGAGTTAATATGAGCTACATAGTTACTTGGGATATAGCCCTCCTTTCGAGTTGCAAGAGATCGAGCTTTCCACCACTCTCCAGACCTGTAGGAGGAGAAAATAGGATCATCCCACTGTGGCAGAACTAGAGTGCTTCAAACCAACCCTCAGCCCCTTTGTTCCTTCACAAGGGAGAGCTCCAGACTTGACCTGAAAGTCAAGGAATGTCAGAATTGGACATCCAACCGAGGAAGGGGTTGAGTTTATTATTTCTTAATTATGTAAAAGGTCCCTTCCAGCTCCAACCTGAATGAGTGTTACTTTCATTTATATGAATTAGGAGTTATGTTCTCCTTCAAAGTTCTCTTATGAAGCTTCCCTGAGTTTTTCTGGTGACCCTGGGCTCCATATAAACTCTGGCTGGTGCTAGACAGCTAAGATGTCTAGTATAGGTGATGGCTTTCATGACTTTTCTGAGGACAAACAAGTATGGCCAGGCTCAACACTAAGAAGATGGACACCAAGAGATGAAATTTTGTGACCACAAAAAAGGGGGTGTTTTGGGACAAGAGTCAATCTTGGCTAAGACAAGACTACAGACAGCAGAGGCTTGCCCGTCCCTTCCAGAGTTCTGACATGAGCCCACTACAGGTTCACTCACGTTCAGGGAGACAAACACCAGGTCAGGACCTACTTTTCTAGGACCACCATCTGGTCACCCTTCCGGAAGCTGAGATCCTCTCTGTGGATGGCTTCATAGTCATACAAGGCCACAACTGTGATGTCTGTATTCTCAGAGCCTGCTGGGAAATGGAGACACGTATCATCAGGAGACACATGTATCATCAGGTCAGAGCTAGGCCTACCTTCTCCCCACACCCCCTTCACTCCCCTTTGGACTCCTTCAATGTTTCCCTTTCTTATGTGTTTTCTTTCTCTTTACAAAAGAACTTTCACTATAAATTTACTAACAATTTCAACAAATATGAAAAGGAAATACACAAATTAAACTATAGAATAAGAAAGCAGCCTAGCATATTAAAAGAATACAAGATTGTGAGTTAGGGGCCCTGGGTTCTATTGCTGGTTCTGCTTAATAGTTGGATGGTGTTGGGCAAGTCACTTCTACCCCATGTCCCCTGCCTACCACATCCTCAATTTCCTCTTCTGTAAAATGGGAATGAGAATACTTGTTCTTTCTGCCTCATGCAACTGTGGTAAGGAAAGCACAATCCTATCAGAATATGGGCAGCTATTATCATTACTGTCCTCAAGGTTGCTGACAAGGCCATCCCAAAGGAGAGTGTGTATAAGGTGCTTTGGGAACAGCAAAGTACAGTAGGAATGTGATGTTATTTTTTTGTGATCATCTTTTATACTTTAAGAGACTACATATAATACCTATTATACAAAATAATCCCCATCTAAGCTTTTATAAGTCTATAGAAAGTTTTGGTGTAATTGTTTATAACTTCAGAGTATTTTCTGTCAAATGGTGAAGGGCTTAGCATCACAGTGGGTGAGAAACGGGGAGACTTCAGTTCTAGACCTGGTTCTGTGTGATTTTGGGTGAGTCTCCTTCCTGGGTCTCAGTTACCTCTCTCTTGAAAATGGATTGTTTTGGAAGGAAGGGAAGAGGGGGGGAGGAAAAGAAAGGAAGAAGGAGAGGAGAAGAGAGGAGGAAGGAGAAAAGAAAGCTTGCTTTCCAAGGTAAGATACTTTCTGCCTGGGAGTTTCTCTGTTTTTGCCTCTGTGCAGCTCCCAGTTCCTTATCCCCTTCCACCACACCATACCCCTATGTGACTCAGAGGTCACATACCATCAGAAGAGATGTTCTGGATGACACTGGAATCACCGATTATCTGTAGAGAGTGAAGAAAAACAGGATCAGGATCAAAGGAAGAATGAACTCAAAGTTGAACTTCCTTATTTTGTAGAGGAGGACACTGAAACCCAGAAAAGGCACAAGACTTGCCCAAGGACACAACAGAAAATCAATGGCAGAGATGAAACTAGATGCCAGGCGTCCAGACTCCCAGCCCAAGTCTCTTTCCACTGTTCTACACTGCCGCCTGCAATCCTTAGCAGATTGAGAAGCAGTGGGAAGATATGTCATCTCCTGGAAGGATTGAAGGAATTGGGAGGGAAGGGAGATACAGGACAAGTTAGGTAGTGTTTGAAGCTGGAGGATATAGGTTTCAAGTCTGTTTCTCCTAGTTACTATCTGTGAATTTGGGCAAGCCTTAGCTTCCTGCTCTATAAAATGAGGGATGAACTAGATAATCTTTGAAGTCCTTCCTCTCTCCAAATCTTGTGATTCAGTCGTTAGGGACACAGTTAGGCACCCAGGGATAGGAGGAAATGAAATGCTGCTGCAAAAGATGGCTAGATCTAGGATCTGGCACAGTAGGTGATAAATAAGGAAAGGCTGCTTTCCAATTTTGTGTGGGATTTATCAGAGCCTTAAGGGGCTTATACAAGAGGTACTGGGGACTTGGGGATAAAAAACTAGCCAGCTTCTAGAGACTTCAGAATAGATCTGTCCAAGGGAATTAGAGACCAACACCATGGACTAAGGGTGCTCTTTGAGCATATCCCTGCCAAACAAGGTAGGGAGAAGATAGAAAAAAAAATGACTGTTCCTCATGGCACAAGTCAAATGGGGAGCTCACTATTCCCACCAAACCTGAAGCCTTGCTCACCTTTTTTCCAGAGGATGTTGGATCTGGCACATAAACAGGGCCCTGGGTATTTGTTTGAGACTCTTTTTTGGAGAACTTCCCACCATCCTGGGTAAACCTGGACTTCACACACCCCATCCTGGGAGAGAAAGGGGGAAATGTATCTCTGTGCCCATAGCATCCCCATGGATCCAAATCAACCCATTAATAATGATACCCTTTTCTGGGTATCCAGTGTAAAAAACTTTTTATGCCAAAGGGCAAGAGATACAGATATGATAGAGATGATTATGTTTTTGTAATATAATTGATATAATTAATCATATAAACAAAAAACTCAATACCATATAATTATATTAATGAATACAGAAGAAATTTTCATCAAGATACAACATTCACTTATTTAAAGCAAAAAACAAAAGCATAGACATAGATGGGCCCTTCTTTAATGTAATCAAAAGTACAGATCCATAACTAAAAAGCTAGCATTATTAGCAAGATAGAAGCATTGAAAGCTTTTCAAATAAGCAAAGGGGTAAAACAAGGATTCTCCCTCTCCCTACTATTATTTGACATAGTTCTAGAAATATTAAAAATAGCAATAAAAGAAGAAAAAGAGATGAAATATAAAAACATCAAGGAGGAGGAAAAATTACCCCTTTTTGCAGGCAATATAATCACTTATATAGAAAGCCCCAAGGAATCAGCAAAGAAATGAACGACAATAGTTAATTGTCTTAGTAAGACAACAAGATACAAAAGAATCCACAAAAATTGCTAGCATTTTTATACAGTGCAACAAAAGTACGTTACATTACACCTCAAAAGAGTGGGAAAGAAATGCCATGTAAAATATCTAGAAAATACAAAAAATATTTGGATGTTTACCTAATAAGACACACAAAGGATTTAGAGAAAAATATTATTAAATACTCTTTACAGATATAGTCAGAGGGGCATACAGTCCCTCTCAAAGGAAGTCTGTCCCTATTATTCCTTGGTTGTCAGATGCTCTAATATTACCTCCATGTACTGGAAATTCCACTCTTAACTTCAGCATGTTATTAACGAATCCCTTAGACCTCTCAGGATAGTGAAAGCAGGATAGTTTAACTAGTGGTAATATAAAAGATAACAGACACAGTAGCAGAAATTCTGTCTCCTTTGTAGAAATAAAGGAAGGCTTAAATAATTCACTGTTCATGGTTGGGCCACACTAATATAATAAGATGTCTACCACTTAATTTAACTTATAGATTTTTTTTTACAATATACCAACCAAATTGCTGTGGGTTTCTTTCTCAATGATCTAAATAATACCAAAATAAATTAGAAGAACAAGATATTCAAAGAAAATAATGAGGAGGAAAAGGAATAAAGAGGGTCTAGAATTACAAGGACACAAAACTATATTATAAAGCAGTAATAATCAAAACTATTTGGCATTATAAAACTAAAAAGTTGATCATTGGAACCATCTAGAAAATGAAGATGCAGACAGCAAACACAGTACCACAGGATTCTGTAGTCTCAAGAACACAGATTATTGGGGAATAGACTCCCAAGGTAACAAGAAACATAGGGAAAACTGGAAATACCAGAAGCAGCTGGTGGTGCTGTGGATAGGGTGTTGGGCTTGTCAGGAGTCAGGAAATTCTGAGTTCAAATGTGGCCTCAGACACTTACTAACTGTTATCTTGGGCAAGATCTGTCAGTTTCTTCATCTGTAAAATGGGGATACCTACCTCATAGGGTTGTTGTGAGGAACAAATGAGATTATAATTGTAAAAATCACTGAGCACATTCCCTGATATAGTATAAATGCTTATTCCCTTTCCCTACCTTTATTACTAATAAAGAAGACTTTATATGTATATAGCATTTCATGGCTATAAAGCATTTTTACATTCACACATTCAAGGCAGGCAGAGAGTGAATAAGGATAATCTAGGCAATTGGGTCAACTCTTAGCTACTGCAACAGGGGCTGCTCCCTGTTGGGTCTGAATGAGAGCCAGGATGGCGTAGTGAATAGAGTGCTGAAATTGGCATGTGGAAGACTTGAGTTTGAGTCATCTCTGATGTTATCTGGGTAACAGCAAGTCATTTAATCTCCCTTAGCCTCAGTTTCTTTATCTATGAAAGGGGGAGTAGAGCTCCTCTCCTCAAGGGTCCTGTGATGATAAAGGTATCAGTCCTCTCTCAAATGCCTAGGAAAGAAGGAAGAGATTGGACTAGGGGTCAGAGGCCCTCCTCTTAATGGGAAGAGTACTGGTTTCTGAGGCTTTGGTCTTGGGCTGTGTTCTGAATGTAAAGAAGGGCATACTGTTTGAGAGATGAGTCCTTATGTCTGAGCCAAGAAAGCAAATGCAATCTTAGGCTGCATGAAAGAGAGATGTGGCATCTAAAATGAAAAACCCACAGAACTTTGCTCTGGTTAGACTGTATCATAATATCTTGTCTATTCATCCCTCATCTCCATTCCCATTCCCATCCTTGTCCTGGCCCTCATCACGTCTCATCTGACTGTTGAAATAGTTTCTTATCAGGTGTCCTTATCCTCAATATCTTGTCCTACAACCCACAGTGTCCAAGTTGGCTTCTTAATACACATCTGTGATTATGTCCTAACCTTCATCCTCTCAATCAATGAACAAGGATTTATTAAGCACTTTCCTATATACCAGCCATGATGAAAAGTGCAGGGGATACAAAAAGAGAAATAATTTCTGTGCTCAAGGAGCTAACATTCTAGTGGAGGAAGACAACATAGAAAAAAAGGAGCTGAAAAGTAGGTGGAGAAGAAGATACCTGGCATTGTGTCAAGCACAGGGGATACAAAGAAGGATAAAAAAAAATCCCTGTCCTCAAGGAGCTCACTGTCTAATGGGAAAAGATTGCATATAAAAAGAAGCTAAAAGGGAAGGAGGAGGGGGAAGAAGGGAAAGGAGTAAAGGAGGAAGGGGAAAGGGAGAGAGAAAGGGTGCCTTGTGAAGGGGCAGGATTAATTCCTGTAGCCAGGTGGGAAATGATGAGATGACCACCCTAGGTTCCTTCCTTAAATGGAAGATCTAGGAGGATCTCTCCCTATGTTCACTCCCCCCCGCCCCCCCCCCATCCAGTCACCTTACTCAGCTGTTCATCTGGACTTCATCATTGTCTCCAGAAACTCATTTTCCTATAAGATCACATCAACTCTGAAACATACCTCCTCAGTACCTCCTGCCCCTTGGGTACCTCCTAAGTCCAGAGAATCAGGGATGACTGGCCTGAGCCCTTTTTCAAAACAGAGATTCTAGAAAGAACTCACCAGTGGGAAAAGTGTCAGGTTGGAGCAGCAGCAGAGGAAGCTGAGGCATGAGCTAAGTCCCCTGCTCAAAAAACCTTCAATAATTCCCTCGTGTTGTTCAACCCAATGAACTCAGGTCTGAGAAACCAAGAGTCTTGGCCATGACCATTATAACTAGCCAGGTGTTGAGCAAATTACTCTCCTTCATTGGGCTTCAGTTTCCTCATGTGGAAAATAGGGGGTGGGACTAGATTAATTCCATGTTCTATGAATAAAGTCCAAGCTCCTTTGGCATTTCAGGCCCTTCACAATTTGTTCTCAACCCACCTTTCTAACCTCTCCCTCCCCAAGCTTATTCTCTTTACACAGAGAAGTTTTAGAGCACCATTTGATCATCTCTGAGAACATTCTTTGCTTTCACTTTTGCCTTCTTTTGAAATTCCTATTCATGTCTTCTTTCTCTTATGCCTGTCCCTTATTTAAAAAAAATCATCCAAGAAGCTTGGATGCTTTGATACTTCCTTCTCCAGGAGACTTCCCTAATTCTCTTCCCCACTCACTTGAAGCGATCTCACACACCTTTGACCCTCTCAAGTTCTCCTTACATTCTTCCATGCATTGTAGCTTTTTGTGTTCTTGTCTAGTCTTTCTACTAGACCAGGGGTTCTTAATCTTTTGCCGAAACTCATGAACTTCTTCTCAAAATAATATGTTTAGTTGAATAAAATAAAATACATAAGAAACCAAAGGTTAGTGAAAATAAAGATGTAATTATTTCCCAGTCAAACTCATAGACTCCTTGAGTGTCCGTGGACCTTAGATGAAGAAATGTCTATACTAGACTGTGATCTTTGTGAGGTCATGAACTCTCAATCAAAGACTCAGAGAATATTAGAGCTAAGAGGAACCCTAAAACGTCAGACCTGAAAATGACCTTAGTGCATAGAATGTAAAGGCTGGAAGGAATCTTTGAGCATTTAACAGTGGTTCCTAACATGCGGACTGTGGATCTTTGTGGGGGCTCATATAATTATTGCAAGGAATTCCCAAATCTAAAGGCAGTGTAGTGGTGCAATGTGGATAGTACAGTAGACTTGGCAGTCAAGAAGACTTGAGTTCAAACCCAGCCTGAGTTCAAATCTAGCTTATTAGCTAAGTGACCCTGGGCAATTCACTTGATCTCTCTCAGCTTTGGTCTCCTCATCTGTAAAATGGGGGTAATAATAGCATTTAACTTTCATAATTGTTACAAGGATCGAGACAATAAAGCACTTTACAAACCTTTCAGTGATATGTAAATGTCTATTGTTGTTATTGTCACGGTTACTATGTGCACACCACACTTTGCCATTTATATTACATTTCATTTGTGGTTGAAAGGGAAAAAAAATACTTTGAACCTAATCTTCACACACAAAAGCATCTGGTTGACTTGTGGCTACCTGTTTTTTCTGATTGCCATCTGTGGCTATAAGTGCCAGATGCCTTTTCTCCACAACATACATTTATGAAAGTGAATTTCTGCACTTGTATTGAAATCTAAATACTGAAGTAAGTGGTATGTGGAACTAGCTCTAAGTTTCATAATTTCATCCTTTCAACTAGACTTCCAGTACCAAAAGCTACAAGCCGGGCTCTATCCACTGTCTCATTAAATAGCACAGTACGACCAACAAGTAAACATCCTTTGTGAACTGAGTAAAGAATGTCTCCTATCACAATATTTCAAGTGTACATAGAAGCTGTTGTAATTAATTAAATATAAATTCACTTAAAAGAATCATCAAATTTATTGGAATTTTTTGTCAGAGTTTTTGCATACTTTTTCAATCAATATATATAATGATAGTCCTTAAATTTTTTTTAATGATTAGAAAAGGTCCTTAAACTCCAAAAAGTTGGGAACCACTGGCAGAGAATATAGAATGTCACAACTATAAGAGTTCTTGGAAACCATTTGGTCCAACTAGATAATTTTTCAGATAAGTAAACTGAGGTCAGGAGAAGAGATGATATGGACTCAAAGTTTCCTAGTAGACCACATATCCATGGCCAAAATTTCCCTTGTTCTTTCAGAACTCCAGGGTAAGTTAAGGCAGATTACTCTCATTTCCCTGAGGGCTTAAATTGAAGCCCAAATGGCAGAAATGACTTGATCAAGGCACACAGAACACAAGCTCAAAACTGCTGAGTAGCTAAGTGGTGCAGTAGATAGAATGCTGAACTGGAGTCAGGAGTTCAAAATCCTGCCTTATTAGCCTTGTGACCATGGACAAGTCACTTAACCTCTGTTTGTGTCAGTTTCTTCAACTGTAAAATGGGGATGACAATACCATCCACCTCACAAGGATGAGGATCAAATGAGATAGAATTTGCAAAGCACTTGGCACATAGTATAGAATTAGTAAATACTTATTCCCTTTCTTCCCCTCCAGTCTTTTTATACCTATACAGTTCTTATTTAGCCCCCTCAAAAAGAAAAAGAAAAACAAAATACCTCAAACCTCTGGTCTCTATCTACCATTCTCATCCTAGGTAAATGAAGGAGAAAAGGTCAGCTATCTGGGATGGGTCTGCTCTTACCACTTTCTGCACACCTGCCTGGACACCACACCCATCACCCACCAACTCCTCTACACTTTGTCTCAGAAAGAAGATTTTACAGGGACACGGTCTAAGGGGTATGCACACCTTTCATTACCAATGAGCACATACAGACTTTGTACAGAGCAAGAGAGCAGAAGAAGCTTTGCCTTTTAAAAGTTTCTGATTTAAATCAGGGCTCAGAAGCAGCACTGCATGATGGATAACTCCATCAGGGGCACTGGAAGAACTGTGCTCTGCTCTAAATGGTGTAGGACCTTGAAAAAGTCAATTCCCCTTTCTGGGCCTCAGTTTCCTTCTCAGTAAAAGAAAAGGATTGAATTAGATGATTCAAAGAGATTTTCCAGTCTTGCCATCTCATATTCCTAGATTTCTTCCAGTTCTAAGTTTCTCTGATTCTGGTTCTAAAGCCTAATCCTCTGGTCCATCTGCCATAATATGCTGCTAGGCAACAGAGTTCTGGGTCTTCTAGCAGAGTTAACTTGAACTATGTTAATGGGGACAAGTTGGGGTTAAACTCTAAAAAAAAAAACCCCATTCTGTTAGTGTCCTCTGTCCTCCCCCACTCCCCTAGGTCATGAGCCCTTCAACCTTCTCCATGGGATCATCATGCATCCATTTTTCTTATCTCTGATATGAGTAAGAATGAGGAACAACCAATTAGTCTGGTGATAGGAGAGATCCAGATCTGGAAAACTGGGGCTCCTGGGTACTATTCACAGATCTATCTTCTGAATGACTTTGTAAAAAAAAAGATGGGATTGGGTATATTAGGAGGAAGACTGACTTAGCCCCTCGCTGGGCCCCCTGGGGTCTGTTTGACTCCCTCACCATTAAGGACAGTGACTGCCAACCTCCTCTTGTAGATAGGCAAACCTGGGGCAGGAGGACAGGATGCAGAGGTTGTCCAAGATCCTCTGGGACTCTGGAAGGGTCTAGCCCAAGAGGAGCAGAACCCAGCTGCAGTTTAACCACTGATGCCACCCACACACCCCTACCTCAGTACCCAGTCACCCCCAGCTGTTCCCAGCTGCCTATCCCCTCAGACCCACACATCACCTCTGTGCTTCTCTTTCGCTCAGGAACTTCAAAGCCCCTCCTCACATGTACCAGTTTCCTGAGAGGAACAGGAAGAGTCTATCTGTTCTTCCCATTTTGTAGAAGGGGAACCTGAGAGCCCGAGAGATTAAAAATCTAATCTCAGGTCCCCCAGCCAGGACTTCTGGTTCCTGTTTCGTGCTTTCTTCCTTTAATGTTTCTAAACTAGGTTTCTCCCATTCCGTCAACACTCTAATCCCTCTTCCCTTTCTTTTTTCTCCACCTTGCCGCATTACTCTCCTCTCCTCTCCCATTTTCTCACTCCCGCTAGGGCCCCCAATACACACAGCTCTTCTATTCTCTTCCCTCATGAATTGGGTTCATATCCCCGCCTCCCCATAAGTAGCCCCGGACTGGAAACACACCTGCAGTAACACCACAACCCGCTGGCCCGGTTTACGCTACCCGTCCAGCCCTGACGAGAGAAGGTGGTGGGGTGGTTCTGGATAAGCTCCTGAAAGTCTTTGGGACTCACCTGACCTTCAGTCTTCTAAACTTCCCCAAGACGTGCGGCTCCAGCCCTGCCCCAGGTTCCCCCAACTCAGTCTTCTTGGGGTTCCGCCGCTCCTGGGGCATCAGGCTGCTCCAGTCGGGTTGGGGGGAGGCTGGCTCTGTGGTCCCTTGAGAGCCCTTCGGGACTCAGTTTCCCTTTGCACAAGGAACTCTAGGCACCTCTGCTTTTCCAGAGGATGGAAAGGTTGGGGAAGGGAAGTTGGTTGGACACAGGTGGAGTGGTACTCAAATGGACATCCCAGAGCGAAGTCCCAGAGAGATTCTTTCTCTTCCTTTCCTCCTTGCTTCAGTCTTAAAAGAGTCCCCTGGGGGAGGGGAAGTGGGGAACAACTGCAGCTACAAGGAAATAAACCTCGTCTTTAGTTGGTCCCCTACAGGTCCGCTGAGCATCAGAATTCTAGCCAGCTAGAGACAAGCTCCACCTACTACATTGCTACCAGCCCCCGAGCGGTTCTAAAGCCACCCTTAAACTAAAGTTCTCACAACTACCAGAAAGATTCTAGTCCCGCCCACAGGAGTTCAGACTGGACGAAACCTTCTAGCCTCGCCCTGAAGCCTTCAAACTTTCCTGATCAGGTTTCCTCCCCTACCCCATTTCCCCCTAACCGCACAATTCTCCTCTCGCTTTCCCGTGTGACCCTCCCGATCAGCGTCATCACTTCCCAGACTCTTCCCTGTTTCTCTTCGGTTAAAGATTTCCTTCTCTCTGCCTCTACTGTGGGTTATTCAAACTTCATGCAAAGTCCCTAACACAGGAACAGTCGCTTTGACGTTTAGGGCCACTGGTAATATTTTCAGAACAACTCAGACGTTTTCTGAAACAGGGAAATCAAGCTGTCATCCATTTGGTTTTTCACTATCTCGATGGTTAGGCTCATTTATTTTGAGGAATTCCCAACAGCTGGTGATCTGTTTGTGATCCTCCAGGCGAATTGTTTGTGGGGATCAGTTGAAAGAACTGTAGTCGTGTAAAGAGCCCTGAACAGGGGTTCACACCCTAGCTCTGCCACTCAATACCTGTGTGACTATGGGCTAGTCATTTTCCCTCTCTGGTTCTCAATTTCTTCATCTGTAAAAACACGGGAGTTGGACTACAAGACTTCTGTCCTTTCCAATTCTTAATTAATCTAAGACTTGGGGGGAAGGGCAGGAATTCGGTCATTTTTTCTATACTGAAGTAACAGGGGGTCGATCGTATTCATAATGAATCCTCCATTATTTTTTTCTAGACAACTTTCCTTCTTCCATGCTAGGAATAGAGAACTGTAGAAATAAAACGTTAGGACTGGACAGATGCTTAGAAATCACCTACTCCAACAAATGAGGAAATTCCTCTGAAAGTTGCATACAGCTGATTGTAATAAGCCACTGAATACCAAAGTCCATGAGATCCGGGGGGGCCCCTTGGAGAGGAGGGGAGGGGAGAATAAATGAAAGAAAATAGAATTTCCAAAGACTTACAACTGACCCAAATCCCTTCTTGTTCTGACCCTCCTTTGGATGTGTTCCCAGTTGTCAAATTTTTTTTCCTGACTGGTCTTATGATTTCAGCAATGCAGGGAATTCTCAATGAGGAAACTTTTTTTTTAAACCAATACAGACACTCACTCTGCAATTTTTAGTCTTAGAGAGTTATCCGGGGGCACTAAGAATTTAAGTGATTCGTCCAAGGTCACAGAGCCAGAATGAATCAGAAGTAACTCTCTCTCTCTTTTTCTTCCTCCCTCCTTCTGTGTCTCCCTCTCTCTCCTTCTTCCTCATTCTTTCCCTTTCTCCCTCCCTCCCTCCCTTTCTTTCTTCTTCCCTCATTTTCTATCTCCCCCTTTCATTTCCTTCTCTCTTCCTCCTTCCCTCATCTCCCCCCTCTCTCCCCCTTTCTCCTTTCTCATTCCCCCTTCCCCCTTTCACTGAGACATTGCCTCTCCAAGCTGCCAATGTCCTTTCTAAAATGTGAGGCCTAGAATTAAACAACTGGAGTATGATGTTCAAATTTTATTTAAAAATCCATAGAACCTAAGAGTTTAAATGGACCTTAGAGATCATCCCTCTAGTCAATTTCTTCTACAATGTCTCTAAACGGGGCTTCTGTGTAAACACTTCCAGTTGCTGGGAGCCACCTACCTCACAGTGAATCCCTTTTTTATGTTAACCTATTATATTACCCCACGTTAGGAGCAAAGAACTATAGAAACACAATGTAGGAGCTCGATAAGTCCTTAGGTAGTCTAGCTCTACAGATACAAAAACCTCATCAGGTTCACGTAAGTAACTAAAGGAAGAAGTCAAGACTACAACTCAGGTCAGTGTCCTTTCCATGCTCCCTTTCTAGGTGATTTCTAAGATTCTTTCTAGCTCTGATATTCCACGTTCTATGCGCTGAGGTCTCTTTGGATTCTAATGTTCTTGAGTGGGAAGAGGGGGAGAGAGAAGACTCGATGACCATTGCTTGGAGCTCTTATGCTTTGCCAGTGCTGCTGCCATCACTCCACAAGGTGTTCCCTAGGAGAGGCTAGTGTTATCTTGTTCACTTTGGATTGGGAAGCAGGAGATATGGGATTAAGTCCAGCTTAGACACTAATTTGCCATGTGACCTTGGGCAAACTTTCTTCCAACTCGCATATACCATGTTCTAAGGCTAATCTGAGCTCCAACCTTGAGTTCTAAGGTCCCTTCCAGCTCTGGTATCCCATGTTTATATTATAAGGTCTCTTGGAGTTTCAATATCCAATGTTCTAAGCACACTCACAACTCTGATATTCTGAGTCTAGACCTCTTTACACCTTAACTAGGGTACAAATAATTGTGTCTCATTTTCACACCCCAGAAAAAAGCAAATCAATATTGGAATCTTATTTTTAAAAAATTAGTTCTTTTGCATCTCTTGTATTCCTAGCAAGTATTGAGCTCCTTAGTGGACACACACATACAAACACATACGTATATATACACATGTACCCTCATGTGTGTTTACATACAAACACATACATACAAGTATATACGTATGCATGCACACAAGGCACATTTACCTAGGTGCAATGTGCACACAAAAACACACACATGTGTTCACACACAGGTATACTCACACATATGCTCAAAAATACATGCAGGCAGATATACATGTATGCCCCAACAGATACTCAAATGTACATATCCCTACACACATGCAGACATGTACACATAAGTACAACCACATGTAAGCACACAAATACAATCCATGCACATACACCTGTATGCAAACACAGGTACACTCACATGTATGGACACATATACAAAGTTTCTTGCCTTTGAGGAGCTTAAAGCTTCTTTGCTGAATCAAAATAAATATACATTTGTGAGATAGATAACAAGACAAGGGAGTAGATATAGAGCATATACCCTAAACCATATGGTAGAGATTCTAAGAATTATATATGTGGTGTACAAGTCAATACTATGGGAACTCAGAGTTGGGAGATGGGCAGAGTTCCTTGTGGGTAGGAATGGTTAAAGAATACTCAAGAGGTCTGTGGAGAGGCTGAATCTGGATAAGAAGGACAGAGGGAAGGAGGAAAGGAAGGAAGGAAGGAAGAAAGGAAGAAAAGGGAGGGAGGGAGAGAGGAAAGGAAATAAGCATTTATTGTCAGGCAAATATTCATGTGCCAGGCACTTTGCTAAGCACTTTCCAATTACTATCTCATTAGATCCTCACAGAAACCTTGTGTAGTTGGTGTGCATACATTCAGTCCTGCCATCTACCTACCTGAAATGGAAAATAGGGATGAGACTTCGGAATATGACTTTGGGATGCTATGGAAACATTGGGACTTCCTCACCTCCTCAGTACAGCCCATTAAAAATCAGAAACAGGTTTCTCTTTTATTAGACTCTTTACTGCTTCCCCAGACTATATCAGTAATTAAAATTCCAGGAGATAATTGAGAAAACAGCATTCATGTCTGTGTAAATGACTTGGCTGACCAAGCAGCTAAAATCACACCTTTAATTCCTCAAATTCCTAAGAAAGAAGTCCTCATAAGCATGGCCTTAGTACATCCATCTCTCTCTGAAGGCCTGCCTAAGATTTTTAGCCTAGCAAAAGAAGAGCTAACCACTGAACCCAAAAAAATGCTCGTCACAAAATAAGATAAGCTTTAAAAGGAGGGATGTAAATTTGATGAAACTATGGAACTATGGATTGACCCAAATGGACTTCTAGCACTCTGTTAGAACTTATCCCTCCCTGTGATAGAACAACTTCTTTCTTTTAGTCACTGGGAACCCAACAAGCTAGTGGAGCTTGTTCGAAAATATTGGTGGGACATGTAAAAAAATATTTATAGCAACTTTTTTTGTGGTGGCTAAGAACTAGAAATCAAGGAGATGCTCATCAGTTGGGGAATGGCTGAACAAGTTGTGGTATATGAATGTAAATGGATTTCTATTGTGCAAAAGAAATGACGAACAGGTGGACTTCAGAAAAACCCAGTAAGACTTATATGAACTGATGCTGAGTGAAGTGAGCAGAACCAGGAAAACATTATACACGGTACCAGCCACAGAGTTAGACTCAGTCCTGCTCAACAATGCAAGGACTTAAAATATTTGCAAAGGACTCATGATACAAAATACCATCCACATCCAGAGAAAGAACTATGGAGTCAGAAGGCAGAATGAAGTAGACTATTTTCTCTTTTGTTTGTCTTTTCTCTTTCTCTTTTGTTTTTGTTTTTGTCATGGTTTCTCCCATTTGTTTTAATTCTTTTATGCAACATGACTAATGTGAAAATGTGCTTAATAGGAACGTATGTGTAGAACCCATATAAGATTGCACGGTGTCTTGAGAAGGGAGGGGGAGGGAGGGGGAGAAAATTTGGAACTCACGGAAGTGATTGTTAAAAACAGAAAACAAGTAAATTAATAAATTTGGAGGGGGAAGAATATACTGAGCAACTGAGTGACAGAGCCACTGTCACTGCCTATGGGATGTGTCCCACCTGCTCCAAGCACAGCATCCAAACCTCTGAAACCTGCTTATGGTCAGTTTCCTTTCCTAGATGAGCCCTTTGAACTTTATTCAATTTTATTTAACTTTATTCAATTGCCACCTGCCCTTGGATGTAAATATGCTTTGGTTATGGTATGTTTTCTCAGTGGGTGGAAGTGCTCGCTTATCCAACTGCCACAGCCTCTGGGGTAGCAAAAATTCTCTTAGGAAAAATCATCTCGTTATGTGGGGTTCCTAAAGAGAAACATAGTGATAGAGGTACCCACTTCACAGGAGCTTCATTAGCTAAGCTACTTTCATTCTGGCCAATTTCTCAGCACCTCCATTGTGCCTATTACCCCCAGTCATCTGAAATAGTTGAAAGAGTTAAAGGTATACTTAAAACCTCCCTTGCTAAACTCTCTGAGGAACTAGGTATCCCCAGCCCAAAGTTCTTCCTTTAGCCCTGTTAAGCCTTAGGTCTAGACTATTTGGTTTCCATAAGCTCAGTCCCTATGAGATATTAACAACATCTAATGCCACTGTACCCATGGGTTGGGAAGCATAGCAGCCAAAGACTCCTTCCTACAATACTGCATTGGGTTAACTCAGAAGATATCAGAGACTTACTAGTTTGTTTCACAGTCCCATTCTTTAGAAACTTCAACTGAAACCCAGCCCCTGATCCAACCTGGTGATTGGGTCTACTGGAAACATCGACTCCAAAAACACTCCTCGGAGCCATGGCAAAAGGCTCCTTTGAAGTCCAGCCCACCACCCCCAGTGCAGACAAACTCTGGGAGTGGAGTACTGGGGCCACCTGTCACATCTCAAAGAGGTAGTACCTCCTACTTGGATTTCAGAACCCACAGGTGACCTGACACTACAGATTAAATGGAGTCTAAGTCAACCGACATCTGAGGTGGAGAGCTGTTCCCAAGACCCCCAGGATGAGAAGATGACAGCTGATGTAGACCAACAACTCAAGAAACCGGATGTCAGCTGAGGTTTGCAGTTACTCCCTCTATGAACCAAGGCTTTTTTTTCCTCCTTGCTACTGTTCCTTCAAACTCTTAATGTTCATGGAAGTAGCAAGTTTTTTCTTTCACTTTTATATTGTACTTATCTCCTTAAGTTGTGATTTAAGAAAATTTTGCTATTTACAGTAAAAATTCCTGGGATTGTAATTTGCTTTGTGTTTTGATTTCATGAATAGTTGAATTGTCACAAAGCCAATATTAGAAAATGGCATGTGTGGCACTCTGAGGACTGCTAAGGTGAATGTCTGTGCCTGGAAAAGGTTATGAGGATGACTCGGGACACAGCCTAAGTATGATCCTCCTGACTTTATTTACCCATCATGTTATTTCCTTTCTGAAAAGGAAAATTCCCACCTGGTTAATTCTGTGCCTTGTTTTAACACTCTTTAGCTACATGGTTGGCTGTCAGATGCTACTCATGCCTGGAATCAAGCAGAGTTAAGGAAGTTTTTCCCCTGTTATATGATAACTATGTTCCTCTTTTTTCCTTTTATAGCAAATTTCTATAATGAAGAAAATTTTCAAAATCATATTTCAAATGAATGGTCCTCATTGGCCTTCAAGGGTCATTCCAGCCTTTTTGGCTGAAAGAAGGAAATGAGAAAGGAATTTATAATTTTCATGTTAATTGACATGATATGTGCAATGAATATACTAATAATTTAGTTTTCTCAAGAGCTGATTTCTAGCTTGAGAATCAGAGATTACAATGCAGCTTGAACTGACTAATCAAAACTCTGGTAACACTCACAATCACTAGACTTTAAGTAAAGCAAATCAAAGATTGTAGAACCTCTTCCCCATCATCCAACTCTGGTTCTGTACTTTAGGGGAGATGGTGCAACTCCCAAATACTTAACTCCAGAATTGTTGTATTGTGGGACTTGTAGGTTTCTCGTGGGAAACCATTAAATGATTGTTTGTAATTCACCTTCCCCAATTGTTTTAGATATTTATAAATATTTTAGATTCCCTTGAATTCCTATTGATTGTTTAGGCATTCTATGCAAGAATAACTGGGGTAAGGGGAGGGACAAGGGAAGACACAGTTATTATGGCATGATATTCATTTGATTCCTTTTGATTTTCCAAATGTTCCTACCATCACATCACAAGATATTACTTATGAGAGGTTAGCAATTTTCTTGCTCTGGATTGACAGGCAGGAGACCTGGGATGAAGACCAGATAATAGTTGCTAATTTTCCATGTGACCTTGGGAAAGTTCACTTCTCTTCTCTGAGACTCACTTTTTTACCTTGTAAAATGCAGATATTAAACTACAACAACAACTTGTCATACTTCTGTCACAGAGCTAAGATGATGTTCTGTTGAGATGATAGAGGGAAAGCTCTTTGTTAGGACACTGCAGTGCAGCAGAAAGATCAGTGGAAACAGGAGTGAGCCCTGGAATTGCCAATAACCCCCTGTGGGACCTTAAGCACACTGTTTCCCTGTTCCAGGATCAGTTTCTTCTCTTTCTTCTTTTTCTCCTTTTTCTTCTTCTCCTCCTTCTTTTTCTTCTCTTCCTTCTCCTTTTCCTCCTCCTTCTTTCTCCTTCTTCTCCTGCTCTTTCTCTTCCCCTCCATCTTCCCCTCTTCCTCTTCTCCCCTTCCTCTTTATCCTTCCCCTCCTCTCCATTTTCCTCCTCCTCCTTCTTCTCCCTCTCCTCTTCCTCCTCTTCTTCTTCTTTCTCCTCTCCTCTTCCTGTTCTTATGATTCTGAAATGCAAGTTGCTATAACTGTTTTAGCAGCACAAGTACACTCACATATAAGCTGAGGAGAGAGTCCAGTGAATCTCAAAATGGCTTGAGCTATCTGCTCAAGGTCACAGGACAACTCAGAAGCAGAGAGGAAATTAGAACCCATGGCCCTGTGTAAAAGGAGAACATGGTGCCCCATGGGAGATCTTTGGTCAACTTGTTTATAGCCTTCTTTGCCACTGGTGCTAACCATCTTCAGCTGTGTACCCTGTGAGGCATGAATTAAGTATTTTCTCCTTTAAAAAATTTTTATGCTGCTTTTTGTTTCTACATCACAGTTATTTGCAGACACACACACACTCACCAAAGAGCAAGAATGAAAAAGAAAACGAGTAAAATCAATTAACCCCAAAACACAGCCTTCAGCAGGCAGTTTTTTACCTCTCCAACCAAAGCAGGGAGGTACATTTCCTTATCTCTTCAGCTTTGTTTTAGGGTTCTTTTTATACATATCACTCTAGTCTTCCTTTAAGTCCCAACGAAAATCCCACCTTCTATAGAAAGTCTACTTAATTCCAGTACCTTCCCTCGGTTAATTGTTTCTTATTGGTCCTGCATATAACTTGTTTGCATACATTTCTTTGCTTGAGGGCAGGGACTGTCTTTTGTATCCCCAGCACTTAGCACAGTGCCTGGCACATAGTAGGCACTTGATAAATGTTTATTGGTTGTTTTTCATTTATTTTTTCACTTATGGCTACTACAAAAATATGTTTCGCATGACTTCATATGTATAATATATATCAAAGTGCTTGCCTTCTGAATTGGTGGGTGAGGGGATAGAAGGAAGGAAGGAGAGAATTTGGAATTCAAAATTTTAAAATGTGAATGTCAAAAATAAATAAAATAAATTCCTTAAAAATAAATGTTGTTTGGTTGTAATATATGTCACATGAATTGTAATATGTATTACATAAATATTATATACATATATATAATTTTCCTTGTTCTTCCTAGCTTAATAACATCATTACACAATTACACTTCTCTTTCAGCTGAATTTATTCATATCTACCACTATTGAACTCCCTCCTCAGCTTTTGAGTGAGGCTGGAAAACTGCTACAGGTCCCAGGCTATTGGATGGATCATTTACCCTATGTGATTTGGAAACTTGACTCAGGGCCAGACTTTGCTGAGCAGGACTGATGTTGAAATGCAAACTAGGTTTAGATTTCCCGTATTCAGGGACCTTCAAAAAGCTCCTCCCTTAACCAGCCTGTTCCTCTCTGCTCTTAGTGAAGTCATGACAATGGAGCAGTAGAATGAATATTGGGCTTAGAGTTGGAAAGGTCAGAGCTCAAATCCTGTCTCAGACACTTACTAGCTGTATGATCCTGGGCAAATCATTTCTGTCTATGAGTTTGTTTACTCATCTGTAAAATGAGGGAGATGGACTGGATGATCTATAACATCTTTTCCAGCCCTGAGATCTAAGATGCTGAAGTCCTTTTTGGACTGATTCACAGCATACTTCAGCTCCACCTAGGAGCTGTCCAAATGTGCCAGGTTTACAGCCTGACCCAAGTGACTCCCAAATATTGGGGCTGAGGCTATATTTAGGAGAACAAGAATTATTAAAGCCCTTTTAATCCACACTGACCCAAGGTGAGCAGATCCCAGGCACTTTTGAATACATTAGTCAGGAGTAAGCTAGAGAGATACACAGAGGTTGATAGAATTCCTTTGGTAATCAATGATTACACCTGTGAATTGTGTTTCTCTTCTTCCCTCTGGTAGAAAATGGGGAAGTCTGACCAAATTGTCTCAGGGAGGCAGAGGGAAAGATGGGCTAACAATAGCATGGAGCCTGTGCTCCATGGTCAAGTGAGTGGTATTGACAGACAGGGGTATAGAAACTATAAGAGGGAGAGCTCTTTGGACCAGTACAATCAGGAAGTCTTCATTCATGGAGGAGCTAAGACTAGAGTTGGGCCAGGGAAAATGGAAGAATGTGGAAAGGCAGAAAGGAAGAGAGAGAACCTTCTAGGATGGATATGAACAAAGACTGACTGATTAGGCAACAGAAATTGACAATCTAGCAGCACTCTCCTTAGCCCCTAATCTAAATCAAATTTTTTTCAATTTTTTAAAAACATTTTTATTTAAAGTTTTGAGTTCCAAATTTTACCCTTCCTTCCTCCCCCCCTTCCTGAGACAGCAAGTAACCAGTTATAGGTTATATATGTGCAATTATGTAAAAAACATTTCCATATTAGTCATTTTGTACAAGATTTGAATAAAAGAAAAAAATTGAAGAAAAAACATATTTTAATCTGTATTCAGACAATATCAGTTCTTTCTCTGGAGGCGAATAGTGTGCTTTCTCTGGAGGAGGGCAGTCCTTTGGGATTGTCTTGGATCATTGTATTACTAAGAATGGCTAAGTCATTCACATTTCTTCATCAAACAATATTGCTGTTACTGTGTACAATATTCTCCTGGTTCTGTTCTCTTCACTTTGCATCAGTTCATGTAAGT
>CM053769.1:344153762-344219629 GCA_028658325.1 Potorous gilbertii | reverse complement strand
CTGGCTAATAAATGATGCTCTCGAAATTCCTAATTGATTCTTGCCTGTGAATTATTCTCGATCCGTCCATTTCAATACAAGGTATAAATATCTGAGAGACTGAATTTGAAACCAGGTCTTCCTGACTCCAAGGCCATCATGCTATCCACAGTGCCACCTCACTGCCCTATCTACATATATGAGAGGATATAATTTAAGTGTTTTGCAAAATCCAAAGCTTTGTGTAAATGCCAATTACTGTTCTTATTATTTTAGAAAGGGTTGTGCTCTATGTTGGTGAAAAGAGGACACACTGAGAAAATCATGACTAGGTCAAGTGCTCACATAAAAAGAACTCATGTTTCAGTATTGCTTTAGTATTTATAAAATCCTTCCCCTTTAACACCATCATAAGGTTAATAGTATTATGATCCTCACTTTACAGATGAGGAAACTGAACCCCAGAGGGGTGAAGGGACTTGCCCTGGGTCACACATTAAGTGGTACAACCAGGTTTTGAATCCAGGCCAGAGGTCTTTCCTCTAGGCTAGAAACTTAGAAAAGGAAGTGAATGTCCCTCCCTTTTCTTTGCCCTCCTCTTGACCAGGTCCTTGAAGATCCAATTCAAAGCCTACCCCTTCTGTGAAGCCTTCCCTGACTACGAGATGCCTCCTGGACCTCTTCTAGGACAGTGTCTACCATCTCTGTCTCTTATAGGATACAGAGCATAAACTACCTGAGATTACTTAAAGAATGAGTCCTTTCTTCTCAGGTAGACTATAATTCCCCCAAAGGTTGGGCTGGACCTTTCCTCCCTTATAATCTGCCCCTCCCTCTCTACCCTTCAGTGAAGTTAAGTAAAAAGAGCTCAGCACAAGCCTGTTGTTTGTCTTTGTGCAGCTGGGAGGTGCGTGGATAGAGTCCCAGGTCTACAGCCAGGAAGACTCATCTTCATGAGTTTAAATCTGACCTCAGACCTTTGCTAGCTGTATGACCTTGGGCAAGTCACTTAACCCTATTTGTCTCAGTCTCTTCATCTGTCAAATGAGTTGGAGAAGGAAATGAGAAATATTTGCCAAGGAAGCTCCAGATGGAGATTCACAGAGTCTGAACAACAGCCAAGTCTGGAGAAGTGGGAAGAGAACTAGATTTGGTTTCAAATCCTGGTTCCGCTGTTACTGGCCTTGAGATCTTGGGAAAATAACTTTCTCTTTCTGGCTCTTCAGGTAGTAAATGAGGGATCTGGCTTCTAAGGTGATTTGTAAGGTCCCTTCTAGCTTTCAATCCTGTGATTCTGTGAATAAGTTAATATAATTTCCATATATCCCATCTGTCCTTTCTACTGAATCCTGATGCCCCACAAGCTCTATACCCTTAGGCTGGGGCTGCTTGCTGTGATGATAAGGTCAAGGAAAGTCAACCAGCATTGATTAAACACCTACTATGTACTATTATCTCACATAAGATAATAGTGTTAAAAGACTGATGTAGGTGCTTAATTAATGCTTGTTTCTTTCCTTCTCCCCCTCCCCCAAGCACCGGTTATGTGTGATCAGGAGTTCCAGGAAGATCTCTTTTGCCTCCCTTACCACCTGTCCCTTCACCAGAGAATAAGCCTTTCATCTCTCAACCAGAAACAAGGATGAGACTGGGTGGCTGAGCCGTCTCCCAGGAGGCTTGCATCCTGGCCTGGGTTCTTTCTTCCATTTATAGGACCACAGGAAGGGAACTCAGAGGGCTTCTTAATCCATCCCAAATCTGAGCAGGAATCTCCTTTATAACAAGTGGCAATTTAACTTCTGCTTGAGCTCTTCCAATAGTAGAAACTTACTACTTTCTAACTATACCTTATATGCCTCAGCACCATTCCATTTTCAAACAGCTCTTATTGGTAGGGACTGATTTTCCTTTATGTTGAATTGATGTCTATCCCTCTGCAGTTTCCACCCAGTGGATCTAGTTTTGTCCTCCAGGTCCAAGCAAAACAAATCTCATCCATTTACAAGATAGCTCTTTTGATTCAGAGTTCGCCTTGAGTTTTCACAGATACTTGGCCCTTTCTGGACAGCAAGTCTGATGGGCTGGAACGAGAAAAGGGTGGATGAGAAAACAGAGGGTCCTGAGGACTTGAAGGAGAAAGTTCTTTCTAGTGTTGGGGAGTCTAGGAGGCACTGAACTGAAAATAAACTTCACCATCTTGCTTCAGGCTGACCTGGCCTTATGCTGACCTGAGGGGGAAGTTCCATGCTTGCTGCTTCCTTCACAAAGCTGGGAACCAGCTGATGCCACCAGCAGCTCCAGGGGAGAGTTGGGGGGAAGTGACAGGATAAATTTGAATCAGTTGTGGGGAATGAAGTGGGAAAGTCCTGACCCCGCTGGAGTCAGTGGGCCCTCCATTCCAGAAAAGGAGCTGGTTCAATTTTTTTTAATTCTTTGAAGTAAAAAGGAAGTTTGGGGAGGGGGTGAGAACTTCCTCAGTGACCAAGGAAGTTACCCCATCCCTGAGGTAATAGGATCCTATGACAGGACATAGACATGAGCCCTTTTGTCTCCTTGGGGGAGACTAGGCCCCATGCAGGGAGAGGCTGGTTAGGAAGGCCAGGTTCTATGAACAGATGCTGAGCTGACACTGGTGGGTTTCCCTGGCCATTCCTAGAGCCCTTTAAGGGTTACAAGGCACTTTCCTCACAATTACTCTGTGAGGTAAGCAATGCAAGCAACTTTTAGGAGAAACTGTGGCTCAGTGGGGCTACATGATTTGCCCAGGGTCACAACCAGGAAGTGAGTGGGGAATTGGATCCCAGGCCTCCTGGTTCTAAGCCTAGCCCTCTTTTTTCTACCTATACAACATTGCCTCTGAAAAAGTCCTCAGGGAAATGTTCCCTCTGAAAACGATCCTACGCTCTTCTCAATAATTAACAAGATTTCCCAACTGAACCTCTCTGAATCTTAGTTTCCCATTTGTGAAATAAGAATGATATTATGTCCCACAACAGGGTTGTTACAAGGATCAAGTTAGATAATGTATGTAAAGTGCTTTGCAAATTTCATAGCGCTATGTAAATGTTAGCTATTACTGTCATTGCTGCTATATCACTCTTGTCTTTTCGATGAAGTTATTGTGACTACTGCTACCATCCTTGTGGTATCCAAATTAAGTCCAAACTCCTCAGCTCTTCCAATCCGAGGGCTTCCACCACCTTGGTCCCCTCTAGCTAATCAGCCTTTTTTACTCCACCTCCCCTATAAGCAGCTCCCAGCTGTGTCTTGGTAGGACCCCAACACTATGTCTTGAACACACTTGGTCCCACAGAATATAGGGTCCCTAAAGGCAAGAAATGTTTGGTTTTTGCCTTTGTATCTCCAGGGCCTAGCATAGTTCTTGATTTATAACCATTGTTTAATCAATGCTCACTAATTAATTGATTACTACTTCTATGCCTTTAATCATTCTGGCTTCCCCTTGTACATCTCTATTGTCTTCCCCACTGTTCCTTCTCTGTCAAAATCCTACCCCTCACAAGTCCCACCTATTATAGGAAGCCCTTCCTAACTGGGCCATAGTGACCCCCTCCCATTCCTCAGATGCAGAGCATTTGCTATCTTTTGCCAACTTGGACCCTCCATTACATTAAGTCCAACATTTAATTTCTGCAACTGTCCTAATTCTGTTTTTGATATGTGAATCTTCCTAACTGGACTATGTATGAGCTCCTTGTGATCAAAGACCTTGTTTGCTGCTTCTCTTGCTCCCCTCCTTCAAGGAACTGAACATTGGACCAAGTACACAATAGCTAGTCAGTGAAGACTTAGAAAGTTCCTGCATGGGGGTTATACCCATGGAACCTCCTAGGGAGGTGGATTGCTTGAGCATGATAATTCTGAACTTCAGTAGGGCTTGAGTTTAGGAGTTCAAAACTACATTAGGGCTAAAAAACCAAGCCAGTTTCTATAATAGGTTTGGTATTAATATGATAATGGGGAAGGGTTATTGGGAGGTGGGGTTACTAGGCTGCCTAAGAAGGGCAAACTCATCCAGGTTAAAACTGTAGCCAATTGGGCCCATGAGTGGTGACTGTACTTCCAATCTGGGTGAGATAGGAAGACCCAGTCTTCTCCTTCCACCCCGCCAAGAAGACAGAAAGCTAAAGAATGTCAGAGCTCGGGGGACCTTAGAATATAAAATATCAGGGTTGAACTTAATCTTAGAACATAGAATATAGCATATCAGAGCTGGAAAGAACCCTAAACCATGGACTGTCAAAGTTCAAAGGGATTCTGAAGATCATTTAACCCAACTCCTGTATTTTATATATGGGGAAACTGAGAACTAGAAAAAGAAAATCATTTCCCAAAAGTGAGGCAGTGAAATAATGGGAAAGCTAGGAATAGAACCTCCAGTCCAGAGTTCTTTCCACTAATCTCTCTGGGCCTCACTCAGTTTCCTCTTCTGTAAAATGATGGGATTGATTCGATCATCCTGAACATCCTTCCCAGTCCATATTCCACAAATGTCATTGAATTTCACTTTGGGATCCTAAATGGAAATCATATGTAAACATTCATTCAAGAGATGATGAGTGAATACGCCTTTTAGTTCTTTTAAATTTAATTTGTTTTCAGTTTTCAACAATCACTTCCATCAGTTTTACATTTTCTTCCTCTCCCTTGCCCTCTCCCTCCTGAGACAGCATTCAATTTTATACGAATTCTACACATTCTTATTAAACACATTTTCACATTATTTATGTTGTATAGAAGAATGAAAATGAATGGGAAAAATAATGAGAAAAAGCAAACCAAATGAAAACATAACACAAGAGAAAATAGCTTCATTCTGAGTTCTAGTTCCATACTTCTTTCTCTGGATGTGGATAGCATTTTGCCTCAAGAGTCCTTTGGGGATGTTTTAGGTCCTTGCTTTGTTGTGAAGGGCTAAGTCTACCAGAAACATTTCTTGCACACTGAGCTGTTCCTGTGTACAGTATTCTCCTGGTTCTGCTCATTTAACTCAGCTTCAGTTCATATAAATCTTTCCAGGCTTTTCTGAAGTCATTCTGTTTGTCACAATAGTACTCCATTAAATTCATATACCACAATTTATTCAGTCATTCCCCATTTGATGGGCATCCCCTCGATTTGCAGTTTTTGGCCACCACAAAGAGAGCTGCTATAAAAATTTTTATACATGTGGGACCTTTATGATCTCTTGGGGACACAGCCCTTTTAAAAAGTGGTATTTCTAGGTCAAAAGGTTTTAGTTTTTATTAAGATCAGGTTATTCTTTATCTTCTATGGATTTCCTCCTTTAGGGCCTTCTTTGGCCCCAAGGAGACCCCGAGCACCAAGAATATAAGTTCTGGTAGTTCCTGGAAATTTGGGAGGTCTCTGGGGCCCTAAGATGCCTCTGTTGTTCAACCTTGCTAAACGCAGAGAATTCTCACTATCTTAAGACCGGCCACCAGAGGATGGTTCTTTGGACCACAGCAACTCCTGAACCCAGATTCAAAGGTTTAAAAGAATCGGGGTCTGTATCAGGGAAAAGAACACCAACACTGATGAAATAATGGATCCTTTCAAGTCCTATAGGTTTTCCATAATTCATCTTCCTACTGGGAGGGATAGAGGGTTGTCCTGGACCCTAGTCAGTCTAACCAGACCCAACATTCCTCCTAGTAGTTCCTACCTTGTTCTTGTCCAGTCTGCTGAGATGGTACCATCCCTCTTTTACAGCTGCCCCAAAGCTAATGGAAACTCGGAAGTAAGAGCGTTTGCTTAAGGAGCCCCGCCTCCCACTCCACCCCCTACCCTCCACCAAAGGGACATTATGGGTCTGAGTTGCTGAGAACCCATGTGAAGTAGTTCCTCTAAAAACACCATGAGTGACCAAAGACCAAACCCATAACCCCTCTGATGGCAGAACTCAGTACTGCAGAGGCACCATAGTCCTCAACTGGGAAAGAGCTGGGGAGCTGACTAGCTGACAAACTCAGGACAGGGGCCAGCCACAATGTTCTTGCTCCCTTGTCAGAGTTGGAACCAGGAGTCCCCTGGGTCATTTGCCTCCTCCACCTCTAAAGTTGGTCCATATCTCTTTTATCTCCCCATTCCCTCACTACTCCCCCTACTTCAGGCTCTGGGAACATTTGCTTTCAGTTGAGCATCTGCTTTCACTGAGTATATAGATCACAATATTTAGAGATCAATAGCACCTTAGAGACCATCTGTCACAGAGACACAACCATTTTGTGTTTGTTGGACCTCTTTGGCAGTCTAGTGAAACTCATGGACCCCTTTTCTGAATGGTGCTTTTAAACACATAAAACAAAATGCATAAGATTACCAAGGAAACTAAAGGCTAATAAAAATAAATATATAATTTCTTTTCCCATCCAAGTTCATGGATCCCTCTGAAATTTATTCATGGACCCTCTCCATGAACCCCTGGTAAGAACCCTTTATCTAGTCCAAATCCCCCATTTCACAAATGAAAAAAATGAGTCCCAAAGGGGTTAGGTTACTTGCCCAAGGTTACTATATAGTAAATTCAAATCAAGCCCCTCTGACTTAAAATCTAAAGGTCTTTTCATAATACCACATCAAACGTGACCTAGTGAAAATCTCCCAGGTCTCTTTACCCAAATCTCGGACATAAACACTTTTGTCATATCTACACCATCTATGCCCTCTATACAACCCCCAATACATGTGGTTGGGGTGGTGGGGCTCTCACAGGTAGTTGTCCTCTCCTTCCTCAGCTCTACCTGGTCCCTCCTCCTCATCCCCGCTGTCCTCCTCCTCTCCCTCCTGTGCCAAGGCCTCGATGTCATGGGTGATGCCAGTGAGAATTCGATTGAAGGCCTCGGCCTCTGGGTGGGGTGCTCGACTGTCATAGCTGCGCACAGCAGAGGCTGACGTGGAGCTCATACTTCGCTTGATCCGGCCAAAACTGTCAGTGAGTATGCCACCCTCTCGGATTCCCACACCCTCCAGGAAGCCTTCAAAGTAGCCGATGTCCTGGTCCGGAATAAAGGGCCTCATCCCTGTAGGGGCCAAGAGGCAGGTGGCTGCTCTGTCATCCCCACTGTCTCCTGCCCCATACTTCCCAGCCAAAGGGAAGCCCCAGTCTGAGCCTCTGATTCAGCAGGACTGGTATTCTCAGCCCCATGTAGTTCTGTAATAGAGGGAGTGGCTGGGAATTATAGAGTCACAGACTGAGAACAGGAAGGGACCTGAGGCATTTAGTCCACTCTTTCATTTTATAAATAAGGAAACTGACACCCAAAGAGTATCACTAGTAAATGGCAGGGGTCACTAATAAATAGCAGAGTCCAAATTTGAACCCAGTCCTCAGATTCCAAATCCAATGCTTTTCTCATCTCTCAGAAGATGTATCAGACACCGAGTTGAAATAGACTTAATGGGATACACTGCCAAGCCTTCTCATGGACTGTTTTCTGTGCATTGCCTAGCAAGGTCCCACAGGTAAAGATGCTTTTAGCATATTTATGAAGTCATTAGAGGAAGCTCTAAAAGGACAGGTACCACATCCTCAGTCTTATCTCTCTCAGCGCTCTGCATAGGGTTCTTAATCAATAGGATTGTTGAATGAAACGCAGGAATGCTTTTCTTATGATGGTGATGCTAGTGAAAATTAGGATGGTTGTGAAGGGTGGATGGTGGTGCTAATATCTAGAGAGTTTGATAAATTTTTGATGAATTGGGTGGTGAGGGAAAGGGACTGGGGATAGATATGGTGGTGATGATACTGGTGTAATGGGGTGAAAATAGCAGGTGGTGATAGTGATGACCATTATCACAGTGATCGTGATGATGGGGGAGATAATGGTGGCAGAGATGGTCATAATGATAACTGAGTAAGACCCCATAGAGTTCTTATGGATCACCAAGTCCAACTTCTCATTTTAAAGAGGATGAGACTAAGATCCAGAATGAAGTGACTTGCCTAATATTACACAGGTAGGATAAGGCAGATCCAGCATGCAAACCCAGTTCCTTGTGGTCCAAATCCATCATTCTTTCCACTGTGCCACATGATGGTGACAGTGTTAATGAGGAAGGGGACAATAATGATAGGGGCAGGGTCCAGGGCTGATCTTTGAAATGGGAGGACAGGGTCCAGCCTGCTCACCCAAGAGAAGAAACTTCCTCTTGTCCCCATAGAGCCGAAGAAGATGTCCACAGTACTCTTGCACAGATAGCCCTAGCCTGTATTCCCTCAGCAGCAGAGCAAATTGCTGGATCTCAGGTGGTGACAGCTTGTTTCGCAACTGTGGGGAGGAGCCAGAAGGTAGGACTGGGCAAAAGAGAGGACAGGCCCATGGAAGGGGGGCCCATGTTCCACAGGATTTGGCAAAGTATGGCTAGTACAACTGTTGGGGGTGAGACTGTAGGCAATTCAGGGGGCAAAGTGGAAAGGGGGATTGCCTGTAATCTCAGTGCTCTATTAATCAGAAGTATTTTGGGGAACACAGCCCCATATATCCCCTCTCTGTTTGCTTCCTAGAGAATCAGGGAGAGGATGGAGGCCCAGGACAGAACGCAAGTACAGGGATACATATCTCTGCCCTCTGTGCTATCATAGGACTACACTGAGGGATCTGGGCATGGGAGTAGAGGTGGCAGGTGAGCAGGGGTCCCATAAGATAGGGGAGGATGTAGACTTCCAGGGAAGGAAAAGGAGAGGTGGGAGCTCCCATGGGGCACATGAGGGAAAGAGGCAGAGGTTTCATTGGGCACACTGGATGTGAGCATGTGGAAGGACAAAGATAGGTGAAGTAGGGACATGAACGGATGTGGGAAGATGGGGGTGGGGATGAGGAATGCTGTGAGTGACCAGAGGCTTCCACAGAGTGCAAAAAGATATAGAGATTCAGGAAAGAGGGCAGGAGAGCTGGGGTAATCTCCAGAGCTTGGGAAAGTGGCACCGACCTTGCCTAAGCCTTACCGTCACCATGTAGTCTTGCAGCTGTTCCAAACCCAGACTGCTACCATCACTTTCACTGCAGTGAGATCCCTGGAAGGAGGGTGTGGATGTCCCACTATAATAGGCTTCGAAGGTGTCATGGGAGCCATTACTGGAAGGCATGGATAGAGATAGATGCCCTGAGTCACTGCACTGAGCCTGCTTGACTCCCCCCCCAACCCCCGCCCCCCCTCCGCTTAATCTTCCCCTTGGCCAAGGTCTCTTCAGGCCAGTGTGTAGTTTCCTAGGGTCTGCCACCTTAGTCAGTCTGTCAATAAACATTTGATAAGCACCTGCTATGTTCCAGATACTGTGCTGGGGATACAAAGAGAGGCAAAAGACAGCCCATGCTGTCAAGGAACTCACAATCTATTGAGGGAGACAACATTCAAGTAACTATATGTGAACATGAACATGATAAACTGGAAATAATAAACAAAGAGAAGGCACTAGAAATCTGGAGGACTGTCCTAGAACAGAAGTATCAGATATCCAACACAGACTATGAGCTCTACCGGGTCAGGAATAAATAGCATGCGCCTTAACTTTGCTTCTTTACCTAGGGCCCTTCATACTGTAGGTATTTAATAAACATGGAATGTTTCATAAATGAAATCCCAATTACCCGAGGAAGATGCTTAGTTTTGTGGCTCCATCCCACGCTTTCAGCCTGAGCCACACCTCCCCTTCTCCTCCTTGTCCTCCCTTACCTAAGCACATGCTATCTTACACACGCACACACACACACATACACACACACACGCACGCACACACACACAAGCACAAACCAGGATGGTTGTGAAGGTCTGATGAAAGGTATGTGCTGGAGCCCAAAGCCAGGGCTAAATTTTCAGTATAGGTAAATTATACCTAAGAAATCTGCAAATGCTACAAATCAAGGCTTGATTTATTGTTTTATTGATTGTCTAAACTTAAGAAAGTGTTAAAAATGCAGATTAAACTTACAAGTGTGTGCATGTAATTTTTTCCCCCTGAGAAACTATTTGTTAAACATTGACCAGCACAGCCCTGACTGAGGGTAACAGTGACGTTGTTGATGACAGGTGATTCAATAAATCTCTGATAAACATAATTGAATGGTGCTAGGGTTGGGGCAGGGGGAGGATTTAGTCATTGGAGTGATCATAGGATCAGAGAATGAGACCTGAGAAGAATCTTGGACCACAACATATGCTGCTGGCTGTTCCCTAGGTGCAATCTCATCTTTAACCTAGGATCACAGTATCAGTTTTAGACACACAGAGAAATCATAAGCATGTCACATCTGCCAAGGGCACTTAATATAATTTCTCAATTATATACAGGGTTAAAAAAATCCACTTATTGGAGAAAGCTCAAATGTAGCAGAAAGTTCTTGAGGACAAAAGAACTGTGTGTCCCAGGATCAACACTTTTCCTTAAAATGATGTGACGCTTGTTGATTGGTGTGGCTAATTTGTGAGATGACCCTGTATTACCTTGTACTTGCTTTGTGGTATAGTGAAAAGTGCTGGAAACATTTGGGTCCAAATGCCAGCTCTTCTATCTATTACAAGATGATTGATGAAGTTCCTCTCAGCTCTTTTATTTATTACAGTTATTAGAGTCTCTCCTAGCTCTTCTATTTACTGCAACTGATAAGGTCCCTTTAAGCTCTCAGACCTGTGATCCTGTGACATGTGTAGCTCTGAGTAAGTTTCTTCCTCTCCCTAGGCCTCAGCTTCCTTATTGATCAACTGAGGGCACTGAACAAGATGACCTCTAAAGACCTTCTAAGCCTGACTTTCTCTGATCTGTGTTCTAAGGGCCCTCCAGTACTTATGCTTCATATGTTGTTTTATTTTTTGGCTTGGTGAATTTCAAGGTGCTAGGTGACAGCTGAGCATCTTTAATTTCCTCAGCGTCCCCCAAAGTGCCTAGAGCCAGGCTAGCACACAGCAAGGACTCAGGGACACCTTTCTTGCCATATGGTAGTGAAGAATTTCCCCATGAAAAAACCAGAGGCATCTGGGGGTAACTACTGGGGTACATGGAGAGGGATGGGGATTGGGCTGGGGGGAGGGGAAAGGGACAGTACTGGTTCTGGTGGAAGTTGGTACCTACAAAGAACTGCAGCAACTGAAATCAGCATCATAGCCATAGGTCCCATCTGTGCGGCAGCTCTCACCTGCAGTAGGAGAGAGGTCAATTAGAAGGAAAAACAGGATTCCATCATTTCCTGGGACCATGTTCTTTCCGTCTACTGGTCCCATCCCCAGACAGCATCCTAGGAACCAATCCCTAATTCCTATCCTCATAAAATTCCTTATCCCTTAATAATAGGTCATGTTTTCCTGACCATATAAGGCTTTCAGAGCATTTTATTGAGAAAATTTAAAAAAAACAGTGGGTCAGGTAGTTAAAATATTATTATCTCCACTCTACAGAGAAGGAAACTAGGTATCAGAAACAGGAAATGATTTGTTTAGGGTCATGTAATTAGTAAATGTCAGGGCCAGGATTTGAACTCAGACCTCTTGCTTACAAAACAATCCTCTAAGTCTCCTTTTCTAAGCCATGAAATGTAAAGGACAATTGAAAGATCTAGGTGTGTTTAGGCAGGAGAAGAAATGACTTAGGGTCAGGATGGAAACAGAATGGGTCGGGATGGGGGCAGGATCCCTCCCTGTCTTCAAAAATCTTGAAAGCCATCACTGGGTTTAGACTTATTCTTCATGGTCCCAGAGGTGAGAACCAGGAACAGTCAGTTGAAATTACAATGAGGCAGATCTAGGGTGGATGTAAGGGAAAATTTCCTTTAAATGGCTTGCCTTAATCAGTGGGATCCTATCTAGACCATCTAATCCAACCCACCTAAATTAGAGGTGAAAAAACAGAAGCCTAGAGGTTTGGGACTTTAAGGTCACATAGCAGACATGGGATTTGAACCCAGATCCTCTGTCTGAGTTCCTTGTAATGGGTTAACTGGGTGGATAACCCTTAATCAAGGATACTGTAGAGGAGGCTCTTTTGAAGGACAGCAAACTGGTCTGGAGACCTCTCAGATCTCTTTTAGCTCTAGAACACTCTAATTCTAGTCTTAGTCCCTGCTCTAAAATTAAACTTTGGGTCCTGTCAAAGCAGGAAGAAGGTATATACTTTCTTCTCTTGGAAGTCTCCCAGTACAGAGCACAGGGCTGGGCACACAGGAGGGAGGTACTCAATAAAGTTTTCTTGATTAGTTGATTAAGTCTAGAATCCCTCAGGACCAGGAGCTTCTAACTCCATTCCCCTTTAGATCTGCCTTTCTCTTACTCCTCCAGTCCTTGCATGTACAGTCAAATTTCTAGTTGAGTTGGCTGGAGAGAGAAGGCAAACCAAATTGCATGACTCTCATTTGTCGACTTCCCCCACAGTGCTTAGGGCAGGGCTAGTGCCCAATGTCAGCACATTCAAAGATACTTCCTCCTTTGCCTAATCTTGGCCCAGAATTGTCACAAGGCAAAGAGGAATCTGGAGTGACAGCTAGCTGTGGGGAACAGAAGAAGGGATCTTTGTTTAGTCCTAGAACGCCCTTTCTCTGCTCCTTCCCACCATCTCTACCTGCTGAAATCCTTACTTTACCTCAAGGCTCAGTTCAAATGCTTTGACCTCCATGGTCTCCATGGTTAGAAGCCACCGCCACCCCAGCCAGTCACTGAACGTCTCTAAGTAACGTCCTTGTCTTTCTCCCCACTCTCTAAAGACGGAAGTGATCTCTTTCATTTAATCCCTCTTGGGTACTTACTGGAGAGATATTTGAGCATAACAGAAAGTCACTGGACTTGTAGTTAGAAGTCCAGAGTATGAGTCTTCGAATCATAGCATCTCAGAAATAAAAGGGACTACAGAGCTATTTGGTCCAGCCAGTACCAGAACAGATATTCTCTCTAGCATGTACATAACAAAGATCCACCCAGCCTCCACTTAAAGACCTTCAGTGCTGAGGGAATGTATTACCTTTTGAGACAGTCCCTTCTACTTTTGGACAGCTCTAATTTTTGTCAAGGGGATAATTAGGTGGCACAGTGGACAGACCACTAGACTTGGAGTCAGAAAAGCTCATCTTCTTGACTTCAAGTCTGGCCTCAGATACCTACTAGTTGTGTGACCCTAGGGAAATCACTTAACCCTATTTGCCTCAGTTTCTTCATTTATAAAATGAGTTGGAGAAGGAAATGGCAAACCGTTCCAGTATCTCTGCCAAGAGAACCTCAAATGGGGTCACAAAGAATTGGACATGAAAAGCAACTGAACAATAAGTTATTGACAAGTTTTTCCTTGTATGGTTCTGAAATCTATGGTATGGCATAGTGAGAAGGAAACAGTATTTGGAATCAGCACACCTGGGTCCCAATCTTGGCTTAATTCCCTGTGTGATTTCAGTAAATCCCTTAACCTCTCTGGGTCTAGTTTCCTCATCTGTAAAATGAAGGGGTTGGACTGAAGGAAGGAAAGAAGAATTTAATAAGTGCCTACTATGTGCTAGGCACTATACTATGCACTATACAACTATTATCTCATTGAGGAGGGTATTGTTATTGTTCCTATTTTACAGATGAGGAAACTGAGGCAAACAGGGATTAAATGACTTACCACAGCCCAAAAGTGTCTGAGGCCACATTTGAAGTCAGGAAGATGAGTTTTCCTGACTCTGCTCCCTTTGTGTCACCTAGCTGCCTCCTTGTACACAGTAGGTGCTAAATAAATACTTGGAAGGGATTGATGGATGAGGAATAGCTTTCTAGCCCCTGGCTCGTCTCAGAGGCAGCTGATCTGTCCACGCTGCCTAGTTAGCTTCCTTGAGCTGGGCTCAAATCCTTACTTTGGATCTTATCACCTGCGTAACCCTGAGCAACTCACTGAACTTCTCTAGGGCTCATTTTCTTCACCTGTAAAAAATGACGGGATTGGACCAGCTGAGAGGCATTATGGAGTAGTGACTAGTGTGCTGGACTTGGAGTCAGGAACACTGGTTTCAAATCCCACCTGATGCTTACAAGCTGTGTGACGGCATCGCCGCCCTAGCCAGTCACTGAATGTCTCCAAGCTTTGGTTTTTCCTCATCTGCAAAAAGAAGGGGGCTGGATTTCCCAATCTCTTGAGGTCCTTCCCAGCTCTAAAGTCACTGATGATTTAATTCATTTTATTTTGGTTTGGTGACACATACGAGGAAAGTGGCACCGAGGGGAAGCTGCCCCTGACCCAGGACTCACTGCGGCTGATAAGCCAGGGCCGTTCGGGGGTGGAGGTGTAATGGTAGCCAGCCCGATCCACACACTCAATGGTCTGATCGCCATAGATGATCTGGAAGACCTGGCAGATGAGAGCACAAGATTCTTCTGCAGCATCCTGACCACAAAAGAGAGGAGACATCAGTAACTAAGGACAGTTCTGAGATGGGCTGTGGGGGGTAGTAGGTGAGGTAGCTTTGGCAACCTTGAAAGCGAGGAACAAGGGTGGTACTGAGAAAAGAGCCCTGGGCCAGAGATTCAGGAGACCCAGGCTCTAGACATATCTCTGTCTCCAATTTGCTGTGTACTTCTGGGCAAATTATTTCCCCTCTCTGAGCCTTAGTTTCCCTATTTGTGAAATGAATGGGTTGGCCTGTGTGGTTTCTCTAAAGCCCTTATAGCTCTAACGTTCTTTGTTCTTTGAAAATGTCCTTTGCAACATTCTAACTGATTGTAACATTCTTCTCTATTCCTCTCTTCGAGCCATTGTGAATGTCCTCTACAACAGGGCATTGGAGGAAGGCTATCAGTCTTAAGGTTTTCAGAGGGGGAAAAAAGATTTATTCTCATACCAAGTCTTCACCATCAGGTTGGGGATATATTTAAAACAGGTTAACCTTTGAGGGAGATCCCTTTAATTATAACTATCCCTTTCACATTGAAGAGGATAGAGGTGTGGCACCCCTGTGATCTGGAAAATCTGTGTACAATTTTTTTAGCCCTCCCTTTGTACTAGAGAAGAAGTCTGAATTTTTTCTTTTTATTGTATGGGGTATTTCCAGTACTTTATGATAAAATCTGGGTTGATATTACACAATACTATACATATATTTTATGCATTCTAAGTTTCTAAACTTCTGTGTTTTCTGTATCTTCTGCACACCTTCCCCCAAATTCCCATTTAATTTCTTATGCCAACCTGCAATATATCAAAACCATGATGAATAAAGTTGCAAGTGGAAGGGATAACTATACAGTCATTGTCTTCAGTTCAGTTGTGATACAGGATAGAGCTTTGGGGCCCCTCAGCAGTAATACTATAACATCTCTTACCTCCATCTTTTCTCTCTTCTTGTGGCTGCCACCCTAGTTCTACCTGATCCATCAGAGTAACTGCTTAACTGGTCTTCCAAAATCTCTCCAAATCTCTCCCCTGTCCAATCTGACCTTTGTGTGAGCTAGAATTATCTTCCTTATGCATGGATTGCATCATGTTCCTCTTCCATTCAAAAACATTTAATAGCTCCCTATTGCTTCCTGACTAAAGCTCAGACTCCTCTACCTGACATTCAAAATACTCTATAATTGGACACAACCCTACCTTTCTAGTTACTGAATACAAGTCATCTTGCATTCTACCCTCTAATCAAACCAAGAAACTGTCACTATCACATACCTTGAACTTTCCCAATTCTGTGAGTTTGTTTATGTCGTACTTAGAATGTGCATGTCCCTCTCCATTTGAACTACTGAAGCCTTATCCAGCCTTCAAAGACTACTGCTTCCATGAAATCTTCCCTGATTCACCCAATTTTTGGTAATGACCTTGACCCTCCAACTTCAAATAGCATCCTGCACCTCCCTAACGGACTTATCAAATAATATTTTATATTAGAGTTCTCTGGGTTGGTTTCTTACGACTTTATTAGACTTTGAGTTCCATGAAGACAGGGATAAGACAGAACACTGGATTTGGAATCAAAATGACCCATTTGGACCCTGAGCAAGTCATTTAACTTCCTTGAGACAAAAATTCCTTGACTGTAAAATGGAGATTATACCAGTTACTTTATGGGTTATTGTAAGAATCAAATGTATGTAAAGTGCTTTGGGGACCCTAAATTACTATAGAAATATGAGCTAGTTTCTAAATTTTGTATTTTCTTCAGTTTCCAGTACAGTGTTCTGCAAACAAAAGGTGATTAATAAATGTCAGTGGAGCTCTTTTTATAGTAGTGAAGGACTAGGAACAAAGTAGATACTTCTGGGTTGGGGAATGAAAAAGCAAATTGTGATACATGAATATGATGGAATACTGAGTATTGAAAGAAACAATGAATATGATGAATACAGAGAAGTATGGAGAGACTTAGGTGAACAAATGTAAAGTGAGAGTTTGCAGAACCAGGAAAACAATATAATTTCATTATAATGACCAAGCTGGGCCCTAAAGAAGGGATATGGAAATGGACCTTCATTCCTTCTTCACAGAGGTAGAGGACTCTAGGTCCTTGAATATAATGTTGGATTTGGTTATGTGGGTTAATTTTTCTTAACTTTATTTTTCTCTTATTAATTCTTTGTTGTAAGACATAACTCTTTGGGAAGGGGAAAGGACATATTGGTAAACAGGTGATGTAAAAAATAAAAGACATCAATGAATTTTTTTTTAATGTCTGTTGAGTTGAAATTGGTTGAATGCTGTGGCCCAGATTGGGGCTCTAGGGTTCCTCAAGTCAGATGACCCCCAGGCCATAACTCTTTAATTCATTTTGGTTGAGGGGACAACTCACCCTATTGGCAACTGCCAGGATGATGAGGTTGCAGTAGGCATCTGGGCTGGGATCCTGAGGGTCCAGGGGGTTGAGACCAGGTTGTCGACGCTCCCAACTGCCACCACTGAAGGTCTGTCGACGCTCCCAGCTGCCCCCAGGCTTGCTTCCTTGCCTTAGTTCCCAGCTTCCTCCGGGTTTGCTCCCCTGTCTCCGCTCCCAGCTCCCCCCAGGTTTGCCCCCCTGCCGTCGCTCCCAGCTGCCACTGAATGTCTGGCGCCGTTCCCAGCTCCCAAAAGCCCGGCCCATGGCTTTCTTCTCACCAGCACCTTGCTTTCGTTCCAAGCTGCCACCACCACCACCAGTGGCCCGGCCCTCGGTGGCCCCCCATGCCATCCTCCAGTCCAAGCTGCAGATGGTGTGGCGTCGCTCTACACCACTTGAAGGTGGTCTAGTTTCAGGACCACCTCCTGTTGATCTCTTCTCAGGGGTCATGCCAGCCACCCCAGGCTCCCGCCTGCCACCAGGGCACACATCCAGGCCAGCAGGCACTGGATCCACACCCAGGCCTAAAAGAAGATGCAAGAATGACCATATATTCAAGACTAAGGATCAAGACATGGGAAGAAAGGACATATCACCACTCAAGACCTGTTGGCACCTGATATCAACAACATCATTGTTGCTTTCTCTTTCTTTCATGTACAGAGGAAGTGTGGGATAGTGGGAAAGCTTTTGGATAAGGAGTCAGGACACCTGGATCAGGGTCCATATTATCTCTAAGGTACCTTCCAGCTTTAACAACATATACAACTAAATTTTAGCTCTGTTGCTTGCCACTTGCTAAATGTATGAACCCAGGGCAAATCACTTGATTCCTAAGCCTTAGTTCTTTATCTGTAAAATGGTGACGATGATTCCTGAATTACACACCTCATAGTAAGGATCATAGTATCCCAGATTTAGAGATGGAAGGGATCTGTCTGAGAGGTGATCCAATAAAGAAATGGATACCAAGATGATAGGTGATTTTCTCCTAAGGTTGCACAAGTAATGGCCCAGCAAGATCCTCTGGTTCCTAATGCTGTACTCTTTCCATTATACCACACATCCTCTCAATACCACCAAATGAATAATGAAAGCAGGTCTGGCCCTTATCAGTTTGGTGACTGGTGGAGTTAAAAGAACACTAGATTTTTAATCAGTCACCCTGGGTTAGAATCCAGTTCTGTTACTTATTACCTAAATACCATTTTCCAAAATATAAAATAAGGACTAGACCTGATCACGTCTAAAGTCTGGCAAAGGAAATGACAAACCACTGCATTATCTTTTCCCAAGAAAACCCCAAATAGGGTTATGAAGAGTCAAACACAACTGAAAACAAATGAACAAGGTTCCTTAACACTCCTATATTGCCTGGGATAGGAAACTTCTCTCACCCTCAGTTTCTGCATCTGCAAAAATGGGGATAACGGTTCCTATACTACCTATCCCAAAAAAAGAACTGTAGTGAACAAAGTGCTTTGTAGAAATGAGAGCTGTTATACCATTCCTGGACAAGGCACCCCCCTGTTGTCCTTTCTTTGATGAGCCTAAAAGTCAGGGCAGAGCCATGCAGAGAGAACAAGGGATCAGAAGAAATAGGGGTCTATTTCTTCTGGTGATGATGTTTTATTTTTCAGTCATGTCAAACTTTTCACAAACACAAATGTTTCACAACAAACATTTCCTTTGACAGCTCATTTTACAGATGAGGAAACCGAGACAAACAGGGTTAAGGGACTTGACCAGGGTCACACAGCTAGTAAGTGTCTGAGGCCAGATTTGAACTTGGGAAGATGAGGCTTCTTTCATTTCAGGGCAGCACTCTATCCACCACACCTCCTAGCCGTCCCACGATCACTATCTGTGTGATATTGGGCAAGTGATACTCCTTGTCAGCCTCAGTTTCCTAATGGGGGGAAGGGAATAGCATGTATGGTTCCCGTGTACCAGACACTGCTTTTTTGACAAATGTTAACTCATTTGATCCTCATAACAGCCCTGTGAGGTAGGTGTTACTACTATCCCCATTTTACAGTTGAGGAAACAAAGCGACGCCCAAAGTTACACGGTCAGCAACTGAGGCCAGAGGTCTGTCTGACGCCAGGCTTGGTGCTCTCTCCACTGTACCTCCAGCTGTTTCTAACCTATCTCTATCATCAGCAAAATAAGGGAGCTGGACCGGTATGGATGGAGTGTGGGCATTGCATGATCCTCCTAGAGTCTAAGCTCTCTGAGAGCAGGGACTTTCTTAAGTCTGTATTTATATCATCCCCAGCGTCTCAACTGTGCCTGGTACAAAGAGGAGCTTAATACATGCTTGTTAATTGATTAATTTTTGGTGAGAGACTCTAAGGTGAGGTCAGGGGGAGATAACCTCAAAGATAGAATTCTTTGGAAAAATGACAGGTCGGGCCTCTAGGACACATCCATCGGCCCCACCCCTCAGTAGCTTCACCCCTGATCAGCCCGTTCCCGAACGCTAGAGGTACAGTCTTCTCTCACCTTTCTCCCCCGCCCCTGGCCCCAGGATCCGTGTCCCCCTCGGGCCCCCCTCCACTTTGCATCTCACCAGTCTTGAGCACCAGGAGGTGGAGCGCATCGTCCTGCAGGTAGGAAGCGGCCGCGATCTCGTGCGTGGGTATGCGCAGGATCAGCTCCTCGTTGTCCCTCCACGTAAGGAGCAGGCATCTGGCTGACAGGCTGAGGATGCTGTCCTGTTCCGGAGTGCTCTTCAGGGGCAGCTCTTTCAGCTGCTGCAGGTCCAGAGCCAAGGAGAAGTTGGCCCTGGTGCCTTAGCCAAGTCCATCTCTCCGCCCCTCCAGCACACCCACACACCCACTGCCTGCCCTTGGCCCTCTCTCGTCTTAACCTGCCCAGAAGCTCCACAGGAGGAAAGTGACGGTGCGATGGGATGGGAACAGTGCCTTGCCCGCCCTGTCCACCCTCCCCACTCTACCTTCCTCCCTCCTCACCCGTGCGGTGTCCAGCAGCTGCAGGAGTTCATCCCGGCTAGAGGGGTTCAGGGAGGAGGTGACCCAGGTTAAGTGACCTAGAAACTGAACGGGAAGCCCAGAGGGCTCACTAGGGCACTGAGAGCTTTTGCTCCCTCCCATGGGGTGGAGACACACCCCTGAAGGGAAGGATCATAGATGGAGAGCTGGGAGGAACCTTTCAGAAGAGAAGAAAATAAGCATGTATCTAGGACCCACTAGGCATTGGGCTAAATCCCGTTACAGACATCTCATCTGCTCCTCACAGGAACCCTTCGAGGTAGCTGCTGTTATTATTAATTTACAGCTGGGTTGTACAGGGAGTAGAGCATTAGTCCTGGAATCAGGAAGACCTGAATTCAAGTGGGTCTCGGACACTAGCTGTGTGACCCTGTGCAAGTCACTAAACCTTCTTTGCCTCAGTTTCCTCCTCTGTAAAATGAGTATAATCATAGGAGCTACCCTCGGGATTGTAAGGCTCAAATGAGATGATCATTTCGAAGTGCACAGCGGAGAATCGGTTCTAAATAATAGCTACGATTATCCCCATTTTACATTTGAAGACACTGAGGAAAAGGAGGTCAAATGACTTGCCCAGGGTCACACAGCCAGTATGTGACTAAGGCCAGATTTGAACACGTGTCTTCCTGATTCCAAACCCAGTGCTCTACTCACTGAGCTACCAGATGCCTCTAGAGACCTTTATTTTAATCATTTATTAATATATTATAAAGTGTAATCATACTCCCTTATTGTACAAATTAGAAAATGGAGGCTCAGAGCAGTTAAATGATATAACCAGGAGCACATGGCTAGTAAGGTCAGAGGTGGGCTTTAGGTTTCCATCTTCCTGACTCTAGATCCAGCAACCTCTTCACTCTATTTCTATGCTCTTCAGGTTATGGGATAGGGGACATGGTGGAGAAAGGGAAACCCGTACCTTTTGGGTTCTGATAATAAAAGAATAATGCCTCCCATTATGTAGCCCTTTAAGGTACATAAAGTGATCACAGCAACCCTTTTAGTATAAATATTATCGCTATTTTACAAAAAAGTAAACTGGAGCTCAGAAAGAAGTGACTGTGGCCAAGGTAATAAAACTGAAAAGCAGAACCAGGGTTTGAACATAGGTCCTTTTAGCTCAAATCCAAAGTCATTTCCAACATATCATTACTACAATTTTGGGAGTTGGGATAGGGAGGCAAGGCCAAGGCAGGAGGTTGCTTGGCCCCCTGCCATTCTTTCCCTCATCCCAAGGATGGTCAACAGACCCCACTAACTCCTGTCAGAGACCCTCTGATGAGACTATGTCCCTAGTGAGACCGTTAACATCATGGCTGTGCTATTAGAGGACCTGGGTTCAAATCTCATCTCTGCCACTACCTGTATGCTTTTAGACAAGTCATTAAATTTCTCTGGGCCTCATTTTCCCCTTCTGTGAAAGAAGTGGGTGGAATAGATCACTTCTGAGGTTCCTCCCAGTTCTAGATCAGTGGTCTTATGTGCAGTGGACAAAAGACGTATCTTTCAGTCTGGAAGTACAAGGTTCAAATCATACCTCTGACACATACCATTTGGATCTCACAACCTCTCAGTGCCTTAGACAGTTCTTTAAGACTATATATGCTAAAGAAAGGTCTATATCAGATAGGCAGTATGGTATAGTGAACAGAGTTCTGGATGACCTGGGTTCTAATCCTGTCTCTGCTACAGGACCTATTTTGTGTATCCTCTGCAAAGACCTATGTGACCTTGGGAAGGTCATTTCATTTCTCTGTGCCTTGGTTTCCTCATCTGTAAAATGATGGGGTTGGATTATATTACAGTTAAGGTTCCTTCCAATTCTTTATCTATGGTCCACATCAGAAGTTCCCCCATGCTGAGGAAGTCTCAGGTCCAAATTCCCCTACTCCCAAATTTTATGGCATTTCACAAGCTTTGTGAAGTACTTTCCTATCCCCTTAATGCTTATGGCTTCCCTCTAAAATTAGTTTCATATATACATACATGTGTGTGTATATAGCTCTATATCTTGTTTGTACATAATTGTTAGCACAATTGTCCCCATTAGCTAGAAGCACCTACATGGAGGGGAGGGGGGAAAAGGGACATGTATTTATGAAGCACCTAGTATATGCCAAGTATTGTTCTAAGAGCCTTACAAATATTATCTCATTTTATCTTCACAACAACTCTGTGAGGTAGGTGCTCTAGCACTGGGCCTAGAATAGGAAGATCTAAGCTAAAAATCTGGCCTCAGACACTTCCTAGCTATGTGACCTTGCAGAAGTCATTTCACTTTTGTCTCCCTTGGTTTTCTCAGCTGTAAAATTGGGATCATAATCGTGCCTACCTCCCAGAGTTGTGGTGAGGCCTGTTTAGCATCTAGCAGGTGCTTAATAAAGACTTGCTTCCTTTCTTTCCTTCCCCACTAGATTCTGCTCCTTGAGGACTGGGACTATCTTTGGCCTTTCTTTAAATCCTTAATGCTTGGCACATAGTAGGTGCTTAATAAAGGCTTGTTGACCTATTGGCACAGCAAGTCAATGCCGGAGCTGGGACTCAGGTCCAGTGCCCTTTTCCCTGTACCACACCGACTTATCCTTCTCCTATGTTTTACATTCTTAAAGCATTTTGTACTTTTCAAAAGCATTTTCAGCCTCTTATTTAATCCTTACAAAATCCCTGTGACATAGGAGAGACCATTCATTCATAAAATTGAGTTTCACTGTAGAAAGATCCTTGGATTTGGACTCAGAGAATCAGACTTGGAACCCCAGCTCTGGTAAGTATCTGATCTTGAACTGGTCACTTAACTTTGACTGACTCAGTCCCAAATTCCTGCCCATGTGTCCTCCCACGTAATTTTTTTTCTCCCTCCTCACCTTTACTTCCTTTTCCAGGTAGTCACACAGCAGAATCTGGGGGTCAATGAGGTAGTCCGGGGGGTATAGGGGCACAGAGTGGAGGGGCCGTCGGCTCACAGGACTTCTCCCAGTTGACCGACGTCCTGTCTTAGGGAATACCAGCCGGCGGATAGGGGACACAAAGCCCTAGGGAAGCAAGTATGTCGGGGTGAGAACCCTGGGGAAGGGTCTAAGGGTTCAGCCAGATTTCAGTAGGCCTCCTTTGCTCTGTGGGTATGTACTTTAACCTAGTATGACTTGGGGATTCCTAATAAGGACAGAATTAGGGCAGGGCCAGGAGTGGGCTGGAGGCATCTTCCGCCTCTGAGCTTACTGTTAAATTTTCAGTGTGAGTATTTACTCCTTGAATACTGGTATATACTAAAAATCAGGGCTCAATTTATTATTTTATTGATTGCTAGACTGAAGGAGAATATTAATTCTGAGAAAATATTAATGCAGATTAAAATTAAAAATGTATTATGTGTGCATTTTTTTTTTAGAGAATTGGTGTTAAACATTTGCCTGCACACTCCTAGATAGGTCTGTACTGTTGAGGACATTAAGTGTGACCAGAGGCATTTGAGTACGCATTACACTTCACAGAGAATGTGAATATGGATGGGTATCTGTGAGTGAGAGTGGATATATATGTATCTTCCATGTTTGCATATGGTTCATAGGATCACAGATTTAGAGCTGGAAGGAAACTTAGAGGTAACCTGATCAACCCCCTGATTTTACAGGTAAAAAAACCTGAGACTCAGAGGAGATAAATGACTTGTCCACAGTCACACAGGTATAAAGTAGAAGAGCTGGACCTTCAACTCTAGACCTCTTTTCATTATACCACACATACTGTGCATGTGTGTGTGTGTGTGTGTGTGTGTGTGTGTGTGTGTATGTGTGTGAGAGAGAGAGAGAGAGATAGTTCTTGTGTCCTTGTGAATGCCTTAGGCCATGTGCATTCAAGTAGGTGTATGAGCACATGTGTGTGTACATTTGTGAGTCTGGGTCTGGCCAAAGAAGTTTGTACACACTAAAACCCTACGAATCTTGGCCTGTTCAGGTGGAAGGTGTCTAAGTATTGCTTGACCTCCGGGGAAGAATATAAGTCTCTGACCAGAGGAGACAGACAATTCTGAAATCAGACAGAGTGACTTTCAGAGAGGGATGGTCAGACAGATAATAGCTATCATTTACGTAGTTCTTAACATGTATTATCTCATTTGAGCCTCAAATATATCATGCAATTTAGGGTCCATGGCCATTGTGATCCCTATCCTACAGAAGAAATTGAGGCCCAGAGAGGTTAAGTGGCCTCTCTAAGGTTACATGGCTAGCAAATATTGGAAGTGAAATTAGAACCCAGGTGTTCCTGACTCTGAGTACAGCACTTTATTCATGATGGGCCTATGGGCCCAGATAGATAAAAAGAAACAAATAGGGATCTCTGAAGGCCAGAATTCCTAGGAGGGCCTGAGTGACCTAGAACCCACCTTTATCCCAATCTGAAAAAGATAGTTACTAGGAGAGAAGTGTAAAAAGAGATTCAGGAAGGAGATTCTGAGGATGGATAACCAGGAAGGTCCAGACAGCAGGGTCTGCTAAGAATATTGGGGAAATAAGTTTGGGGCGGCAGTCTGAATCAATCTGTCCCTCTAATCCATCTGGTTCTGCGGAGTCTAGAGCCATTAAAAGCAAGAGGACAGAAGAAAATTGGGGGGGTCTGCCTGCCTGTCATTTCTCTGGAAAAGATCCAGGGAACAGGAACCAGAGAGCAGCTGGAGAATACATTTCAGATGTTGTACCATTACATATTAGCACAATCAGAAAGGCAGGGCAATTGATCTGTAAGCCAATAACCCTGACAGGAGCCCCAGCCTCTCTACCTCTGAATTGCCCATAATCAGCTTACAAAAATAAATTAGTCTAGGCCAATGTCCCTAAACCAAACCACTTACTGAAAGGCTCACGGTTAACAAGAAAGGAAGAGGCAGTTCATGAGAGAAGAATGCCAATATTGTGTTCTCTCTCTGACTCACCTGCCGCATAAGCTCTTCCCAGGAACGTACACTCAGCTCAGGGAAACAGAGACAGACAGAAAGTCTACCCCCAAAATTCAGACTCCCCCAGGTAGGTCTTCTGTGTCACCCAGTGATATGACTGACATCTGGCTTTCCCTCTTATTAACAAATCAGCTCTGAGTAAAGGCCAGTTTGGAAAGCTGCTTTCGTTAAGCAGCCGTAGGGAGGGAGAAAAGTCAGTACCTTTGCTAGACCTATCTTTAGGGCTCTCCAGTCTTCTCACTGTACTAATACTAGGGTCAAATACACTTTTCTCTCAGGGCTTCATTTCTTCATCTGGAAAATGAGAGAATTGGACTAGAACTCCATCAGTAAATTAGTTTACCCTATCAGCAAATTTGAATAAGGAAAATATTACATCCTTGTTTCAGTGTAATGGTTTTCCTTTATAACCCTATATATTTTGCTTTTATGCATTTAAAGACAATATTTTGAGAAGGGGCTTCATCAGACTGCCAAACGGATCTGTAATATACAAAAATGTTAAGAAACCTTGGACTTAAAAAAAAAGTTGGTCTCCAAGTTCCCTCCAGCTCTAAGTTCTACAATCAGTCTATCTGTCTCAGGGAGCAGCGAGAGGTAATAGGATCTCATCCATTAATAAGAGAGGCCCTAACATTGGCTTCATCCTTCCAGAGGCATCTTTTCCTCCTCTCACTGCTCCCACCTCCAGGATCCCCCATTTTCTGGGCCCTGAAGCCCATGCCCAAGCCACAGCTCCAAACATACCTTTCTCCCCTTCTTCCCTTCGAACTCCATGGTGTGTCCCCCCAACCCCCACCTCTCTACTGGCTGGAGATTTTCTTTGTTGTATTTCCTGCCTCGGAAACTCCACCAAGCAAGGCAGGAATTCCTGCCCCTCCTGGCCTGATAAGAAGTGCTGGGCTAGAGTGGGTAGAAGTGCCAGGGACCCCAGGTCAGGGAATAGAGTTATGAGCAGGGTGGCAGCCCCTCTTGAGGAGAACTGGGTAAGAGCAGAGAATAAAGGGGCAGTTATGGGAACCACTGTCCCAGAGGGCCAATAGGAGATAATCAGAGCTGGTAAAGCACATCTGCTGGGCCCTATGTGACTGCATTTTATTCCCATCCAGACTTAGTGCCTAGGGATGAAGTTTAACCTCCCTTTCATACTCCTGAAAACCCCAATGTTGCCCACTGTCTTCATACTGTCCCTGGCTATGTATGAGCCACCACTAGACCCTACCCCCTCAGGATTCCTTCCTATGCCTTCACTCCTCTCCATCCCAAACTCTCTCAGATCTGATGAACACTCAAAAAACCACAGGACCCCAGAATTCAGAGAGGATCTTGGAGGGCATCTAGTCCACCCCCAGAAAGGGGCCTCATCTAAGTCATATAGGTAACAAGCATGACTTTGAACCCAGTTCTGCTGGCTCCAAACCTGGAACTGTTTATATTACACCATGGGCAGAGAGATGCTGTTAAAATGTTTAACAACTGTCTCCCCTTCCTTCCCAAATCTGTTTGCAGGATATACTTTAAGATTTAATCTCCCTTATTAACACTTTCCTAAATCTACTCAACAATCAACAAAAACAACCAAATCCTAATATGTAGCATTTTCAGATTTCCAAGGTGTAGATGCTCACATGAAATGATTGGCTGTGGCAAGCTGGTAAGAGGTATTCAAACACAGCCCTGGTCCCTGAATCAGCCTTAGGTTGTGAATGTCTAAAACTTGGTGGAAAGAGGCCTGAACTGACCTCAAAAGACTAGAGTTCTAGTTTCAGGTCAGATCTTGACTTTCTGCATTTGCTATGTGATACTGCTTAAGTAGCTTGCCTTTCCTGGGACTCAGTTTCCTTATCTGTTCAAAAGGGGATAATTATTTACCTCAAAGCAGGGTTGTGAAAATTAGCTGAGAGGGAATGGAAAAATACCAAGGACTGAATAAAATAAGAGATTATTTGGGGGAAGCAGCAATGGGTATATTAAATCATCAGATTTAAATAATGTTTCCACTCCCAGTTCTGCCACTGGCTGTGTGATTTTGGACAGGTCATTCATGTTCCTTCTCTTGGCTTCAGTTACCACATCTTTCAGATGGCTTAGACTTAACAGTGTCTGGGGTCCTTTCTAGCTCTGACATTTTGTGATCTATTTGTGGAAACTACAGGTGCCTCCTTACATTCGGGATTCATGGAGGACTTCCCAGGCCCTTACTCCATCTCCCCAGCCTTCCCTACTTTCCCCACCCTCCCCACCCCCAGAGGCCAGATGGCCTGGGCTGGGAAGGGCTAGGCCCTATAATTGCTTCCTCTTTCCTCTCTGTATATCCTGCTCTTCTAGCCATGGTGGCAGGAAGCTGGTCTGGACCAGGCTTCAGTCCCAGTCAGGAAGGGAGCATATTTAGTTCCTGTCCTCTATGACATGTCCTCCTCATCACTTCAGACCTCCCCAGCAGTGCTGTAATATCCCTGTAAGATCTTGGGAGTCATCTGCAAATTCATAGGGTTGCTTGTGGAAGGAAAATCAGGCTTTCTTTGTAGTGAAAAAAAGAAGTAGTACAGGATAATGGAAAGGACACTGGATTTGACTTCAAATCCTTCCTCAAGCCCTTATTAGATGTGTTGCTAAGGGCTTTACCTAAACCTTAGTTTCCTTATCTGTAAAATATAGAGAGTAATATTTATATTGCTTGGTTTGCAGAGTTGTGAGAATAGTGCTTCATCAACCTTTTCTTTGGAGGGTGGGGAGGCAATCTGGATTAAGTGACTTGCCTAGAGTCACGTACCTAGCAAGTGTCTGAGACAGGATTTGAACGCAGGTCCTTTTGATTCTAGGGCTGGTGGTCTATCCATTGTGCCACCTGGCTGCCCCACTTTGTAAGCTTTTAAGTACTATAGGAATGTAATAAAAGATTATTTTTTGTGCTCTCCAAGCATGTGTCAGCTGGTAAGGAGACATCTGAGCTGGAAGGTACTCCAGGGCAAGAGTGGGGAGCCTGCAGCCTCAAGGCCACTTGTCCTCAGGTGCAGCCCTTTGACTGAATACAAATTTCACAGAACAAATCCCCTTAATAAAAAGATTTGTTCTGTAAAACTTGAACTCAAAGGGCTGCACCTGAGGACCTAGAGGGCCATACGTGACCTCGAAACCATAGGCTCCCTACCCCTACTCTAAGGATTGCTTAATCTAACCCTCCTAGCAGAGGGCCCCACCCCTCTTCCCTAGAATATTTCTTTAGGCCTCTAACCAGCATCTACTTCTATTCCTCCTGTGCTCATTTTCCTAAAGGGCCATTTTGATCATCTTTCCCCTTACTCAAGACCCTTCAGAGGTTTCCATCTATTCACAGGGAAAACTCCAAAATATCTAATCTGTTACAATCCTTTTTCTTCTTTAAGGCCCATCTCAGATGCTGCCTCCTCCATGAAGCCTCCTGTCTTTAAATCATTTGATGACATTTTGTTTCTCCTCTTGTCACTTACCATATATCAAGAGCCCTGGATCTGAAGAACTTGGTTCAGGTACTGGCACTGCCTACTCACTAGTTTTATGACTTTGGGTAAGTCACTTAATTTCATTAAGCTTCACTTTTCCCATCTGTAGAAAGAAGGGTTTGGATGATCTCTAGTTGTATGGTATAATTGGAAAGCAGGGCTCAAAGCAGTCTCACTGATTGATTGGTTTATCCCTTTCTCTAATCAGCAGAGGAAATCAAACACAGATTTCACCTTCTCCCTGCCCCATCCCTATTCCCCACAACTGAAGCGGGAAGTATGCAGGGGGACTCACTTCTTATATCCAATAGGATGTCTAGATTTGAGAGGAAGGTCCAGTTTACTCCTGTTTATCCCAGTTGGTCTTGCCACCATCCCATCTCCAATTTTCTCCTAAAAACACCCCATTTCTTGGCATATTTTCCAAGGTTGAAAGGGTGACTGTTCCTTCTCACACACCCTCTGATGCATAATACCAAGAAGAGAAGTTAGCATATTCCTGGTTCTCTGTGCCCCCTTTTACACTCTCTGTGATAAAATCAGATTCCTGTTGCAATGATCCCCATATTTCTGGGTCACTGTCTCTCCTCTCCAATAAGTTCAGTACCTGGCTCACATTTTCTCCTCCCCAACCTCTGCCCACTTTCAAACACCGTGGTCTCCGGGTTTCTCAGCCTACTCAGCTCCCACGATTCTGTTTCCAGACTATCTCAACCTCTCATAGGACTACATGCCAGGTTCCCATTCCTACCCCCCACCCCCATTGATTTTTCCTCCTCAGAGTTCCTGGTTGCTGCTCTGAGACAGATCCTTCCCCCAAAGAGGAAGGCTTGGTAGGGAGGTTAAGCTGTGGCCTCCCATCTGTCTCTCCTTCAATTCAGGAAACATCCACAAGAGCCAGGGGGGTTTGTACTGAAATGACTTTAATATCTCATGTTGCAGCAAAATTAAAAATATACAAAAAGTTTGTGGCATACAAAAAAGTCTCAGTACAGAAAGCCCGGCCTGGGATCCCCCAGCTTCCCCCTGCCTGGGCCTGAGAGGAAGGCAGAGGAAGAAGAGGGTGGCACCAACAATATTGAAGTACATGGAGGGAGACATAAGGTTGAGGACAGAGGGAGGGTGCAACGGAATTGAAAGGGGGAAAGAGGAGGGGGTGAGGGTTGGCAAGGCCAGTACCCAGTAGGGCAAATGAGCTGACAGAGAACCCACTGAGCAGAAGCTGCTGGGGCTTAAGCTGAGAGGAGTCTGTAGTTGAGGATTCCTGTCAGTCAATAGGCAAGGAGTAAGGGACAGGGAAGGAGGAAGAAGAGGGAGGTGTTCAAACTTGAACTATGTCTGAATTTGGAATCCCATCTAAAGTGGGGGCTGCATCTGCAATCAGATCTTTATATGGCCCCGGGAGCCAAGCTCCATGAGCTCTGCAAAGGGCAAGAACTTCATAAATGCTCGGTGAATTCAGTTCAATGTAGGATTGGACAAGCTCATGGTTTTGAGGAGACTTCAAAGCACTGAACTCATCTATCTGGGAGCTTTAGCCCTATGGGAACTCAAGAGGCAGTTTGCGACTGATCGGGATTCCAGCCTGGGTAGGCAGGGGCTCTCTCAGTTGGTCTGGATGCTCTCTCCTACACTTGGCCTGAGGCATTCATAGAACAGATGGAGCCAAGAGCCCCCTCCCCACTCCCATACTGCAGTGTATCTGTGCTGCCCCCTCCCCTGAATTATTGCAGGTGCCTCCCGCTCTTGTGATTATGCATAGAAATGTGCCTTCTCAGGATGCTTTCCCAGGTAAGGAGAATCCCATCTGTTCAAGGCCTTCCTGGGGAGAAGGAGCTGAGGTGCCATGACACTGTCAAGGAGGACAAGGCCTATGTCTCAGGCTCCTCATCCCACCCCACTTCCTGGCAGTCATATTTCCAGGGACAGTTCTGGGCTTGGGAGATAGGTTCGTCCATCTACCCCCAATTTCCAATTCCAGTTTCTTCTTTTCTTGGGTAACCCCTTTAGCAGAATCACACAATCAATATTCTCTCTAGCCCCCACCCACACCTGCACCCGCACCCACCCATCAGAGCCCTCCCAAGGTCAGAGCAGACCCACTTAGGGAACAATGTACATCCCAAACCAAAGCCTGCAGTTCAAAGAACCTTCCCATACTAACCCTCCCTCCCCAACTTGACCTATTTTCAGGTACTACCCAGATGACTCAGAGATATCTGGGCTTGTTCCTGCAATATATGTTAAAGCACTTTAGCAACAGGTTGGTGCTGTCTCTCATCCTCAAGGGAGAGGGGAGGAAGCATAGAAAGGGCAAAAGAAGGGGCTGAATCCTTGGAACCTATTCCTGCTTGTCACCTCCACTCTCTTCTTTGGAGTCCTTTGAGGTGGGAGAGAATCTGACTTAGTCCTTTCCTTTACTAAATGGTCCCTGAACCCTGATGGGTAGTATGAATTTAGTGCGGCAGTCCCTGGGTAGGTGATCTGGCCTTATAGGGCACCAAATGTGACCTTAGCCCTTTATCAGTGGTTGTTTCTGAAGAGCCAGGGGATCTTGGTGGTATGTGTTGGGAGGGATGGTTTCTGAGTGGGAAACAGCTCCGCCACTCCATAAATAGCCAGACTGGAGGTAGGGTTAGGACTCTGTTATTGGCAGGGATTGGTGAGGTGGGAGTCCAGAAGGAAGGTTGCCAAGTCTCATCAAACCCAGCACCCTGGCAGACAGGAGAAACAGAAGTAGAACCTCAATTAGCAGAAGACAATGAACTCAATCACCCAAACTCAAGTTCGCTCCCAACTAAAAGCCTCGAGGCTCTGATGAGTTCTTCGTTGTTCCCACTTTCCAGCCCCAAGGTTAGAAACTAGTAACTAGGCTAAGCCAGAACAGGCATAGCTCTAGACCTGGCCTGGTGCTGAAGTCAAATCAGGAATGGATTCTGGCTCTAGGTAGGCTCTAAAGCCAGGAGTTATATTCCAGGTAGATTCTGGCTCAAGTCCTGCATTTGCTCCACCCTGGAAGCTAAACCCCTTCCAAGTCTCACTAGTTTTGAGAGAAGACAAGTGGCAGTTTCTAAGTCCTCCCCAGCTCTGCAATCTCAGGAAGGCAGCCCTACCTCCCTTCCTAGTCACCAGACCTTCTCTCTGGGCACCTAATGGGCATACCACCCCAGGGGAGCAAGAACTGAGCTTTTCAGCCCCTCCCAGCCCTGCTTATGAGGGGAAGGACATGGGAAGAGTGACAGCAGCAAGCTTATACTGTCCATCTATACTTAAGAAGCCTTCTGGTCAGTCCCAAGGAGCTGCCTTGAGATCCCCAGCTTTCCCAGTGAGCTTGGAGGGGTCCAAGTTTCTTCAAAGCCCCATGGGTTTAGGATAGAGAAGGGAAGAAGGGTCTTAGCTGACCTCTGAGAGCTCTTCTAATTCTTAAGATTTTGGGAACAATGAAGAATTTAGAGGAGCAGAAAGACAAGGAATGGCCACAATACAGGACCTTAATTAGCCTCCATGTCTTCTCACCTCTAAGTTAGAGACCTCCTATTCCCAGCCCAGAAACAGATCTGTCTGCTGCAAGAGGACCTCCCTGGCCTGGGGTTACCCCCAGTTTCCTGCTTGGATCTGGCTCTTCTAGTTGACCTAGTACCAGCCACAAAGCAGTGAACAATAGGTAAAGGCCTCCTCTGACCCCCAGAAAGACAGCCTAGCCAGCCAGCCCATTAGTGTATCTGGAAGCAGGATTTGGGTATGAAAGAGGTAATGGAAGGTGGAACATCTGGGGGCTGAAGAGGAAGTAGGGTAGGTGGGGTGAGGAGTTGTCTGTACCCAGGAGGCAGTTGATTGATACCCATGGTATCAGTAACAACCTGGGACCGTTTGATGGGGGTGGTTTCTGTGCTGTACTGGGAGGAGACAGGGGAGGACATGGTAACAAGGCACATGGTACAGTCAGTGCATTGGGTGTATGACGGGTATTGTTGATATGGATCAGCCTGGGAACCTAATGGGGCACCATGGCTGATGCATATGGTAGTTGTGGTATGTGTATGTGTGTGTGTGTGTGTGTGTGTGTGTGTGTGTGTGTGTGAGAGAGAGAGAGAGAGAGAGAGAGAGAGAGAGAGAGAGAGAGAGATTGTATGTCCTGGGGGCCACTGAGGGTAGAAGAGTCTAAGTAACCTGCACAGTGTGAGAACAGCTGACCCCAGAGGGTAGGCAGTGTCAGGGGGTACAACATGGAATTCACTCACATGGGACCAGGCACTTTTCATGCTCACTGTTAATGACAACCTGGTAGCAAGCTGGAGAATTTAGGGGAACCTTGGGCTCAACCTGACCCTCTCACAGAATCACAGAGTTGGATAGGATCTTCAAGATGATTTCATTCAGTTCCTTCATTTTACAGGGGAAACTGAAGCCTAGAAAGGGCAATATGTGAATCAGTAGTCTGACCAGATATCATGATAGCTAGGGCCTTTATGGTTTCCAAAGCATTTCATGTTCTCTACCCAAACCCCAGAGGGCAGGAACTTGATGCTCCCCTGCAGTGTTAAGGGACCACACAGAAGCAACAGGAAAAAAAAAGTGGAGGGGAGATGTCACAGTTGGCAGAACCTCCTATCTCTACTGCATCAACAAAGCTCCTTGGTGGTCTGACTGAATAGTAGTGGAAAGAGAGGCCTTGACTCTGCCACTAATTCTCTATAAGACTTCAGGTAAGTCCCTTCCCATCTCTAGGCCTTAGTTTCTTCATCTGTAAAATGAGGGGTTTGGGCTAAATGATCTCCTAGTTCCCTCCTGGCTTTTTCTGTGAATCAGGGAACCTAGACTCTGCCCTTACATAGCTGTGTGACTCTGGACAAATCACTTCCCTCTCTGAGCCTCAGTTTCCTGATTTGCAAAGAGAAGAGTCTCTAAGGTCTCTCCCAGCTATAACATTGTGTGATTCGATGAACTTACACTCACTTAAGAGATCAAAGAGGGCCCTAAGAAGGTCCCAGGAAGGAAGAATATGAGAGACAAAGACATCCAAGGGCCAGGCAGGGAACAGAAAGACCAGCTGAGGTAGATCATGTCACAAGAAGGAAGACAAAAGGACACCAGAGATATCCCTGGGGGAGGCCTGGGTAGTCAGAGCTAGAGCTTGGTCCAAAACTCACACCACTGAAGACCAAGCCCTGTTGCCTCCTAGACCCAAATTTCTATCTCTGATCTCAGGAATGGGCTGATGCCCAAGCTTAGAAACAATCTCATAAAGTGGCCTAGATTGTGAGTCTTGACTCTGCCATTAACCAACCCTTTGAGTATTAGCATCAGTTTCTTCAGTACTCAAATGAGAACTTGGATCAGATGATCTTCAAGGTTCCTTCCAACTCTGAATCCTAGTGACCTGGTTTTGAATTCAGGTCCTGATGCTTACTAGCTAACCTTAGATAAATTATCCCTCCGGGCCTCAGTTTCATTTTCTGTAAAATAAGGGGTGAGGACTACATGAGCTCCAAAGTCCCTTCAAGTTATGAATTCTACGAGCCTGGAATGCCAAGACTTCCAAACTTTGGGAGGTTTGTAAGCATATTGGATTTGGGTACAAAGCAAGGATAGAACTAGAGGCTCACAGCTTAGATGCTTCAGAGACCCAAATCTCTTTTTTTCCCCTTAGAGCTGCCCCTAGGCCTTAGAGTTCTTGAACTCCTTTCCATAATCTGGTAGTAGAAAGAGGCTTTCTGGACATAGAGTCTTTGGGAGCTGAGCCCTATAGGGAATGGAAGGAAGAGATTTCTTCTGCATTGTCTTGCTAAGATCCTCCGGGGAATTCCAGTCTCTGATAATCTTTCAGGCTTGTGCCTGGTCTCTGGCACAGACCCTTAGAAAAAGGGAGACCTATTTTCCAACTTTGTCTCTGATACTCACTAGCTATGCGACCTTAGACACACCCCAATCTCTCTCTGAATCTTAAATTTCCTCCTCTATAAAATGAAGATCCAGGTCAGGGGAACCAGAAAGCCATTCTTGGCTGAGAAATGGAAATACCTATCTTTGGGGCAGGTCTGGCCAGGTTTAGGTCCCATCTCAACCTGGTCTTAGCCCCCTCCTTCAGCTACATGCTGTTTAGCCCACCATCCTGGGACTCTCCCAGAGGTGGATGTGGAAGGTGGGGAGTGATGAAGAAGCAGCTCTGTGTGTTGGTATAACAGGGTTTATATATGATTTCACTGTATGGGGATATTTGTGAAAAAATGTCATGTGTGCTCAATGGGAGGGTTGCATCAAGTGCTATGTATGTGGGGTATGTGTATGTGTATGTGTATATAGATGCATGATATCTGTGTGTACACTTGTGTGCACATTGGGAGTTACTTTGCACTCTAAGTCCTGCCCTTTTTTCAACCTCCCCCCACCCCCATCCCCCTTTAGTAGAGACAGTGTCCACCTGAGTGGAGGCTCATTATTTAGGGGAAAGAACCAGAGGCTGGGTGTCGGTAAACCTGGCTTCTAGTCCTCCTCTGGAGCTAACTTCCTATGTAAGCTTTGGCAAAATACTTGCCATTCCAGGGCCTCAGTTTCCTCATTTATAAAATAAAATGGTTGGACTAGATGATCTCTAGCCCCACCCTATCCCCAACCCCAACTCGATTTGTGGTCCTCAGGCAACAACTTGGCCTTTAAGAGGGGCCTTATTCTCAGTTCTCACTCCAGCATGCTCAGTTCATATTTTAGTTATCTGATCTGGCCTTATCTCTCCCTTTAGTTCCATTTTAGAGGCTAGACCAGTAATATATCATCCTGACTCTGGGCTTTTTTTGGGAGAACAGGATGCCTAATCTTGAACCCAGGGCCTGAGCATGGTTTTTTTCCCTCCCAAGGAATACCCTGAGGCTGGCCCAGGTCTGAAAGCTCTGGGGGACATCAATGGGACTTCAGCTCCATCTGTCCCAAAGCCAAAGGAGTCATTTCCCAGGTGCCCCAGGGTGGGGACTATAGCTGTGGGCCTGGCTAAGAACCAGAAATTCCTATCACTCTCCCAAAGCTTGAGATTCCCGGCTGGGAAACAATTGACAGAATTTATATCCTTAATAATTTCTTTTTTTAAATCCCCAATAATTTCAAAATCACATTTCCCCTTTGGATGGCAGTTGTGTCACAAAGTGGTCAAAAGCCTAGAGCCTTCTGTGAACTTCAGACCCTAAAATCCTCAGAAGGCTCCTCATAGATGGGTTCCTTATCCCAGAACCTCCCAATAAGGTTAGGGTGCAGACCTCCGCAGCAGATCCTAAAAGGAAAAATTGCAATGCTAAGAAGGTCTCATAGACACACTGTCCCCCAGAGATCTACTATAGATAGGCATCTAGAACCTGCACAACAGAGTCTAGAACAAAAAAATGTATAGACTCAGAACATTTCCCAGATAGTATTCTAGAAACTCCCTTATGCCCTGGCATATGGAAAGTACTTTAGTGGATCTTGGAGTCAGAGGACCTATATTTAAATTCCAACTCAACTATTTCATTCTGGTAAGACCCTGGGCAGGTAACTTCCCTTCTGTGGGTTTCATTTCCCTTGTCTGTAAAATGAAGGGGTTGACTAGATGATTCTTCTAAATCCTATGATCCCAAAGCCTTAACTTCTCCATCTCTAGGAACGTGGCCTTAGAAATTTGGCCCTAGAACAACTCTAAACCTAGACCCTTCATCCTGCCCAGCATCCTTAACCCCAAGAGTTCAGCTCAGCCCAGATACCTAAGGCATTTGGGACTTCAAGATGCCATATGTTACCACATCCAGATCTCAGGTCCCATAGACCCTCAAAGGTCGTCACAGCTGGAAAGGACCTTAAAGATCATCTGGTCCAAACTTCTCATTTTACAGTAGAGAAAACTAGGATGCAGAGAGGGACCATGACTTGTCCAATTCAGCAGAGCCAAGATTTGATCCCAGATTCCTTAACTTTATATCCAGTCCTCTATCATCTAGACCATGCTGCCTCAGTCCTGCAGGTATCCGCAATACCCAAGAGAGAGCTGTAATTCAGCTAAAGGAACCCACAGCTTCTCCGCCTTTGTTCATCAAAGGTGATGGCAATGGTGGTAGGGCAGGAGATGCCATAGGAAGAGAAGACTCTGGGCCTGGTGAGGAACTTTAGCACCAGTTAATTCCCTGGATCCCAGGGAGTTTGATGGACTGTGTATGGGAGCTACATGGACCAGGGCAGGAGGCAGGGCATCAGTGCCAATGAACTCACCCAAAAAATTGCAAAGAAGAGGGGAGGAGGATTCCCATTGGCTAAGGTCATCACATTCCTCTCCCTGCCACCACTGGCCCAAGAGACCTAGCCACCCTTACATCAATGGCCCTTGAAAACTCTAAGCTCAACACTGACTGGTTTAGGGGAGTGGAGCTGCCATACCACTTAACTCCCAACCCTGATGGTTATGGAGCAGCCTACACTGTGGTCTCATATTCCAGTAGCTCCCGGGAGGCCCCCATGCTTCGGTATTGCAAACGAGGGGTAGCTGGGGATGAATACTCAAGTGCCAGAATAGTCTTCCGGAGCCGGCGGTCTATAAAGTGGGCATCCCATGCTGGATACTTTTTTCGGGGCAGGTCTATTCGGATTACAGGCCCCTCTGTCCGGGGGGTACGGGCTACTGGTGTGGCTGGGAGGCTGGGCCGGACCTGAAACACAGCCGGTGCACCACTGTCCCGGTCTCCAGGGACCCCATCTCTCTCTCCACCTGTAGTCCGGGGCAGAGACCGGGGAGGGCTGGTAACTGCATCAGCAGAGGGACCAGAAGGGCCAGCACCCCCAGCCTCAGGAAAGATGCCCCCAGGAGCCTGGGGACCAAACATGGGCCCATTGGGGTGTAGGAGGCAGTAATAGACAAGCATGAAAAAGATGCCCAGGGCATAGCTAGCAGCCACCACGCACACCATGATTAAGGCGCTGAAGTCAGTGGGGAAGTTGTGGTTATAGTACCAGATGCCGGTCAGGGCTACATTCTCCACCAGCACAATACAGTAGTAGATGGTCATCCGCCAGCGGCTGCGTCCCTCCTTGACATTGAACCAGCAAAAGATGTAGATGATGCCCACCACCATGTTGTAGATGATCTCTTCCCACTTGGACATGCAGAAATCTGTCTCTCCTTGGATGACCCAGAAGGTCATGACGCACCAGTGGGCGACAATGAAGATCCCAAAGTAGAGCCGGAAGACACTGGCAAAGAGAGCGAAGGCCAAGACTCGAGCGGCTATGGTGAAGAGGTGCCAGAGAATCTGGACTATAGCCCCCTTGTAGGACATGGCACGCTTGTCGTCCCTCGAGTCCCGAAGCACCTTCTGATAAGAAGCAATTATCCAGGCCAGTGACACCAGTGAAGCCGAGGCTGAGAGACCTGTGGAGACAGGGGCCAGAGGTGGGAGGTGGGGGAAGGGGTCAGGGTTAAGGAGAAGGCAAGGTCTCCAAAGGGAGGGAGAAGGGAGGTAGTGAGAGGTAGGCAGGAGGGCTCAGTGTTAGGGGCAGGGTCTCTGAGAGGAGAGATAAGGACAAGAGGTAGGTGGTAGGGGTTAGGGTAGGGATAAGGGTCAGGGTTAGGGTCTCTGAGAGCAGATAGGCTAAGAGTTCATAGAACCATAGATTTGGAGCTGAAAGGGAGCTCAGAAGTCAATAGTCCAACTTACTCATTTTACAGATGTGAAAACTAAGGCCCAGAGACATGAAGGGATTCAAAAGCTGGGATTCAAATCCAGGCTCTCTAACTTCAAGTCCAGTACTCTTTCTATCATATCTCCTTCTCCTCACCTTACTTCAGGACATCTACATCCTGAAGGCAGAGTCAAATTCCTGTAGGGAAATACCTATGGAGACACTGATATTCTCAAGGACTGAGGAACAGAGAGATGGACGGAATGGGCTGGTGCAAGAGGAGAGGGGAATTTTTAAGAGAGAAGAGAGGGGCAGGAGGCAGGACCTGAGGTAGCTGGGATCAAGCCTAGATATGAGTGTAGATCAGAATCTCTGAAATTAGAAACACAAGGGAATCTAGAAGAGGGTATTGGCAGCTATGGATAGAAGAGGGGGCCAGGGGAAAAGGGAGAGTAATAAAGTAAGAGAATGAAGAAAAGCAGAGGATAGAGAGATAAGAGAAGAGTGAAGGAGAGGGAAGGAGAGATGGATAGGAACCAGTCAAAGGTTGGGCAGAAAACAGAAGCATAGAGTAGACAGAGGCCTGGATGATCCAGCAAACTGAAGGGTAGAAACCTGGCCAAGCCAAACACTTCAGTCAAGCCTAGGGCCACTTAAGCTAAACCCAACTGGTGATTTTGCTGGCTGGGCCAGAGGGCTTTGGAAGGATTAGGATAGGAGTCAAACAGTCCTTTCAGTCAGAGGATCCCAAGGACACCCGTGGCAGGCCTAAGGCAAAGGCAGGGGAGAAAGAGAAGGAGACAGAGGAAAAGACTGAGGTGTGAACATCAAAGAATAGGGAGAAGGCCCTTAGCCAGATCTCAGAGGAACGAGGAGATGCCAGGGGCCGAGCACCCTGACCTACCTTGGGGTGTTCAGCAACAAATTACCCTCGCCACTGATGCTAAGGAATCTCTCAAGTCAAGGGATCATGCCAAGGGGTCTCCCAGAGAAGGACTGGGAAAAATGAAGGAGCTTTGGATGAGGGGCTGGGAGGGAAGAGGAGTCAGGAGAAAAAAAGGTGAGGGAGTGGTAAGGGATGGGAGGGAAGGATCCCTCAGGTGAGGGATGGGTAGTCAAAGGGCTGAGGGAAACCCAGGGTGAGAGTGGCTGGGAGAGGAAACCTGAGGGGTGGGGTGGGACAAGACTCCTCCTCAGGGAGGGGCTGGGAACACCCTAGGAGGATATCAGTGGTAAGAGGGGTCCTAGGGTGAGGAGCTGGGGGGCCCAGGTCAGGGTGTGAAGGAGGAAGATGGGGGGGAGGGAGGCATTAGTCCCTCACCCTGCAGGGCCTCGATGTGTTTCTGGAGGACCATGATGCTGAGCTGTAGCACAAGTTGTGGGGCGCTCTTCAGGAAGGCCTCCAGCAGGCGCAGCATACTGATGTCAGCGCTCTCGAACATCATGCGCCAGTAAAAGTGGCGCCTCAGTTGCTCCCCATGCCAGCGGCTCTGCAGACCCAGGTACATGGCCCGGAGGTACCTGGGGAAGATGGGACAGTGGGCAGGTGTGTGTGTGAGGGGTGGGGAAAGGAGGGGCCAGGAGCTTCCTAGAGCTACCAGCCCCTAACTGTGCTCAAGGCTGAGGGACTTCCCCCCCAGTGAGGTAGAAAGGCTGGGAGTAGGAGATGATTCCTGCAGATACTGTCCTGGAGGGAGGGATGGGGACCTTAGTAAGGACAGCTCCCTTTTGAGTGCTTTTTGGTTTACAAAGCACTATCCTCAATACTCCTACGGGTCAAGGAAGACTATTCCCATTTTACAGGAGAGGAAACTATCTCAGAGAGATTAAGAACCTTGCCTTAAATCACTGCTAGCTTCAGAGTTCTGATACTAATCCAAGCCTCCCAACTCCAAATCCAGTGTTCTTGGTACTACATTACAGACACTTGAAGGTTAGTCTGGTCCAGTTTCTTAACCATTTTTTTGTCATGGACCCCTTAAGCTGTCTTCAGAAGCTTATGGGCACCTTCTCAGGACAATGTTTGTTGCCTACATTCATCATGGAATGCTAAATTTCAGTTAGAAGTTAATGAAAATAAAGATGCAACTTTTTTCCATTCAATTTCACAGACCTGTGAAATCAATCCACAGACCCCTTAGTACTCAGGTTAAGAAAGAAAGGAAAAAAATCATGTATTACACACCTCTGGTATGCCCAGCATTGTGCTGAGTACTTTTACAGATAATATCTCATTTGATCTCACAACAAACCTGAGAGGTATTATGTTCCCTATTTTACAGTTGAGGCAACTGAGGCAGACAGAGGTTAAATGGTTTGCCCAGGGTCACACAGCTAGTAAGTATTTGAAGGTAGTTTTGAACTCAGGTCTTCCTAACTCCTGATTTCCTAACTTGCTCTCTATCCACCGTGTTGCTTGTTCTAGTCCAATCCCCTCATTTTACGAAGGAAACTGAGGCCTAGTGACTTATTCAAGGTCACACATTGAGCTACTGGAAGAACCAGAACCAGAACTCATTTAGGAATAATCACAGGGAAAAGGCCCTTTAAGATCTACCAAGCATTCCTTTTCTCATTCACATTCCTCTTTATCTTCTTTCCCCCTTTCTTCTGTCCCCTTCCCTCCTCCTTAGCTGCTAATACTCTCTTCTGGACTCATCCTTTGAGGATGCTTGTGAAGGCAAGTATTATCAACCCTGTTTTACAGACCAAGAAACTGAGGCCTGGAGAAGTGAACTTTGCCCAGGGTTCCATGGCTAGTAAGGTCAAAACTTCCTCTGGGATCTAGTTCAGCTCTCCTGAAGCCAAATCTATGCTCCTTCCATCACGGCATCCTTCACTCTTTGGCTGAGATCCATGGCCACAGCTCAATGCTGACTCAGAAGAGCATCAGGTTGGGGTATCAGAAGTAGCAGTATAAGCAGGAGATACTGAGGAAGCTGGGCCTGGCTCAGTGTCCTCTGGAGGGGATCCAGACTCCCTCCCCCACATCCTTCCTTTCCACTCCCACCCCTACCCCCACTGAGGGTCCCTCAGGTCTCACCTTCTGCAGCTTTGGGGACTTCCAGGCCTGCCACCAGGGACCCTGGGACAAGTGGTCATTATTTACAAGAAGCTGACCCAGCCTGGCAGTCTTTGTCACCCTCCCCGCTTCCCTATTCCCTGCAGCTCCAGGCTCCTACAGGAAGAAGAGAGCAGCTGGTCCTACTGTGAACAAGGCCTGAGGAGGAGAGAGGAGGGGGTGGAGAAGAACGGAGGGGGGTCCCAATGGAAGGCCTGGAGTGCCATCTGTTTGCCTGGCTTCAGTCAGGGTGAGGATCGAAGGAGGGCCTGGGACCAGCTCCCAGACCCACAGCATCGATCACCACATGACAGGCAGCCTCTGCCCCCACCCACCTGCTCTGCCTCCTGTCTTCATTCAAGCCAGTTCTAGACACAGCAAAAGAATAATAATGTTAATAATGAGTTCCCTTTCTGTAGCACAAGAAGACTTACAAAGCATTCTTCGTAGCACCCCAGTGAGCTAGGACAGTGTAACTATTATCACCCCCATTTCACTGAAGAAACTGAGGCCTGAGAAGGGCCCAAGGTCCTGAAGCAAGTATGTAGCAAAGCAGAGAAGTGACCTGAGCTAACGACAAAAGATTTCTCCTTCCCTACCCTTCTCTCTCTCTCCCACACACTCCCTCCCTCTATCACTCCCTCTCTCTCCCTCCTTCTTTCTCTCCCTCCTTCCTTCTCTCTCTCTCCCTCTCTCCCTCTCTCTCTCTCTCTCTCTCTCTCTCTCTCTCTCCAGGAGGAGAGGCAAACTAGTGTTGTTCATTTCTCTGCTCTAAGCCACTAATCCTTGACTTCCAACTGGAGCCCCTTCTTCAACACACCACCCTCTACAGAAGGAAGCCCATTCTGTATGATTGGAAGGGAAGAGAGAGATGAATCTCCCCCTCCTCCCTTGCCCCTGCACTGACCAGTTAATCCCACCCAAGCAAGAGACTGAGATGTCTGCCAACAGAAAAATCAAAGGATGGAGGAGCTCAGAGTTTTGGGTTTGCACTCCATGTGTGGGGCTTTGTGGGGGAGTGTGCCATCTGTCTGAACTGTCATTCTACATCCACGGGATCTTCTTGGAATGCAGGGCCTGAGGTTTCTGTAACTTACTGTGTAGAGCCAGGACACCTTGGATTTTCAGAAAGGATAAATAGTTCACATTTTTGCGGGGTACAGCTTTTGAGTTTACAATACTCCCCACTGTATCCCAGCGTAGGGATAGTAGGGGCTCCAGTGTGGCTTGGAGAGGTAATGTAAGTGCTATTGTGCCCATTTAACAAGTGAGGAGACTGAGACTCAGAGAAATGCCAGTCTTGTCCAAGGCCAAACACTGAATTAGGGGCAGAAGAAACCCATGAATTATAAGTAATAACCCCAGTTTCTGTAGGGTTTTCTAATGTCCAAAATGCTTCTCTTAAAACAACCCTGTGAGAGGGACAGGACAAAGGATCATCACCTTCTTTTCATAACAGAGGAAACAGGCCCAGAGTTACAAGTTCAAAGCTAAACAGAGCTACCCAGTCCCCCATACTCCCAGTTCTGGACTCTTCCGAATATTTCCCATTATATTATGTTATTTATGCTCAGCTTTCCTTGTCCTCCATTTCTCCCCTAGAGGGCAGAGGTCTATTACAGGGAGATAGGGAACTAAAGCTTTTCAGGATCTTTGAGTCCTTTGGAACTTTCTGCATCATATCATCATAATAGAAACATCTGTAGTCATCATCATGACATATTTGTTTGAGGTTGGACCAGAGGATGAATTCCCCAACTGAGAGCAGAGCAAATTTCCCTGGGATTAAATCTAGAACTCTGGGTGAGAGGGAGTACTCTGGTTAACTTTAGTTAGTTCCCAGTTGCTCTGGGAATGCTAAAAAAAAAAAAAGTTGAAAGAGCATCATCAGACTTGGTGCAGTGGATAGAGCGCTGGGCCTGGCGTCAGTAAGAAGTGAGTTCAAATCCAGCCTCAGACACTGATTAGCTATGTGACCCTAGGCAAGTCACCTAACCTCAGTTTCCTCAACTATAAAATGAAAATAATAACAGCACCTATCTCATAGGACTAGTGTGAGGCTCAAAGGAAATAATACTTGTAAAGCCCTTAGCCCTTAGTGCCTGGTATAGAAATGCTATGTAAAATGTTCATCACCATGATTTGTTTGACTCCCAGCTCCAGGAATGACTACCTGTGTGACTTGGACAAATCACTATACCTCTCTGAACCTCAGCATCCTCCTCTATGAAATAGGGATGTGAATACTTGTATTACCCAGTCCGTAGGGATGCTATGAAGAAAGATGTTTTAAAACTGAAAGGTGCAATAACTATGTGAATTTTGGTGGTGATGCTGGTGTCTCTAGAGACATGAGGAGGAATGGCATGGGACCCTGAAGCAGGGGCTCAAATCCAGGTCTTTTGAGTCCAAGAATGGATTTCTTTCCACTTTACTTCATGTCCTCCTATGACAGATATCTCAATAATATTATCAAGAAAAAAGTTAGGATTCTAGTCAGGGTACTATAGAGGGTTCAGTGAAGGGGAGAGGGACTCAGTGAGCAGATGAGGTCTCAGTAAGAAATCCTGACTCTACAAGCCTAGGTCAGTCGGCCTACCTATCAGTCTTTTTGATCCTGTCTCAACCATTTGTCTGACCCCGCGTGAATTTGTCCCTTCCAAACATTCCCACCCCCATTCAATGTTAGGTCAGTCTGTATGCCTGTGCTCAGCTGTTCTTTCCTCCACCCCCTTCTAACTGTGGGTCTCTCTGTCTGTTTGGGTGTCTCTCACATCCTTGGTTTCTCCATCTGTCAGTCTCTTGGAGATTCTGCATGTGTCCTTCTCCATGAGTTTTTTTCCCTCTTTCTAACTAATCTTAACAGATTCAGCTAAAAATTCTTCTCCTAGAAGGTCCTAATTCTCTCTCCAGAAAACACCCTACCTACTCCTAAACTGTGCAAACATGAGAAAATGACTGTCACGAGTCTGTTTTCTGAAGTCTGTTCCCGTTGAATACACAGGAGTGGGACCCAATCTTGTGAGAAGAAAAGAATTTAAAACCATGGGTCAAATGAACACATGCCTCTCAGACTCTGGGTCAGAAATCAGAGGTTATAGCAGTAAGTTGGAAGGAACCTTGGAAATAATCCAGACTATTGCTGTGGTTCAGTCATTTTCAGTTGTGTCTGACTCTTCATGACCCTATCTGGGGTTTTCTTGGCAGAGATACTGGAATGGTTCGTCATTCCTCTTCAGCTCATTTCTACAGATGAGGAAACTGAGGCAAGCAGGGTTAAGTGACTTGCCCAGGGTCACACAGCTAGTAAGTGTCTGAGGTCAGATTTGAATTCAGGAAGATGAGTCTTCCTGACTCCAGGCCTGGCACTTTTTCTATGGCACCACCTAGCTGTGCCTGAATCATGGTGTACCTTTAGGCAAATGACTCTTTTCTCTGGACCTCAATTTTTTGCTCTATAAAATGAAGGGGCTAGACTAAATGACCATTAGGTCCCTTCTAGCTGTAATCCAAGTTCTAAGTTTCCTGCAACCCCATCTCTTCTCTCTGCATGAGGAAAATCTCCTGGTTTGCTCTGGTTCTAGTTGCATTATGTTCTAACTGCACCATGTTCTACTTTTCTATACTTTTATGATTCTTGATCAGGGCTGGCTATGAAATGTTCTCTCAATACTTCCAAAAAGGATAGGCTAATTCTCTCTTCTTGAGTTTACTACAAGCCCTCACTCCAGAAGGGTGGGCCAGAAAGTCAATATCTAAAGCCCACTGCTTCTCTTCCTGGAGAAATGACCCATAGAATAAGTTCCCCCACATCATGACTGTCTTTCAGGAATTTCACCTCAAATCTTCCCTTTCCGGCTCCCCCCAACACACACACACACACACTCACTCACACATTCACATACACACACACACACCCCATCCCCTTGCCAATCTTTAGAAAAATGCTGTTCTTGAGTTCTAAGGAGTCAATAAGGGTGAGGTTGTTTTTTAATTTAAAGTGGGATGAGTAGGAGACTCTCTGGCACATCTGTCCTTTACAGCTGTTGCTACTGGCTCTAGGATTTCTCCTTGTAGTGTGAAGACTACAGGCTTCTGAAACTCAAGGCCTATGCAAAATAAGGGCTCTTTCGATCCTGGCTGTGGGGGACCATATCTACCCATTCACCCCTTTTAATAGTCATCACTAGATAGCTACTATGGTAAGCCTTTCTTGGAGGAGCTCATATTCCTGATATTGGTAGTAGAACAAGATATCAGCGTTAGCAAATAACTTGATCATAATCACTACCTCTTGATTCACTAGATACCCATCTTGGAAGGTGAGTAGGAAACAGAGCCCTAGCTAGACATTTTTGTGACAGTGGCAATCAGCATGAAACACGTTATCAATTCAACTTTTTAAAACCAATTCTTTTTTTTTTTCAAATTGTAGTGTTAAAGGGGCAGAATGAGACTATGGAGGAGTTCACTTGAGGACAGCATCTAGAAACTTCTTAGTTTAACTCCTTATTCTCACTGAATTACTAAATTCAGTTGCTTCTAAATGGCGGAAAGACTGGAAATTCTATCAGCTTCCTCTAAAACTTGAGTTCTCTAGTAAAAAATGTCTTGATTATCCCGCTGTACTGACAACTCTAGTGAGGAGACTGGATCAGCCTCCCACCTCTGAAGACCACAATTCTTTCTGTTAGAATATCAGCTTGGAGAGGTAGTATATACTGTGTAATAATATAACAGCATTAGAGTTGGCACTGGAAAATTTGAATCTGAGGGACCCCTCTACTATTTTACTAACTATGTGATATTAGGTAAGTCACAAACCTTATCTGAGCCATAACTTCCTTTTCTGTAAAATGGTGGTGGTGGTGGTGGTGGTGGAGACAGGAAGGACACTAGATAATAGAAGTTGGTATTTATGTTGCAAAAGACTTTATACACCATCTCATTTGGTCCTCCCGAATTTGATACCATAGGCATTATTATTTCCATTTTACAGATAAGAAAACTGAGCCTCGTTCACATTATATGACTTGCCCATCATAGCATAGTTATCGCCATAGCTGCACAACCATGATTCTAAGCTCCTACTCCCAGACTTGCTGAACACTCTCAGCCAAGTCTGTCTCCCTGTCTGGGTCTTCATTTCCATCTGTTAACTTCAATTCTACTAGCTAACTAGCTAAGCTTAATAAAGTCAACTCTATGGGTTTTATTTAAACAACACCCCCCCCGCTCCTCCCAAAGTAATCAGCACAGTACTTGGACACAGCAGGCACTTAATAATATTTTGTTGGATAAAATCAATTTCATAAACATTTACTAAGTGCTTACTATATGCAGGCCCAGTGTTTGGCATTAAGAATACAAAGACCTGCCTCTCAAGGAGTTTATAGTCTAATAATATGGAAAGACTCACATGCACAAACTCCAAAGTATTAGAGTTTAGAGGAGGTCACCTATGTTTAGAAGCTTAATCTAACCCCTTGGAGCTAGCTATGTTACAGTGAAAATATCCTTGATCTGGGATTCTGGAGACCTGGGTGCTAGTCCCAATTTTTCATTGATTTGATGTGTGATTCTGAGTAAGTCACTTCACCAACCTGAGTTACCTTTTCTTTATCAGAAAATAAAAGAATGAATCAATCAAGAAGCATTTGTTAAGCACCTACTATGTGCCAGGTCAAAGAGACACAAGAAGTGCTACATGGTCTTTACGATCCCTTCCAACATGGGCATTCTTTGATTCTATGGTCTCAGCAAATCTCAGCACAGTTTTAAAGAGTACATCACTAAGCCTTATCTTTCCATTTCCCAACCCCCAAACTCCATTCCTCATTTACCTCACTCTGGACCCTCAGGCAGCCCTGGGCTGAAAAGTCAGGTAAAAGTTCTGGTTCTAACTCTGCTGTTGACTATGTGCAAAACGAGGGGATAGGACTAGGTGACCTGGAAGGTAAGATTTCTTCTAGCAATAGTCTTTTCTCATTTGTTCTAAATTTCCTTCCAAATAGAAAGAGAATTGGATTTGGGAGTCCAAAGATTCAGGTTCTAGTCCTGGCCCTTCCACACACTAGTTCTGTGATCATGGTCAAGGTATCAAGGTAGGACTGTTATTACTATACTATTGTATGGACTATTTGTGTCTGACCTATGGTAGAACCTTCTGAGCTCATATCACAATTGGATATACTGTATCTTGACCCTCAACATAGTGATATTATTTTGGTCCTCCTTGAGAACAAAGGACAACAATCAACCAGTCATGGTAAGATGAAAAGATCAATGAATTTGGAATTAGGGGACCTGAATTCCAACTCCACTTTTGTTACTTTATTGATCTGTGCCCTTAAGCAAATCACTTGCTTTTTCATGGTCCAAGTTTCCTCAACTATAAAATGAGTGATCTCTAAGGTTCCTTCCAGCTTTTAATCTATGATCCATCTCTGGGTCTCGTTTTCCTGTGATGTAAAAGGGAAATGAATCATACATACACTTCCTCCTCTCAAAGTCATGGAGAAGATACTACAAAGCTTTCTCTGAAGGTAGGCGCTGTTCTCTTCTGCTTCTTGCTTTTATTCCTTCATCTCTTCCAATCTTCTCTTTCTCTCCATCCCCCACCAGAAGAGTCAAAGTGCAAAGCAGGGTGGTGATGTGTGGAGGGAGGTCTCAAGAGGGATGAATGTAAGAGTTTGGAGGCTCAACAAAAATAAGAGTTTCCCAACAGTCAGAGTTATTAAGAAGATCTCAATGACAGATTTGGATGCTTTGATAAGTAGCAATTCCAAATGCTCTTGATTAGAAATGACCTTTTCTTTGAATACCATTGTTCTAACTGAAGCTGGACAGACAAACCTTAGGGAAGCTGTGTAGAGATCCCTACAGTGGGTGGGAGTTTGGACTAGGGACTTCTTAGATGCCTTCTGATTGGTGAGGAGAACTCTGTGCCAGGATTCTAAGAATCTGTCTGACCAATATACATTGACCTTAGCTTCTTTCCCAAACCAGAAACTGTTATAGTAGAAATTCTTCACTCCTTAGTTCCGTTCTCTTTCCTTTAGCAATCTTACTATCCAACCTAACACTTAGGCTCTTCATACTCCTCATCCCTATTGTCCCACTGAGGACCTGGTATTTTGTCCTTAAATATGGTCAAGGATTGGTGGTGGTGGATAGACTGCCAAGAGCCTGGAGTTGGAAAGACTCATCTTCCTGAGTTCAAATCAGTCCTTACATACTTATTAGCTGTGTGACCCTGTCATACCCTGTGACAAGTCACTTAACTCTGTCTCAGTTTCCTCATGTATAAAATGAGCTGCAGGAGGAAATGGTAAACCATTCCAGTATTTTTTGCCAAGAAAACCCCAAATGGGGTCATGAAGAGTTGGACATGAATGAAAAGCAACACGACAATAATAAAGGTTGTCAAAATAACCACTCTTCCACACTACCACCCAGATTGGAATCTACCCAGGATTCCAGTCCTGCTGTGTGACTTGCCCATGGTCATCCATTCAGTTAATGGAAGAGCTGAGACTAGAATTCAGTTGTCCTAAGCTGGCCAGAGTTCTTTTCATTACACGTTAGGGCTATTGGATGTGGAGCTAGAAGTGCACTTAGAAATTATAAACCTTAGAGTCCAATACCCTCATTTTTACAGAAGAGGAAACTGATGTCCAGAGAGATAAAGATTCTTGCCTAGAGATCCATATGTACTGAGAGACAGAACTGGGATTTGAATCCATACTTGAGGACTCAAAATCTAGTCTTTCCTCCTTTAACAAAGTTCCTGCCCAAAATCCTGGGAGGCCTCAGAAATTACTAGAAAGAGTCCAAGGATCTAGAGGTCCTTGACAGAATTTATTGCCAAATCCCTTCTTGCTAATGGGCTTAGTAAATTATACTTATCAGGTTAACAGTTCACTCAGGAGAAAGCTGAAGATTAGCAAAAGATAAATCCTGAGCAAGAAGCCTTTCTTTTCCTAAAGGTCAGGTATGGAGTTACAGGCTTAATTGGCTTTACAGTTCCCCAGAGTGGAGGCAGAAGAGAGACTCATAGGCTGAGCATATGAATCCCTGAGTCCACTTCCCAGCTCCAGACTCATGCTACCCTATCAGCTAGAGAGAGAAGGGAGTCCAGGAAACTCGAAGTGAAGGGAAGCTGCTGGTTGGGAAGGGGGCGGGGTGGACTCCAAAGGATGATTCCTGAAGGGCACAAAATGTCTTCCAGTTAGAGATCATCTAGTTTAACCCTCTCATTATCTAGACAAAGAAACTGATACCCAGTAAGGGGAAGGTGCTTGCCCCAAATTATACAGCTATTAAGCATGAATTAGGACTTAGGAGACTTGAGTTCAAATATTGCTTTGCTGCTTGCTATCAGTGTGACCTTGGTAAATAAGTCTCTTTAGCTCTCCTTTGTAAAACAACATATTTATACCAGATGATCTCCAAGATCCTTCCCAGCTTTGACTTCCATGATTTTAACATCCTAAGTCAGTGGTAGGACAATGTGACTTGTAGTTGTGTAAAAGGTCTGGGCCAGGAAATTCTCCTGGGCCTCAAAACCCCCCTTAACTAGATCATCTGGGAAATTTTCCACCCAAAAATCCTGATAACAGCAACAATAATAATCTACATTTCTATAGGCTTACAAAGCATTGTCCCCACAATAACCCTATAAGTTCTCTTAGTACAGGCAGTTTGGGGCAATGGAAAGAACACAGAATTTGATCAGAAAATGTGGTTTTCATTACTATCTTTGCTAATTATTACCTAAATAACCTTCTTACATTGCTAAGTCTCAGTTTTCTCATCTGAAAAAAAATTAAAAGTTGAATTAGATTATCTCTAGGATATCTTACAACTCTAAATTCTATGATCCCACTTTACAGATGAAGGAACTGAGGTTCAGAGAGGTAAAAATAACTTGACTAAAGTAAGAAAAGTAACCATTTAGGTCAGTATAATTCCACTATAATTCCATTATAAAAATATTCTACTCTTAGCCTAACACTCAAGGAGTGGATTCAATTACTTGCTTAGGATATTTGTTCACTTAGTTGTATCCACAGACTGGTACTATGATGTACATAGCTGAGGAATTCAGGTTTGTCCAACTGGGAAGGAAGTCAGGAGTGAGGTAGAGAAGGGTAAGGATAGAAAGGAGATCAGATTGCTCAATTATCTTGCCCTAGAAATAGTATAAACTATCTGAAGTTAGTCATAGAATTCCAGAACTGAAAGGATACCTCAGTTTGGTACAGGGGAAAAGTGTTGGAGGACACTGACTTTGTAGTCAGAGGCAAGGACTTGAATCCTGGTTCCTCTACTTTTTATCTGAGGGACCTCTACCAAGTCACTTCATCTCTTGGGTTCTCATCTGTGAAATGAGGGATATAAACGAGATGGCCTGTAAGACTCCTAAAGCTACATTTATCAAGTCCAGCCTCCTCATTTTTTAGAGAGAAGAGAGATGAAGTAACCAAAATCCAGTGAGTTAGTGGAGATGCTAAGGGTAGAACCCAAGCCTCCCAACTTCTAGTTCCCACTTAGGAGCAGGAACTTCTAAGTCATACTATTGAGTCTACCTTACAACAACCCCCTCCCCCACCCGCACAAAACAATCCACTCCCTGCCTTTTATCTACTTTCTTAGAATCAGTCACTGAATCTTAGCATGTTACAGCTGAAGGGCCCTTAGAAGATGTGACACAGAATGTGAAAACTGGAAGATATCTTAGAACATATAAATCTGAGCTAAATATGAACTATAGACTGTCAGATCTAGAAAAGACCTAAGAGAGCCAGTTCAACTTCTTCACTTTATTGAAGACAGTGAGACTCAGAAAAAGAAATACCTGATTCCCACTGCTGGTTCTCCTGGAAGTCATCCCAATTCTGCAGTCCCAGCCTTCTATCCAATGCTGGAGGTGGCACTATTCTGGTGCTACCTTCCACACAAGATCTTTCCCAATCCTGCCAGTTCTTAGTGTTCTCTCCCTCTTGAAATTATTTTGTATTGTATGTTCTCTCCTGTACACATGTTGTATGCTCTCCACCCCCAAGTAGAAGGTAAGTTCATTGAAGGGAGGGGATGTTTTTTTTCTTTGTATTCCCATTGCCTAGAATGGAGTAGGTAATTAATCATTGTTAAACTGAAGCTATTACCTCTGTTCATTTATTTCCAGTCCTTTTTGAGAACAGTTCTTGGCTGGTCAAAGAAAGCCAAGAGGTGGTTCATAGTAAGGACATTCTGAAAGGGGAGGAAGGGGTGTGGATTAAGGCTGCTAGTGAGTAAAGGCCAGTTATCTAGGACTTAGGCTGATGGACAGAGGGAACTGAGCTTTGGCTACCAGGAATAGGAAGTTACCATTTCAGTATCTAAAAATATCTCTCTCCATCTGTCCACTCAGTCAAGGGAAAGATAAATGTAGATTGGTTCCTGAATATAGACTTGATTATTTTTGTGTATCAGGCTAATAACAATGATGATGATGATGCTTTGAATGGACAGTGATTTCCCCAGGGAAGTCTGAGGGAGATCAAGTTCACCATGTTGCTGATGATTGCCCTATCATAGATAGGGGAAACTGAGGCTTAGAAAGGCATGGTTACATGGCCAGAATGATATAAGGAAAAGCAACTGGATCAAAAACCAGAAACCCTGATCCCAAAGTCTAGTGGTCTATCTTCCAAGCTAAGCAGAGAATGATGACGATAACATACTGAACTTTGTTTTTGTATGGTACTTTTATATTTTCAAAGCACTTTCATATTATCTCATTTGCTCCTCACAAGAGCTCCCTGAAGTACGAAGGCTAAATATTAGCTCTGTTCCACAGATTAGGAAGCTAAGCCAAAGAAAGGGGAAGGAACTAGTCGGGCCTCCTGACTTATTTAGTGCTTCTTTCAGCAGAATGGTCTACGTTTCCCCTCCCCCAAGCAATGTCAGTATAGGGGCACTTAGGATGGCCTGACTTATCCCAACTCTTCTAACAGACCTATATAGATTAACTAGGGAATGGAAGAGATACATTTATCATTAGAGATTCATTCTCTTGAATGAAAATGTCTTCTTACAGGATTCTCCAGCTCTTGGTCCTGTTAAAGTAAGGTTCTATCTCAATGTGACTTTCCCTTGCCTTTGTTGAGGGAACATTCTTCTAGATCTAACTCAGATCAAAGGGCTACCAAGTACAGGGAAGGAAGGGAATTGGAATAAATTGGAATGGATTAGAACAAATTTGTGAAAAACTTCATCTTCCCTCCCATGGAACCCTTTTCTTTTGCCCTTATGGGCTCTGAGAAATGGCAAGGCTGGTTCCCAAATTCCCAATGAGGTGGGGAGGAAGAATAATTACCCCAACTCTACTCATAATCACAGAATATAAAAGCTGCTTAGAATGCAGAATGACAGAACTGGAAGGGACTTTAGAACTTAAAGTATTAGATTTGAAAGAAACCTTAGAGATAATCTAGTTCAGCCTCTTTGCTTTGCAAATGGGAAAAGTAAGGCACAGAATGGGGAAGGGATTTGCAAAAGATCTCACAGGGTGAAAATGGCAAAGTTAGGATTCAAATCAAAGTCTTCTGACTATAATTCTGTACCCTTAATACTACACTCCACTAAGAGCTGGGAACCCTGAAAAAGCAGCTTAACACAGAGGGGAAAAGGAACATAGTTGAAAAATAGGAAGACTGCAAAGCCTTCCTGAAACAGTAGGCCTACTTTCTTCTCCTAGGATCCCCTTTCCTGGGGTTTAAGGTGGGGACAAAAAGGGAGGGAAAGACCTAGGGTACTAAAAAGAGGCAACAGAATGGAGATATTAATTGATTAATAAATGCTAGTTGATTATTGATGTTGATTGTAGACCCACCTACCTTTTCAACTAGAAGGACTCATTCCCAATGCTCTCAAGAAGGGAGGAGGGGGCTGCTGAAGGACTGAAGGAACTAAAGAAATGACAAGTTCTGTTGCCTCCCATCACTTTCCCTTTCAAAGCTTCCTTTTTCTAAATGCTTCATCACCTCCCCTATTTCCCTCTTCACATCATAAGGACAAACATTTCCAGATAGCATGATATTGCCAAAAAAAAAGCAAAGACCTTAGAATCATAAGATTTGCATTAGAGTCCTGACTGTCATTTACTATTTGTTTGACCTTTAGACCAATCGCTTAAACCCTATAAGACTCAATTTCCCTATTTGTAAAATGATGGAATTAGGTTATCTTTGTAAAAAGTCTCTTTCAGCTCTGACATTCAATGAGCCTATGAAAGAGCCTTTTACTTGGAATTATGATTGTAGTCCTGGCTCTGTCAGACTTGCTGTGTGACTTTGGGAAGTCATTTATCCTTTCTGAGCCTTAACTTCATCCTCATTACAAGAGGGTTTGACTGGATGGCCTCTAAGATCTGAGTTGGTCCTTCCAGCTTTGACATTCTGTGATTCTCTCAACCCCTCCCCCCATGTTATTCTGCCCCATGCAGGAGGGGCCAGAGGGGGGAGACCCCCTGGGAGGTGAGGGAGAGAAGGAGAGAGGATAGGGTGGGGCTGGGAAATATGGGGATGGAAATTAATCAGTCCAGTCCCTCCCCGCCCTCCCCCCACCATTTTCCCCTGTCTCCAGCTTCCCCTCCCAGACCTTTTCTTCCCTCCCCCCCTTCCCATCCCATCCCATCCCATTTCATCCCATCTCATCCCGTCCCATCCCATCCCATCCCATCCCATCTCGTCCCATCGCATTCCATCCAGCGAAACCTCCTTATTTTCCTACCTCCAGACCTGACCGAGCTGCAGGACGTGAACTAGCGACTGCAGGAGCCAGACGCAGAGGCGGCAGCAGCGGCGGTGCGGACGCCGGGCGCCAGATAGAGCGGGAGGGGCGGGTACGGCGGGACCCGGGCCGGGACCGCTGTCCTTCGTGCTGAAGGCGGCGCTGGCGCTGACGCTTGCGCTGGTGCTGTCCTTGGTACTGAAGGCGGTAGCGGCTGCACCTGGCCCAGCTCCGGCAGATGAGTAGTCATAGACGAACCATCGGAAACTGAGCAGCTGCACCACGAGGGAGGGCAGCAACGCGAAAAGCAGCGTGAGGCCGAACCAGATGTGCTGGCCCCGGAGGTAATAGTCAGCCGCCAGCCACAGGTCGGTGGCCCCGTCGGAGAAGAAGACTAGCAGTGCGCACAGCGACCAGCAACAGTCCCACAGGCTGTAGCGGGGCCGCCGTCCCCCCACCGAGAGCAGCCCCGCCCCAGCCCCAGCCCCAGTCCCCAGAGGCCCCGGAGGCCCCGAGCCGGCCCGGGCCCCGCCGGCCGCCCCCTCCAGGCCCGGGCCGGCCGCGGCGGCGCCTCCATCCGACTTCGCGGCCATGTTGGCGGAGGAGGAGGCGGGGAGAGACTTCCGGGCGGCCGCGTGGTGGGGGGAGAGGAGGAGGGGGCAGGGGGCGGTGGTGGTTGAGAGGAGGTTCTCGCTGGTAGCTTCTCTCTTCTTCCTCCTCCTCTTCCTCCTCCTGCTCTCCTGCTCCTCCTTCTCTCCTCCCCAAACGCTCTCCTCCTCCTTCCTCTTCCTTCTCTTTCTCTTATTTTGCCTCCCCTTCCTCCTCCTTTTTCCTCGCCCCCTTCAATTATTCACTGGCCCTACTCTGCTCCCTCTTCCCCTAGTTGATGGTGGGACGTGATGGGGCAGCCGGGAGAGCAGAAAGATCAGGGAGGAGTTGGGAAGGGGTTGCATCCCTAGTTATTCCTCCTATCCTCCCTCGGCCGCGCCCCTTTCCCTGTTTCAAGCAGAACTCCAGTTCCCCACTTCATCTTCTTTCATCTCTTCTTCATGGACTCCCCCCCCTCTCCGCCCAGTACTACATCCATTCATCTTTTCTGTCTCCTCTCTCTCCACTCCACCTCTCTATTCACCTCAAGGGACCTGATCCTACCCTGGCCTTGTAGGGTGTGGCTGAGACTAGAAGAAGGGAGTTGAAGGGGCGACCCATTGAACAGGGCTCTTACACCTCCAGAATTGGAAAGCTTAAGAAAGAAAAGAATAGTTAGAGAATGTTAGCCCTGGAGGGGACCTTAGAAAATAGGAACACGGACTAGAAGGAACCTTACAACAGAGAAAGATCAAAGCTGTGCCAGAACAGCCTGGTGTAGTTGAAAGGGACCTGGATTTGTAGCCAGAGGAACTGTGTTTCACTCCTGGCGCTTCCCTCAATATGACCTTGGTCAAGTAATTTCACCTCCCTGAACCACAGTTTCCTCTTCAGTAAAATGAAGAGACTGAACTAAATGATTCCTAAAATTTCTTATTGCTCTAAATTTATGATCCTATGACTTTAGAATTCTAGTATTCTAGTTGCTGTTTTACAATGATAAAAAGAATTTCCTCACTAGAAGCTCCCTATACAAATGAAATCACAAATCAGCAAGATTCTTCCCAAAATAACTTTAGAATACATTAGAGTTGAAAGGATTCGAAAATCGCCTAAATTTCTGTAGCACTGAGGTTTACAAAGTGTTTTCCACAAAACAACTCTGGTAGATAGTACAAATACTATTATCTACATTTTATAAATGAGGAAACTGAAGTAAAGAGAAGTCAAATAAATTTCCTGTGGTTATACAACTAGTATCTGAGGAGGGATTTGAACCAGATCCCCTGGCTCCAAGTCTAGAACTTTCTCCATTATCCTATAGATTGTCAAACCTGGAAGGGATCTTAGAGATAATCTAGTCTAAGGATTCTTAACTTTTTTGTATCATGGACCACCCCATTGACAATGTGGTGAAGCCTTTCAGAATAAGGAAATACAATTATCAAAATATGAAAAAAGCAAACTCATTCTGAAATCTATTCACAGATCTGTTGGTGATTCATGAACCCCAAGTTAAGAACCCTTGATCTTCAACCCCTTCATTTTATAGCTGAAAAAATTGAGTCTTAGAAAGGTGAGTGACTTCCCTAGGGTCACCTCCCCTGGAAAAAACCAGGATCAGAATTCAAACTCTTTCCAACTCTTAAGCCAATGGGATTTTAGTGACTCCATACTACCACTCCTAAGAAAAGACAGAACCAATGCTGTTTCCACTAGAGTTAGGGATTAGAAATGCCAATTTGCCCCTCCGTACTGTGCATCTAACTCTGTGCACTAAGTCAGCAGGTATTGGGGGAACATCCACTACCCATTCAGTTCAGGTGTGTAGTTCTTATAACATCTCTGGATTTAAAAAACACTTCCTTGAGTCCCTGCCCATATCTCTGAGTGGAGGACAGGTTAAATGTTCTCTCTCTCCAAACCCCTAACCCTATCCACAGTTCTGACACCCTAGTATTCTTTCTGAGTCTAATGATAGAGAGGGAAGTTTCCCTATAGATATAGAAAAGTTCTCAGAGTCTTGAACTGCTGGGTGAGGGAGATGGCAGTTTCCAGAGTTCTGTAGCAGTCTCACAGTCAGCAGAAAGCCTCTGCCTGCCTGCCTGACTTCCTCCCAGCTGATGCTCCCCTAGTGTGGGCCTATCTTGGCTTAGTGCCATGCCTGGGGGCTGTGCCAGACCCAGCTGTTGCTGACAATCTCAAGAGATGGAGGAGGGGAAGATAGGGAGTTGGGAGAGCTTTTCCCTGCTGAATCATTGGTGGTCTCCACCCAATGTACAGCCGCAGGGTGTCCACCAATTTGTTGTTGTGGACTGCTGTGAACTCTTGCTGACAGTCCCTAGAGATAGAGAAGGGAAGGGAACTGGAAGAGCCTTGCAGATTCAATGTTGGTAGAAGCCACCCAAGGGAGCTGTGAGGTACCAACCATGTGGGTCATATGAACATGTTTGTAGGGGATTGTGTCTAGGTCTGGGGTGGAAATAGGAGACAAAATATAGGCTACCTCCTGACCCCTATGAGTCATCCATTTGTCACATAGCTTCAGAAAGTCTAACTCTTCTTCAGACTCTTCTTTGAAGTCTCCATGGGACCTCTGGAGGTCACTCCAGAAATAACTGCTACCAACTCTCATGGGGACAGGTTTGAGGGGAGTGGTGTAGTATCATGGGTACAACAGAAAAGGGAGACTGGAGTTGTGTGCCAAAGTGTCAGAAGTTCTGAATGGAATCACAGAATGTTAGAGCAGGAAAGGACTCTTAGAACATAGAATATCAGAACTGGAATCAATCAACAGGCATTTATTGAGCACCTACTATGTGATAGACACTGTACTAGATGTTGGGTATATAAAAACAAAAATGAAATAGTTTCTGTCCCCAAGAAACTTTCACTATAGTGGGGGAGGCAGTAGGTACATATAAAAGTAGAGCATTGAGAGCTCGTATTGGTCTGATTAGCCACAGTCAGACACACTGAAATTTCACTTTATCATGGTGATGTCATTTTGGTCCTCTTCGAAGATGAAGGACAACAACCAAGTATATGTGAGACATATACAAATCAAATTCCAAGTGATTTTGGAAGGGAAAACTCAGGGGACCAGGAAAGGTGTCCCAAAGCAGGTGTCCCTTGAGCTGAGTCTTGAAAGCAATGAAGGATTCCAGGAGGTGGAAGTGATGAAGGAGTGGGTTCCTGGCAAGAAGGATAGCCACTGAGATGTAGATAGAGTATCATATGTGAGGAACAGCAAGTAGGACAATATAACTGAACCATAAAGAGCATGGGTGGGAGTGATGTGTAAGTAGACTGTAAAGATAGGAAGGAACTAGGCTGTGAAGAGCTTCAAATGCCAAGCAGAGGAGTTTAGATTTCATTTGAGAGATACTAAGGAGTCACTGGATTTATTGCATAAGTGGCGGGGGAAGGGAAGGACAAGTGATTTGATATGATCAAACCTATGCTTAACTGCTTTATACAAAATGGTCTAGAATGAAGAGAGACTTGGAGCAGGGATACCAGTTGGAAATTTTTGCAATAGTTCAGGCAAGAGGTAATTTGAGGCTTTACTATGGTGGTGGCTATGTGAGTGGGGAGGGAGGGAGAGAGAGAGAGAGAGAGAGAGAGAGAGAGAGAGAGAGAGAGAGAGAGAGAGAGAGAGAGAGAGAGAGAGAGAGAGAGAGAGAGAGAGAGAGAGAGAGAGAGAGAGAGAGATCAGAGAGAGATTGAAATGATGAGATTTGTCACCTTCTGGGATTTGTAGGATGTTAAACCTACACCTAGGTTCATTCTGGGGGACTGAAAGGATGCTGGTGCTATCAGTGGGAATAGGAAAATTCAGAAGGATGAGTTTGGGGAGAAAAATAATGAACTCTGTTTTGAATATACTAAGTTTGAGATGACTACTAGATATTCTGACCCAACTCTATCTTTTTCCATGAATTGTCTATGGGAACAGGAACTATTTGTGTGTCTGTGAAGGTATAAAGATGCAGCATCCCATGAAGAAAATAGAATTATGTGTACGTAGTTAGGAGGTACAGTATTTTCTGATAAATAACATAACTTTCTATTTGGAAAAAAATACTCAAATACCTGTATCCAGCAACCAATAAAACCATAGCAGCCTGGACTGACAGTCAAAAGGTCTAGGTTAAAGTTCCAGTTCTACTAGGTATTAGCTATATGACCTTGGGCAAATTACCCCTTTGGAGTTCCATTCCTCACCTGTGAAACTGAAGTAATAATATATGTGCTAAATACTTCATAGAGTTGTTATGTGAAAATCACTTTATAGACCATAAAATGCAATACAAATATGAATTATTTGCTCTGCATTCAGTGGACACTTAGTATATGTTGTTTGAATTGAACTGAATCTCTAAAAAAGAGGATAATGATCCCTGTCTTACTGGCCCTATGGAATTTTGGGGGGAGGGAGGAGGGGGGATTGGTGAGGAAAGTCCTGGATATATGTCAGCTGTTATTATTCTTATCAAGTATTTTAAGAACTTTGGAAGTGCTGTAGGAGGCACAAAGATGGGATCTGAATTGAGTCTTGAAGTTTGGGTAGGATTTAAGCTAGAAGTAGGGCACAAAGGAGTAGAAATGTGAATAAGGCATTTAAGGGTCAGTCTACAAGGAGTGGGTACATGAAGGGGATTGGAATAGGGGAAAGAGAAGATTAAAGAGGTGTTCTGAGACCATTGTGGACAATATGATAGAAAAAATTTGGATTTGGATTTGGAGTAAGATGACTTCTAGTTCCAGTAATATCAATTAATTGCTATGTAATTTTAGCAAGTTACTTGACACTTTTGAGTCTTGGTTTCCTTATTTATCAAATGGAAATAATATTTATTTCAATACTTAGCTCACAGGATAAAAAAACAGATCTACAGTGTTATAATGTGTCAACTTTGTAACCATAATTTGATATGTATATATATATATATATATACATATATAAAATTTTAAAATGTTGGGTTAGATTTCTCCTAAGTCCCTTCAAGTTCTGACATTCATGATTCTCCATCTCTTCCATGGCTGGGTTTTTTTATGCTTTTATTCAAACTGAGCTTCTTCACTTCCACTAGTTTGACCTATAAATAGACCTAAGGGGAGAAGGAAACATTTGGCACCAGTCCCTCCCTCCTCTGACCTCTAACTCCAGACCCTTGAAGCCAAAGTGTCTTGGGATTTTTAATGAGGATTCTAGAAGCTAGGGAGGTGATAATGACCTCTCCTGATAATTCTCTTCCCCAAAAGTCCAACAGCTTTGGCAGCCCAATCCAGATGCCTAGCTGTGGCTCAACCATCTGTCTTTCTGTGGCTCCATCAACATCTACTAGGAGGAGATGAAACACAGGAGAAGCAGGAGCTTCGAACAGGGGATAGAGTTGCTTACTCCTAAGCTCTTCAAAGTCCTTTGTAGGCCAGGGTCCACCACAGAGAGATCAGGTTGGTCAAGGGAGTTGTGAATGAGATAAATCATTACCAAGGCAGAAATTAGTCATGACAATCATAGCATTTTAGAGCCAGAGGGAATCTTAGGGATCATTTATTCCAATCTCCTCATTTTACAGAGGAGGGACCAAAGGTGTACTTTCAGTCCAGTGCCAGTCAGAGGATATAAGAGCATTTGTCACCTCATCTTTATCAAGGTTGGAAGTATTCACTGAGTGGAAATATCATTGAGCTAGGAGTCCTAGGTTTGAACTAAAAGTTCAAAAGTTGGAGTGCTTTCAAAACCATTATAACACCTCTCAATATCCCTAAGGAGCAGAATTGACCAGGATTATTTCCATTTTCCAGATCATGAAACTAATGTCAAGAGTGGTTAAGTGACTTCCTGAAAGTTGCCCAGCAATATTAGTTGAGGAGTAGAATGGTGTGGTGGAAAGTATTTTGGCTTTGGAATCACAGGCTCTGTCCTTAATTTCCTGTGTGACTTTGGGCAAATCACTTAACCTCATATATAAAATGAGGGACTTAAACTAGCTAATTTCTAAGGTGCTTTCAGGCTACAATGGCATGACTCAGATTCAGAAGACCTGTGTACTTCCAATCCATATGATCTGATCCAGCAATAAAATCCTGGATTTCAAAAAACAGATACATTGCCTCATATTGTTGAGCTAAAATATAGGTTTTATTGGTTATATATAAACTGATTGAGTAAATAGAACATACTATGGATGTGTGCATCCTGTCTGATTCATCACCACTTGGGTCTCAATATTGGTTTTGATTTAGAAAGATGAAGAAGTAACCAGCCCTTTCCAGCCTGTTCAGGCTAATTTTGGCTGATCAAAGGAGGTTAGAGTCTGAGGGTTTATACTAAACTAGACTAAGTCCAGGGAGTCAAACACAACTGAACAACAACAATGAGACAGAGAACTGCAGTCCTTTATAAACTCATCAGTCCTAGGTAAGCACACTCCAGCCACCTCTGAATGCATTGAACAAGGGTAGGTTAGGTAAGGATAAACTTAGGTACTGGTAGAATTTCTTTGGTGTCAGAGGCTACACTAAATGGACACATCAAGTCATTTTAGCTGCTTCTGCCTTATCAGGGGACCCAGTCTTACCAGACTGCATCACCTGAGGCAAGTCACGGCACCTGTTTCTTCATTTGTAAAATAAAGTCAATAATCCCTTTGTAATGGAGTTAGAAAACCCAGGTTCAAGTCCTAAACACATCACATACTGGCTGTGTGACAGACAAATCATTTTCTCTTTCTTATCTTTTCTATCTCATAGAGGGATGTGGTTAAGGAAAGCACTTTTAAAACTACTACATAGCTAGGATCTATTATTATTGTTTTGAAAGAAGAAATAAGTGGGACTATTATTACTAGTGGCTCAGGACATGGTAGGAGGGCTAAGACCCTAGCAGCAGCTGGTCGAGCAGGAATTGTGCCAGATGTAACCCTCCTCTTCTCTTCCCTCCCCCCCCTTGCAGTGACCTGGTGGCTGAGATAAGGCCCAAACCCCTGTGAAAGCTGATCTCATCTGCCTGAGCAGGAAGAATAAAGGAGTGAGAGGCGACCCTGGTGCAGCTAATGAGCCCATCTGCCTGACATGGACACATCGTTAGCATCCCCCAGGGAACAGCTGGGAGCAGGAAGGGGGGAGAAAGAGAGGGATCGGTGCCTGAATGTAAATTATTTACGTACTCAGAGATGCAGTGGACCAAAGCGTTCTCTAAAGGGAGTACCCAGCAGGGGTGAGGCCCTGGAGGGGAAAGAGCAGGAAGGGTCTGAAGTTCTGTCCCAGTGGAGAGAAGGGAGAGGGTTCGGGGTTGGGGTAGGGGTCGGGGGAAGGATGCCTCTGCTTAAATAGCAGTAGTATTAATAATAACAGCTCATTTTATATAGTTTACAAAACTCTTCTTCCCCATCTCAGGTGCCATCTCCCACCTTCATACTTTCTTTCCCTCTCTCCCTTTCCTTTTCTATCTTCCTCTCCTCATTTCTCTGTTTCTCTCTCTCTCTCTCTCTCTCTCTCTCTCTCTCTCTCTCACCCTCTTCCTTCATCCCCCTTTCTTCCCTCCACCCCCTTAGCATTTACTTCTCTGTGTACATGCTGCATCTCCACAGTAGAATGTAGACTTCTTACAAGGCCTGCTTCATTTTTCTATTATTTTTCAGGCTTAATAAAGCGCCTTGAACACAGCACATCCTTAATGAATGTTGAGCTAAAAATTTTGTGAGGCAGGTAATCCCCCTATTGTTACCCTCCATTTTGTAGGTAAGAAAAAATGAGACTCCGAGGGAAAATGTTTACCCAAGGGTGACACGGAGATTATTAGAGTCAAGATTCAGACCCAGGACCTCCTACCATAAGTCTAGGACTTTTCCTCTTCCCATCAAGCAACCAAGCAATCAACGTTTATTAAGCTCCTACTACATGCCAGACACTGTGCTAAGAACTAGGCATACAAAAAGAGACAAAAGACAGTCTCTCCCCTCAAGCAGCTCACAATCTAATGGAGGAGACAACATGCAAATGTATACAAAACAGGATAAAGAGGAAATAATTAAAAGCGCTGGAATTGCTGAAAAGCACTGAAAAAGCAGTGGGTTGGGAAAGGCTTCCTGTAGAAGGTGGGATTTTAGTTGGGACTTTGAAGAAAGCCAGGAAGGTCAGAGTCAGAGCAGAGGAGGGAGAGTATTCTAGGCGCAGAGGACTGCCAAAGCAAATGCCTGGAGCAGAAATTTAGAATGTCTTGTTTGTGGAACATCTAGGAGACCAGTGTCACTGGATTGAGAAGACTGAAAAGTTAGGAGGGGACTTGGTTGTGAATGGCTTTGAGTGCCAAACTCAGCATTTTGTGTTTCATCCTGAAGGCAACAGGAAGCCACTGGAGTTTATTGGGCAAATGGGTGGCATGATCATCCCAGTGGTTTAGGAAAATCACTTTCGTGAGCCAGGTTGGCTGTAGTGTCAGAGGAGAGAAGGGGGAATATTCAAGAGATGTTGCAAAGGTGAAATTGACAGGTCTTGACAACAGATTGGATATGGTGGTCAGTGATAGTGAGCGGTCCAGGATGACTTCTAGGACTGAGAAAATGGTGTTTCCCTCTACAGCATTAGGGAAGACAGAAAAGGAAGAGGGTTTAAGAAGAAAGATAATAAATCCTGTTTTGGACAGATGCAATTTAAGAAATCTACTGGACATCCAATTCAAAATGTTTGAAAAGTAGTTAAGATACAAGTTTGGAAATATTTTTTTTCCAGAAACTGAGACATCATTTATTTTGGACATAGTCACAAAAATGAGCAGGATAGGTAGATTTGAGAATTATTAGCAAAGAGATGATAATTAAATCCATGGAACCTTATGAGATCACCAAGTGAAGTAGTTTAGAGGGAGAACAGAAGAGGGTCCAGTAGAAACCCCCCAAAGAACACCTATAATTAAAGGCCATGATTTGGAAGAAGATCCAGCAAAGAAGACAGAGGAAGAGTAGTCAGATAGGTAGAAGGAGAACCAGGAGAGAGATGTCCTGAAAATCTAGAGATAACAGAGTATCAATGAGAGAGTGATCAACAATGTCAAAGAATGCAGAAAAGTCAAGGAGAATGAACATTGAGGAAAGGCCATTGGATTTAGCAACTAAGATCATTAGTATCTTTTGAGAGACCAGTTTTGGTGAAATGATAAGGTAGAAAGCTAAATTGTAAGGGGTTAAGAGGAGAGCGAAAGGAGAGAAAGTAGTGGCAGCTATAATAGATGGTCTTTTTGAGGAGTTTAGCTGCAAAGTACATCAGAGATATAGGATAATAAGCAAGGATGGAAGAATCCAGTAAGGGTTTTTTCAGGACAGCAAAGACATGGGCATGAGCCAGTAGACAGGAAGTGATTGGAAAAAAGTGAAAGCATGAGGATGACAGAGGGGACAATCTGTTGGAGGAAGTTGGATGGAATGAGATTACTAGATCAGGTAGAGAAGCTAGTCTTGGTATCATCATGTGAGGCAGAGTGAGGAAGTGGATGAAGGCATCTGAGTGATAGGAGATGAGGAAGAAGGAGTTCACAGTCTCACTTTTTTTCTGTAAAATATGAGGCAAGGTTTTCAGCTGAGATAGTGGGGGAAGAGGGAGCCATTGGAAAATTGAGGAGGGGTGAAAAAGTTTGTAATAACCTCTTTGAAGAATGGGATAGTGAGTTGATAAAGAAGGTATAGTAGGATTGCTTATAGTAGGATAGCAGTGAGGGCCCAGTTGGTGTCATGTAAATGGCTAAGTGATTTTCTCAAGCTTCATTCATCAGCATGCATAGGTGTTAAGGTGATGAATGGTGAGAGTGCTCCAAGGTTACCCTCAGAAATAGGCAAAGGGGCTTCTGAGGAAGATATCTGGGACCCTAGAGCCCTGATCTAGAAATCAGGAGACCTGAGTTCTAATCTCAGCTCTGTCCCTAATTTTTAGTGTGATCTTGGTAAGTTACTCTCCCCTTTCAAGGTCTCAGTTTCCTTCTCTTTAAAATGAAGAGGCTGGACTAAACAATCTCTAAGGTCCCTTTCAACTCTGATAGTCTATGCTCTAGAGTATCTTCCACCTTTAAAATTCTACTATTCTTGGGGAATACCCTTCTTTTCCTTCTAAGAAATTAGCCCCCATCACTAGAAGACCTTAAATTTAATAATATTAGAGCCCAAATCCCGACTGACTGTGTTCAGCCTTTCCCAACATGCCTTGGCATGGTGTCACAGGATTGGGGTCATATTGCCCACAGCCTTTACCTTTAACTTAGAGGAACTGGGCCTTTGGTCACATCTATGGTCCCTCAGTCATTACTTGGCCTGGTTCTTTTCTAGCAAATGTCACCTTTCTCTGCCTATGTTCGAATTCCTTCATTCAAAAACCACAAGTTGTTTACACAAAATAATCTTGATTTGAACACAAATTCATCTCAAGTGAGGAATTATTTATTAAATCTAACATCCCATTTTTGGGAGGGAGGACCCCTCTGCTTCTTCATCCAGTGGTTACTTATGGAATCAAAGTTTTCAGCATTTAGGGTAGAAAAGGAAACTGGAGACTTTTCCAAAGGTGTCAACCACCTCTAGGTGCTTTATTTTGTTTTTAATTAAATATTTTATTGAGGCTTTTTTTTTAAACATTGCTGTCTCTTCCCCAGGATTCCCTTACTCTCAAAAGAATCTTCCCACACAACAAAGACGTGTAACCAGGCAAATAAGTCAGCACAGTGGCAATGTATTCATCTCACAAGGTGGGCTTAATTTTGTATCTCATCAGTCTATCACTTCTTTGCTGAGAAAAGGGAAATGTACATCACCAACAGTTCACTGAAGTCATAATAGTCACTGCATTGACCAGAATTCTACCTTTTGAAAGCAACTATTGATATTTTTCCTTTTTAAGTAATAATAGCTAACATTTATGAAGCACTTTAAAGGTTGTGAAGCACTACAAATATTATCTCATTTGATTATCACAACAACCCTGGGTGGGAGATTATCCCCATTTTACAGATGAGAAAACTGAGTCAGACAGAGGTTAAATGACTTACTCAAGGTTGAATAGCTAGGCAGTGTCTGAGACTGAATTTGAATTCCTGTGTTTTAGTCCAGTGCTCTATTCATTGCACCACCTAGTGGTCTTCATTTCCCAGTATAACCCATTCCACTCCCCAACTCAGAAAACTATCCCTTATGATGAAAGAAAAAAAAAAGAAAAAACTAACCAACACATCAACCAAGAAAAAACTAACCAACACATCAAGCAAGAAAAAACTAACCAACACATCAACCAAGAAAAAACTAACCAACACATCAAGCAAGAAAAAACTAACCAACACATCAACCAAGAAAAAACTAACCAACACATCAACCAGGAAAATACTAACCAACACATCAAGCAAGAAAAAACTAACCAAAACATCAACCAAGAAAAAACTAACCAACACATCAACCAAGGAAATACTAACCAACACATCAAGCAAGAAAAAACTAACCAACACATCAACCAAGAAAAAACTAACCAACACATCAAGCAAGAAAAAACTAACCAACACATCAACCAAGGAAATACTAACCAACACATCAACCAAGAAAAAACTAACCAACACATCAA
>CM053769.1:343998388-344153662 GCA_028658325.1 Potorous gilbertii | reverse complement strand
GCTTACTTCCCTTTGCATCAGTTCACCTCATATACATCATTATATTCATTGCATAAATTCATCTGCTGCTTCTGCAAACTTTGATCTGTATTAGTTCATACAAGTTTTCCTAAGTTTCCCTAACTCCTTCAGATTCATTATTTCTTAAGACAAAGTAATGTTTCATGACAGTTATATATACAAATCCATTCAGCCAATCCCCAGTTGATGGGCATCCACTTTGTTTTCAGTTCTTTGCTCTCACAAAAAGTGCTGCTACAAATATTTGTGTGTGCATATCTGTGCATGTATGTATGTGTGTATGTATATACAGGATTTGTCTTTGATCTTTTGGGGGAATATAACTAGCAATGGCATCACCTGGATCTTCAATTTAACGATGATTCTAATATAAAGCTCAGTTATTTCCCAGAACAATTGAACAAATTCACAGCTCTACCAAATAGTGCATTAATCTGGCCACAGTCCCTCCAACATTTTCCATTTTTAAATTTTCTTATTCTTGTCAATCTGATGTATATGAGAATTGTTTTGATTTCCCTCTCTTCTAAGTGATTTAGAACATTTTTATGTTGTCGCTGATATTTTGCATTTCCTCTTCTGAAAATTGCCCAACCAAACTTTTGAATACACCAATCATGATAAAGATGAACACAGTGGGTGCAGAATTCCGTGTGTGTGTGTGTGTGTGTGTGTGTGTGTGTGTGTGTGTGTGTGTGTGTGTAGAGAGGGGAGAAGAGTGGTGCTATATTCACACATACATCAGTAATTCTACTTGTTTCCTTCTGTATCCTCTTCTTTGGGGGGAGAATGGCACAATCTCACCAGACTACATCATTCCCTTACAAGTGCACAGATTTACAAGGCTCGAAGTAGGAACAAGTTATTCATAGCTTCCCGTTATTGATTCCCTTACCTGTCACTCATCAGTTCACCTTCCTACAGCCCTCTCCAGCTTCCAGCAAACAGCTTTCATTTCCTTTTTCAGAAGATGATCTCTTCTTTCCACCAGCACTACAGCTCCAAAACACAGCTCCATTTTTTAAAAAGTCTTCTTTTGCAATGTTTAGTTCCTGAGACCACTGGTCCAGTAACATACACTGGCTGCTTGTCTTCTCATCTTCACTGCTAAACCAGCTTGCGGGTAATTGACAGGCCTCAAACCCATCAGTGAGTTAGAGGGATGTTTACTCCAAGCACATGAAGCCTTCTGTGGTGGAATGGGCAAATGAGAAAAATTGGTTCCAGTGACCATGAAAAGGCAGTGGAGCACTAGAGGCTGGTCAAACATTAAAGATGCCAAAGTCATTCTCTGCATCCCAAAACAGTGCTATTCATCTTAAATTTTATCTTGCCACTGGACTTCAATGATTCTGGAAGAGAGAGTAAGGCTGATGACATCACCCCATAATGTCACTGGTCCTCTTTGAAAATGAAGAACGATCAACAACAGTAGCATCTTTACTGGTACTTCTCATGGTTCTAGAATCTCAGAAGAAATGTACTCTCGTATGTGCTGATAAATATTTAACAACTAGGGATTTTTTGCTAGTTACACTTTTAAGCTTAATCTGTATTATTAATATTTTCTTCACTGCTTTCTTAAGATTAGAAAATCAACAAAACAACAAATCAATCCCTGACTTGTAGGATTTGTCAATTTCTAAAGTATGAATGCTCACCCAAAAATTTAATAATCAGCAGTTTGGGCTGGCTCCAGCATACCACTGTGCATTTCACTTTCTGTCCCAAAAGTCTTTCAGGGTAATTCTCCCTAAAGCAACTGGTCAGAGTTATTAAAATTTCCTAATGCTAATTCCTGAAATATCTAGGGAAAGCTGGAATTTGAGACACATACTCCCCCGCCTAAGCAATTCAATATATTAGGAAGAGAAAAATTTGTTCTCACTGCTATATAATAAACAAGGTGTTTTATTTAAAAACTTTTTCTATTCAAATTTATTTTATTTTCAGCTTTGGATTTCCTCCCTTCCCTCACCTACTGAGAAGGCAAGAAATACAAAACACATTACAAATATGAAGTCATTATGTGAAACAAATTTCCACATTAGCCATGTTCTAGAAAAAATAACACAGAAAAAGAAAGAGAAAAAATACGTTTCACTCTACATTCTGAATCCATTAGTTTTCTATCTGGAGGTGTACAGACATTTTCATCATGAGTCCTTTGTTTGGTCATTGTGCTGATCAGTTATCAAGTCTTTCACAGCTGATTATCGTTATAAGATTGATATTACTTTGCAAGTTGTTCTCCTGGTTCTGCTTACTTCACTTTGTATCAGTTCATACAAGTCTTCCCAGATTTTTCTGAAACTGTCCCCTTCATCATTTTTTACAGCACAATAGTATTCCATCCCATTCATATACCACAATTTTTTCAGCCATTCTCCAGTTGATGGGTACCCCCTCAGTTTTCAATACTTTTCCGCCACAAAAAGAGCTGCTACAAATATTTTTGTACATATGAGTTAAACAAACTTAAAAAAAAAAAGAATAATGAAATCTACAAAGAATTAAAGTTGAAGGTCACTCAAAAGACAATGGTGAGGCACATGATGAACTTGAACAGACTGAAAAACCACTAAGGAATTATTCAGGGTAAGAGGTGTAAATGATGTCTTTAGAGAGATTGTTTCCTAGGGTTAGAAAAAAAGAATTAGATACATTTGGAAAGGGAAAGATAATGGCTGCATAGCCTGTGTACTACATTGCTATTCATGCAATGTCAAGTGATATGGAAGAATGCCCTCAGTGTGTTGGGTGGATCTCCTTTGTTAGATTTATAGATGGACCAGAGTCATACAGAATGGGCAGGGGTGAATGGGTTGCAATCTGCATTATTGAGGGAATGGTCACTTTGATGCTATCATAAATCCATCAGACTATTGAGGTAAGGATGGAAAGCAATTTGGAGCCAGATAAATGCCAGACTAAGGAAGTTGTGTTTCATGCTAGAAACAGTTCACAGATACTGAAGATTTTTTTGAGCAAAAGAGTGACATGTTCAGATCTGTGTCTTAGGAAAATTATTTTGGCAGCTGTTTGGAATAATAATTGAAGAGGGGAAATACAGGTGACGGGGAAATTAATTTAAGAGGCTTTTATAATCTCTAGGTGAGAGATTATACCTGAATAAGAAGGGTATCAATGTGAGTGGACAGAATAGAATGAATTTGAGAAATGTTATGGAAATGATATTGACAACTGATTGGATTTAGGAGGTTGAAAGAGAAGATTTAAAAATGACTGAGGTTTCAAACTTTGGCTGGTTGGGGGGTGGCGAATATTGCTTCAACATGTTATTGTTGTTATTGAGTCATTTCAATCATGTCCAACTCCTCATGACCCCATTTGGGATTTTTTGGGCAAAATTACTGGAGTAGTTTGCCATCCCTTTTCCAGCTCATTTACAGATGAGGAACTGAGGTAAATAGGGTTAAGTGTCACTTGCCTAGGGTCACACAGCTAGTAAGCTCTGAAGCCAGATTGAAGAAGATGAGTCTTCCTGACTCCAGGTCTGAACCTCTATCTAGCACCACCTAGTTGCCTCAGGACCTCAAAAGAAATGGAATTTTGGAGAAGAAAGAGGTTTGTTTAATTTTAGACATATTGAGTCAGGATGCCAACAAGACATGTATTTCCTGAATTGGCATAAGGCATATAGAAATTTAAACAAGAGGTGTAGGGGTGTTCAGAGAGGACCAGTCCATTTGAATTGTCTTGGAAAGATTCTGAGGATCACCTGGCATGATAAGGTACCAGACACTGAAGTTCTTGATCGAGCTGAACTGTCAAGTATTCAAACTATGCTTCAGAGAGCGCAATTCTGATGGTCTGGCCACATTGTTCGAATGCAAAATGTACACTTGCCAAGAAGACTATTTTATGGAGAACCTGCATGGGGCAGGTGATCACATGGGGGCCAGAAGTAACAATACAAGGACACTCTCAAGGTCTCTCTCACGAACTTTGGAATTGACTGTGCAACATTGGAGACACTGGCACAGGACTGCTCAGCATGGCGTGCCCATATAAGAAAAGGTGCTATGCTCTTTGACCAAAGCAGAATTGAGACAGCACAAAGTAAACGCAGGATGCGCAAATTTGGGATATCCACTCCAAATATTCATATAGACTATCTGTGCCCAACCTGTGGTAAAAGCATTCTGAGCTCATATTGGTCTGATCAGTCACAGTCGGACACACTGAAATTTAACTTTACAATGGTGATATCATTTTGGTCCTCTTCAAAGATGAAGGACAACAACCAACCAATCATATACATACACACATATTCATACACACACACACACACACACACACACACACACACATATATACACATACACACAGGTATATGTGTATGTGTATATATATGTAGATGTATATGTGTGTATATATACACATATATAATTATATATATATATATATATATATATAAAAAATGTTATGTCTAAGTAGTTTTTCTCTCTTCTAGAACAAAGTAACAGTCTTGTGCTTAGATCTGAAAAGACAGGAAATATCTATATGACTGTGTTGCAAATTAATCTCTCAAAGACTCAATTTCCTCTTCTATAAACTGAGGGAGTTGAGTTTGATGGCCTTTGAGGTCCTTGCCAGTTCTGTAGCTATGACCCTATGATCTGTCCAGGTCCAAGATGAGAGGGAGAAGCTTAATCTATGAGCTTTTAGCTTGATGTCAAACAATGGGGAACCAGGGCAATTGTCTATCTTAAGGATTTAAGATGAATGGTAGACAAGGAGTCACTAGGACAAAAAAATTAAAAGAGGAGAAACTGGATCAATCTTGAGAATTTAAGACCAATGATGAACAAGGAATCATTGGGACAAAAATATACATATACATATCTATACAACTATCTATTTACATATATGCATTTTCTTTATATATATGTATACATAAATAGGTGGTGCAATGGTTAGAGTGCCAGGTCTGGAGTCAGAAGACCTGAGTTTAAATCTAGCCTCAGACACTTACTAGCTGTGTGACCCTGGACACTTAATCCTGTTTGCCTCAGTTTCCTCATCTGTAAAATAAGCTGGAGAAGGAAATGGCAAACCACTCCAGTGTCTTTGCCAAGGAAACCCCAAATGGGATCATGAAGAGTCATATATAACTGAAAATGACTGAACAACAAGCATGTTGTTGATGTATATATTTTCTTGTTTACATATACAAAGAAAATACACACACACATACTTCCAATCAGCCACTTTTACAATACTACCAAGTTCTAAATGCATGATGCAGTGGTACACACTGGCCTTGTACTCAGAGGACCTGGGTTCTGTGTGATTTTGGAAAAATCACTATATTCCTTTAAGCCTCAACTTCTCATCTGTGTAATGGAGGGTTCAGGCTAGATAGTCTCCAAAAACCCTTTGACAGTTTAACTGGGTATGGGAGAAAGGCAAGAAAGATGGAAGAGTCAAAGACATCCCCGAGTTTACAAATTAGTCTAATATGTCCGATCAATTTCTGAAGTAGGGGGAAGAGGGTAGAATTGGTGAAATCATAGAATTCAGCACTCTATCCGTTGTACCTTACTCTAATTCACTCATTTTAGAGATGAGGGACTTCTAAATTACTCCACAAACTATAGTCTCTCCTCATCTCTCTTCACCCAATCTGACACAATGTGGTCGTAGTCACTTTGTCAACAAGCATTTGTTAAGTACCAGTTACATGTGAGGCACTATGCTAAACACTGGGAATACAAAGAAAGAAAAAAAAAAACATGGTCCCTGGCCTCAAGGAGCTTACATGCTAATGGGGAGAGAGCATGCAATTAACTATGTACATATAAGATACATACAGTGTAAGTGGAAGGCAATCTTGGAGGCCAGGCACTAATGAAATGAGGGGGAGGAGGAGACAGACAGGGAAAGTCCTTCTGAAGAAGGTGGGATATGAGCTGAGTCCTGAAGGAGGCCAGAGAATCTAGAGGTAAGGAAGGAAGAGTATTCCAGACATGGGGAAAGAATCAGAATCAGAAAATGGAGAATCTCCTATGAAGACGAGCAAATAGATAATTGTGGGTTGTAGAGTACAGAAAGGGGAATAAAGTTTAAGAAGATTGAAAGGTAAGGGGGGAGGTCATGAAGGGCTTTCAATGCCAAATGGGGCATTTTTTATTGGATCCTGAAGGTAATAGAGCGCCACGATCAACCTGTACTTTAGGAAAATGATTTGGCCACTGAGTGGAGGTTTGATTTGAGGCAGGGAGAACAATGAAAAGTTGATTGCATTAGTCTAGTCATAAGGTGAAGAGGGTCTGCACCAGGCTGGCAGTTGTGTGAGTGGAGAGAAAGGGACAAGGCTTGACAACAGATGGGATGTGTGTGATATATAAGCAAGTTTTTCAGTAGAAAAGAAATTGGATTTATAAATAGGGGAAGGGTTGAGAGTTGGAATTGGTTGTTTGACCACTACACCTCCAAAATATAAGAAAGTAAGAACCTCCCCCCAAAAAAGAAGAAGGCCCTGTTATAAAGTGTGAGAAATGTCCTTGATTGAATTAGAATTTGGACGTTATGTGGGCAAGAGATTGGTCCTGTCCTGGATCACCCTTAAAAACAGTTCCAGAGTTAATGTGAGAGTTCAAGATATAAGTGAAATGCATCCAACAGGGACACACATGAGAGACACACAGTCTTCAGAAAAACACAGACTCAGGGAAGGAGTCTAGTTGAGGAAGTTGTGTCAGAACCAAGTTGTGGGCAGAACTTCTGGGAGCAAAGAAAAAACCTGGCTGTGGACTAGCCTGGCAATCAAGAATCAAGCTGGTGAGAAAATCATACCTGGGAGCACATCTAGGTGATCTGCCCAGCAGAGATACTGCTAAGAGGAACAGCAGGAGGAGAGAAAGGAAATCAAGGCCCTACAGTAATAGCCGTGGGAGTTGCCTTATTTTCCTGTGTTTCCTACGTGTGGGACTCACTGCCATTATACTTATAAGTTTGTACTCACTCTTCCCACTGTGTGTATTTGTGGGAATGCATATTCCAGGCTTATGGAAGGAATATTTTGAACCTACTGTTTTTACTATGCCATCTTCAGTAAGTGTTTTTGTTTTGAGTTAATTGTTAAGAAGATGCCTGGAGGTTTGTGAACTAAAGTTTTAGGATTGTAGACCCATAGGATATACTTGAAACTTGGGAGCATCTAGTCCCTCTCCTACTCTGGGGGTCTAATCTGCAACCTTCAGGATGAGGATTAGCTCCCAGAGAAGGGGCTACACAGAATTTAAGAATCTCAGTGTTGGACAGAGCCATAAAGGCCATCCAAGCTAACTAATACTTGAAATTGTTAGAAAGTTTTTGCTTAAATGTACTTAAATATTTATAATGACAATCCTGGTTTGGGACCAGAATGAAACTGCGTGTATTCGTCCTTCCTTGGTGAAGAAGACCATGCCATCAGAGAAATAGTGACATGACTTGCACTTGACTTTGTTTTGAGCGAGGGAGGGCTGTGCATGTCACCAGCCTTACTTCTCCTCCAGAGCCATCTGAATCCAGTGACCAGATATTCATCAGGATGACTGGAGATGACCCAGGATGAAGCAATTGGGGGTAAGTGACTTGCTCAAGGTCACACAGCTAGTGAGTGTCAAGTGTCTGAGGTGAGATTTGAACTCAGGTCCTCCTGACTCCTGCACTGGTGCTCTATCCACTGCACCACCTAGCTGCCCCTATGAATGAAACTGCACAAATTATCAGAAAGCTGGGTAAAGTGTGTGTGTAGGATTTCTCAGCCCTATCCCTAAACCATTTTTTTTTTTATAAATGAGACTAATCCTAAAGACATGTGGTGATCATGGCAAAGATCTGAAGGACTAACCTTTACATAAAGCTGTTTTAATAAATCATGTAATCACTAGAAAGTTGATCATCTAAGTCTTATAAATGAAGACAATTGGTGGAAAGTAAAATGTGGACTGAGGGTTTTAAAGGATAGATGACTGATTTTCTAGTTTAGTAATGCTGGGATATATTCTATATCATATACCTAGAGCCATATGAAGTTCAGTGATAAATTTAAGGTATCATGAAATGGTATAGCTCCATGAGCCTCTGTGTTATGAGTTCATAGGCTGAATGGCCGGGAGGGTGGGGGGAGCCTTTTGGGAAGGTGGTGCATGAATACAGAGTAACTTGGCTGGTAGACCCAGAGTTGAGCCACTTCGTGGACATATTCCCTTGTAGGGTAATTAATTTTATTGTTATTCAATTGTTTTTCAGTCACATCTGACTCTTCATGACCCCAGTTGGGGCTTTCTTGGTAAAGAAAATGGTTGGTTTGCCATTTTCTTCTCTAGCTCATTTTACAGATGAAGAAACTGAGACAAACAGGGTTAAATGACTTGCCCAGGGTCATGTAGCTAGGAAGTGTCTGAGGTCAGATTTGAACTCATGAAGATGAGTCTTCTCAATTCTAGACCCAGGACTCCATCCACTGCACCGCCTAGCTGTCAGGGCTAATTAATTAGCAAATTAATTCATTGATAGCCTGCTTTTCTGAAGTTTTCAAAGAGTAGGAAAAAGGGCTGTGGAATAACACCAAGTGTACATACACCAAGCCCAGACCACCACTAGTGATGAAGCCCAAATCTGTCTCTTTCAAACTTATATATACTTATTAGTCCTGGTTTAGGGTCAGAAAACCCAAGTTTTAGAGAGGACCCCCTTGTTACATCTGCTGAGGATAAGAATAGTATATGTTGAAGGTCAAAGACTGTAATTTTGCTTCCTTGATAAAAGTATTATAGTTCTTATAGCAATTCCTTTTCTTTCAACATACCAAATTATTTGCACCAGAAAATTCCTAAAGCAGTGAAAGCTAGATAACAAAAGTGTGTTTAGTTAAAAGTTTTGAAGCTGAATCACCTCATTTTACAGAGAAGGACCTTTTTCAAGGTCATATAGCTCCTGTAATGATCATCATCTAGCTTTTGACTCCTCCAGCCCACAGGGAGCTCTTCCCTTCTAGGTCCGGCTCACGACTGTGACTTAAGCCGAGAGAGCCTGAACCTCGGCTTCTGGGAAAGTCCGTCCCCCTCGCACCATGTACCTGCCCCAAGCGCCACGGAGCACGGCAGATGATGACCAGGAGGAGCCAACGTTTCCTATGTGGCTTTGAGCTTCACAAGGTCCTCCGCCTGGGTGATGTCACTTCACCTTCACCCACCTTACGGATGAATCAAGGCCGGATTCCAGCGCAGCCCCTCCCGAGCCTAACTAACGCCCCCTCCCCCGCCCGCCAGCGGCTCTTGGCTCCCAGGGAATTCTGAGGGCTTTCTTTCCCACCCAGAGAAGAGACACGAAGACGAGGGGAGCAGGGCGGAGCGACACCCTGCTCCTGGCCGCCTCCTCCCCAAGCGGCCCCTGCCGCCCTGCCCACGAGGAACGGCTCGTGCTCTTGTGTCCGCTCCACTCTCCCAGCTTAGGACTCGCCACGAGTCCCGGGCGTCCGGGAGAAGGTGACCCTTCACCCCTCGTCACTTTCGGACTTGACCTCCGGAGCAGAGACGGAACTCCACCTGACGGAGGCGCCAAAGTACCTGTCTTTCCCCGGCACAAGTGCGTCCCCGCCCACCTCCCTCGAGGCCAGAAGGCATCGTCACGTGGCCCCCAAGGCCGGCCTCACCTTCGTTGCCCCGCCCCGCCCCGCCCCCAGGCGTGCGTCCTGACCTACGTGCCCTGCGCGCGCCGGCGGCCACGGGGCCTACGTAGCGTGCGCGGGTTGGTGGCGCATGCGCACAGGGAGACTGCCGAACCGCGCCATTGCCGGAGTCATGTTGGGGTCGGAAGCGGAGCGTGTGCTGCTGTACCTGGGGGAGGTAGAGGAGCTGGCTGAGGAGGTGCTGGCCGACAAGCAGCAGGTTCGCGAAGGGCCCACGAACGAGAGCGCGCTTCCAACTTCCTGCCCTCCGTACTCCTCCTTGCCCAAAGAAGGAAACAGGCCCGGGGGCGGAGGATGGGGGGGAGGACTGGGGAGGATGACCGGGCCAAGACTGCGCCTCTGATAACCCTCCCCCCTCTCGGCCCCACCCTGATGTCTGGCTTTCTCCTAGATAGTGGACCTGGACTTGAAAAGGAACCAGAACCGGGAAGCCCTGAGGGCCCTTCAGAGAGACCCCAGCCAGTCGGGTAAGCTGGGGGCGAGCGGGTCTGGGGTCATGCGGGTCACTCCCCGGCCTCTGCACGCCCTTCCAGGGGTGATCCTGGAGTCCACGTAGAGCCACCTACCCCCCTCCATCCCTGGGTGGAGAAAAGGGGCCCCTGCGCCGCTTGTTGGGAACATTCCCGCCTCGGGCCCAGCTTTGTGTTCCGAGCACTGACCCTGGGCCCTGAAGACTGTGCTTGGAAACGTCGGCTTCGGTGGAACTTCTAGGAATATTAAGTGTGAGCAAGACTGGATTTACTGTGGCTTTTTTCTTTAGGGTCAGTATCCGTTAAACATCTTTTATTCTGCATCAGGGCAGTAGAGCCAAGAGGGGAGGGGAAGAAAAAGAAAGCCAAATCAAGTGGGATATTTACATCCAGAATTCACATCACTTATATTGGGTCCAGAACACAGCGTATCACAATATATACAGTAAATGCCTTTGAGGACATGGATGTAAATTCCTTTTGTTTTTCGTTTGAGGGGTGTGATTTGTGCCCTTATTCTGGCTAGTCTCATCTTCGTAAGAGCCTTTCCTGATTGTCCATATCCTCCATCAGCTTCTAGTGTCCTCCCTCCAAACTACTTTAAATGTATTTGTATCTGTTGATATGCCACATAAGTACTTGTGGTTTCCTCCATTAGAATGTAAGCTCCTCAGAAATAGGAATTGTTTCATTTTTAATATTTGTGTCCCACAGTGCCTGGCACATAGTAGGCGCTTGGTAAATACTTGCTGATTTATCAAGCTGACCATGCACTCTTTACTATTTCAGAAAAAGTGATGGTTTGCTTTGGAAATATGTTCATCAAGCTTCCTCGACCACGGACAAAGGATATGATTGAGAAGGGTAAGGAGCCCCAAAATGTGCTGTGAATACCAGCTTCACCTCCTAAATCAAATTTGACATAGCATTTAGGCTCAGGTCTTAATTCAAATTGATCACAAAGTCTGAGTTCCAAAAGTTTAAGAGTCTTTGACCTGGAGTTTTAACTTTGGGGCATATACCTCAAAGAAGTCAAAGACAGAAAGGTAGAATGTGTGTGTGTGTGTGTGTGTGCGCACGCATGTGCATGCATGTGTGTGTGTATACACATAAATACGCATAGCATACGCATCCCAAATTATTCACAGCTACACTTTTTATAGTAGCAAAAAGCTTGAAACAGTGAGTATGTGCTGATTAAGGAATGGCTATAAGAAACAACAAGTACGAGGAATTCAGAGAAAGGGAACATATGTTTGAATTGATGCAGAGTGGAGTAAGCAGAAACAGTAAAATAATAAACACAGTGATTACAATTTTTTAAAAAAAGTCAGCCCCTAAAACCTTCTTCTTGGGGTCAGTTTTTTTGGAGGGAAAGGAGTTGTGGGGCATTAGTGCAGAAAGATGAAACCAGGATCTATATTCTTCACTGGGGAAGAAGGAATTGAACATCCTACCTTCCTGGTACAATGGAAGGAGCACTGGCTGGGCAGTCAGAATCTGGGTTCAAGTCCTACTTCTGCCTGAATTTGTAAAAAGACATTGCTGTCTGTGTGATCTTGGGCAAGACACAACTTTGCTGGGATTCAATTTCCCCCTTTTCAAGATGGACTAGGTGGTCTCTGATGTCCCCTTCAGCCCTAAATGTCTGATCCCTGTGGAATCAAAATTAATTAGAGTAGAATGATATGATTTGAAAACAAAGTAATTGACAGTTCTTGGTATCCTGCCCCGGAAAAGAAATTCCACAGTCTGACCAAGCCTCTCATATCCTTCCCTGTATACTACCCCTTTATTCTAGCCAGACCATCTCTTCACTTTCTATCTGGCACACCACTCCATGCTTTCTCATTTCTGTGTGTTTGATCTTGCTGTTACCTTTGCTTACAAGCATCTTCTTCATCTCATTGGTCTTCATAAATTATATACATTCTTAAAGGCTGAACTTGAGTCCTGACTCCTGCATCCTCCCATTTGCTGAGTCATTAATCTGCCACTCATTAGACAATTAAGCATTTCCAGCGAGGCATTCTCTTTGGACAGTCATTTCTTTGGCTAGATGGTATGTAGTACCTAGACATGTTCAATAATTCTTTGTTAATGGGAAGCTCTTGACATCAGGTTATAAGAATCATAGAAATGTCAGATTGCAAGCAATTTTAGAGACTTATCTAGTCCATCTCACTTGTTTTTCAAAGGTGGAGTCTTCAAGGAAAGTCATTTACCTGTGGTCACCTAGCAGTTTGTATGCAGGCTTTGTTTAATAAGTCTATGACTTCCTTCTTTCAGCCCAGCTTGCATTCTTAGCCTCAGCTAACTCCTCTTTTTCCTCCCAGACAACAGTAAGCTTCATCAGCCTGATTTTAACATTAGGCTGCCTCTCCCACCCTAAACACAACTGCCTTTTTTCTGCTATTCTTTGAGACCTTAGTAGAGCATAATAGAACTCTCATTCCCACTCCTCCAGATCCTTCTGTTGACAGGCAGTGTAGTGTTGTGTGGAGAGAATGCATGTCTTGCCAGGACACCTGGAATGAGTCTTGACATTGCCAGTAGCTCTGTGACTGTGGAGAAGTCATTTGCTTTCTCAACTTCAGTTTCTTCCTTTATGAAATAAAAATAATGCTACTTGCACTACCCACTTCACAGGATTTGGGAAGAAAGTGCTTTCAAAACCGCAAAATGTTCTGAAAATGTTAGCTGCTGTTGTTTTTTTGTTTTCAGATCAGGAGCACCTGGATGAGGAGATAGAGAAACTCCGGAAACAGTTGAAAGGGAAGGTCAACCGTCTTTTGGAAGCCCAAGGTAAGTTCATTCATGGGGACTGAAAAGTGGGAAAAGCCAAAACCTAAATCCCAGGTTAGCGTGAATCTCAGAGGCTGGGATAAAACAAGTGAATGTAAGCATCCAAAAAGTGAAGAAGAGGGGCATAGTGGGCTGGCATGTGCCAAGGGCCTGGGCCATTCTGAACTCTTTACCTACAACAGTAATCTAGACCCAATAAAAGTTTCCTCAGCTGTACTTTCCCATTTGTTATTACTCACTTTGGTTGCATTGAATTAACTTTTGACAAAAATTGAATCTAAGAGAGAGGGAAGGCAGATATGACCCATGGGAGATCTTTATGACTTCGGGTGAAACCAAAACTGATTCCTTTTCCATGGCAGCAATTGAAGTATATCAGTGGGCAGGAAAGCCCCTGAGATAAATGGGGAAATAAAACTCTGGGAACCCTCAAGAGTCTTTCCAAACCCAAGAGATGTGAGGGAATCATTGTTGCTTAGTTAGCACAAAACTGTTTTTGCTTAGCTTTTCTTATGATCCTATTAGTCCCTCCCATGACAGTGTATAGAAGCCAGGTAAGCTCTCTCAGCTAGAATGTGATAGGACCAGCCTGCACCTCCTCCACATCATTCTTATATTTCTCTGACCCATTGACTTGATTCTCCCTCTAGGTAAACCAGAGTTGAAAGGATTTAACTTGAAGCCCCTGAGCCAGGAAGAGATGAGAGCCCTTAATGTCATCTTGAAAGGATGAGGTGTGGCAACCAAGAACCAGCATGGGGACTTAAACCACTGACCTGCAGATGCCCGCAGAACTGCTTCACAACCATGGCAATAGGGTATAGTAGGAACTAGCTTCACATATCAGATAGCAGTTTGCTACTGAAGACTTTTGTTTATAGGGTTTGGCTGCTCTATTAAGGCCAGGAACCTACAGCCTGTTATTATCCACCCAGGACACCACCAGGGTGGGCCGAGACACCAAGCCTATTGATAGTCCTTGGAGAAGATCCAAAATGAGAGGCTGGGGCAGCAGCAGTGGGAGCATTAGAATGACTGCCACAGGCACTTCCAACAATGTTCTGCTGTCTGGAAGGGTGCATTTTTCCTTTGCCTCAGACCCACAGTTTGACTATTGTTCTAGGACTAGGGAAGGGAGTGGGAGAGAGTGAGCACTTCATTCCAGCATAACCCCTCCCTTCCTGCCCTGGCTGTGGGGAAAGGGTGGAGAAGAGAGACTTGGTAGGATGGTGATGGAGAGTTTATAACAGGAATAGAACAGTGAAGCTCAATGGTGGTTTGTGATAGACAGGAAACTTTCTCTGTTTGTGGTTCACCACACAGCTCATGCAACAAGTGCTGAAGACAGAGCTCCCATTTCCCAACACAACTCTTTCTTTTCAGTCCTTCTTGAGTTCTGATTACATTAGAGCTTTTAATGGACTCCCATTAATATCTTGTAGATCAGACTGAGACTTTGTCTCCGAAACCTCTCTTAGGCAAAGGGAAAATTCCCGGCAGTTGTTCCTTCGGTAATTGTAGGGCTTAGGGGCAACTTACTGAACATTTCCTGATGATAGTGTTCCTATCTACACTCCCATAGCTTCACAGAATTTCCCCAGAGCCCATTCCTCGAGGTGAACACACCACATAATACCAAATGAACTTCCAAACACCCATAAAAAACGGAGCAGTGTGAAGACCCTGGATGGAATATGCAGTATCTATGATCTGTGTTTGTTATGCCTGAGATAGCTTCCAGTGTTTGCAAATGGTATAGTCTTCTGTAGAGTCTGTGTCTGTGAGATCAGTGGTAACCCACTGTTAGAGGATGTTTTTTTACCTTGTATATAAACTACTGCATCTTGAATATGAGATCACTCTGAAAGGAAAGAAATGTGACTATACATAATCATTCAGGAATGTGCAGTTGTAGGTTGGAATGTGGTTTTCAGTTAAGCAAGACTGGGAGTGGAGGGAGGAAGAGTGAGGCTTGTATTGCAGCCAGTGACTCCTGACGTTGACTTAATGATGCCCATGACTGCACTGATCTCTTACTGACTCTTTCTGGTTGGGACCTCACATATCTCACTTAGGCTTCCTTCTCCCCACTCCAGCATGTTCGTTATTGGTTGTGTTAGAGAGAGTGCCTCCTGACCTTGAGTAAGGAGAGGCTTGGTCTCCCACTGCTACATGTGCCTTGGAGCCACTCACTTTCCTTCTTTAACTTCCTTTTTCTGTCAAATAGTGACTCCACCTTCAGATCTTAAGCGTGACTTCTGTGAAACCCTTCCTGATCTTTGGCAGTTTGGATGTTTCTTTCATAGTCTTTGAAATCTTACTTAATTAGCATTATCTCAGCCCCTCTCAAAGCACTTGAGTTTGTGTTGTATTATAGTTCTCTATATTCTTGGGTCTCCCTATGGGCTATGTAAAGGATTTGCAACGAGACTTTGCAATTTATGTCACCCCTAAACTTGTCATGATGCTTTGCATGAGTTTTTTTCTTTGTCTGGACCTGTGATTCAGCTGAAACAACTTCCCCAATACAGATCAATCACCATTTTGTAACTCAGATCCTTGTCAGGAGGGATTTTTTCACTGATTATACTTGGGTCCCCAACACAGTACTTCATAAGGTAAGGGCATAATAAAGTGATGATTAAATAAATGACATGCTCAGGGTCACATAGCCAGTATGTATGTATTGGAATTAGGATTGCTCTGTCCTTAGAAAGTGCATAATAAATGGCTAGTTGCTTTGTTAGTCCTATAGGATAGATGTGAAGAAAGCCATCCTGACATTAAATAAAAAACTGACCTTGGAAGTCAGGGAAACCTGGGTTCCTGCCCCACTCAGACCCATGCTGGCTGTGACTGGGTAAATCTCTTATTCTCTCAGGGTTCCATGAAAGTGTTGCAGAGTATTTGTTACACTGCATTAGAAGAGGGGCTTTCCTCAATAGATTGGAGTTCCTGATACCAGTGAAGTCACATGTAGTCCACATGGATGAGGAAACAGGTCCTGGAGGTTAAGTGACTTTTTTGAATTCCAACAGCTAATAAATGTTGGAGCTAGTCTTGTAATTGAGATCTTCTAACTTGGAGTTCACACCATTGCAACCTGGTGGAGGCAATTACTCCCTTGTCCTTCCTGAGCTGTTTCCCCATCTCTAAAACTGGGGTGACTCTGCCTGTCTGCCTGGAATGGAGGAGAGTCCTGTGAGCATATGTACATAGGTGATGTCCAGCACTTCAGCCAGCAGGATCCTAGCCAGATCAGAAAGAGAAGTCAAATGAAGATTTACTTTTATTAATAAAGTTCTCTCTAGGACTGCAAGGCTTGCTGCATTTCTGTTTGTATAGGTCAAATCTTTAGTTTCTGATACAGAACCAGTGCAGACTAACCCCTGTCAAGGTCACAAATCCATCCAGCTTCCCAGACTGGCACAGCTCCTGAGCACGCTTCACCCACAGCACATCCCAGAGCCAGCAAGTCCAGGAGGCTGATGGTTGGTGACATGCTGAGCCAGCAAAACTGTTGGCAGGCCTGAGAGAAACGGGAGGCACTACTCCAAAATTGGGAGAGGTCACTGGGCACCTGCTTGGGCTCCATTTCCCCCTGGCCCACCATGATTAGCTGATAACTTTCTTCTGGCTGTGAAGAGAACGGAAGAGCTGTCTCAGCTGTTTCTTTCGATCGTTGTTGCAGCCTGAAATAAAGCAAGAGGAGGGATGCTAGCAGGACCCCCTTATACTCATTGACTGCATGACCTGGAGCTGATACAGAGAAGAACATGGCTTTGGGCAAGCCTCAGTTTCTTCATCTGTCAAATAGGAATATGAACAGCCCATAGAGTACTTAAAGGTTTACAGATACACCTCATGAACTCTTCAGGGTAGAGTGCAATAGTTAACTACCCACATCTAATAGATGAGGAAACAGGCCTAGAAAGAAGTGATTTGCCCATGGAATGTGTCCTGATCAGCATTCCTTCCCTTGCTCCACCTCATACTATCCTCCCTCCAGGCAATTTCCAGGGAAGTGCCTTGAAAAGTAAGGCTTTAAAGAAATGAAAGCTGTTAACACTAAAGGTTCATGCTCTCTGAGCTGCTTTTGAAGGCTCTTCACAATATATGATGACTACATTCTGGGTCCTCTTTCATACTCCCATCCATGGGCCTGTGCTCTAATCCATCTGGATTACCTGTCACATCCCACACTTGCCCCATCCTATGCCTCTGCCCGTGCACATAGGGAAACCCCACCTAGATTTCATGACCCAGTCTAAACACCATCTGTAAGCAGCCTGCCCTGAATGTCCTTGTCCTCATGATCTTTCCCCATGAGTTCATCTGATTGGGAATCCATGGAACCATCCCTGCTTGCTTGGAGAGTTTAGAATGAAGCAGAGAACAGGCATTTTGGAAATGGCCCTCAGATCTGGGGAGAGCTGACGCAAAGGGCTTCAGAGCAGGGGGAAGTAGGTTCCCATGGACAAATTCTGGCATGAGGGAAAAACTCATTAAGGAGAATATAAAAATGAGAGAACAGTTCTGATGGGGACAAAGGAGTGTTGTCTAAAGAGCCATGCAAGTACAGAGAACTCACTGCTGACTCACAGGTAATGGAAATGTGCAAATCCAGTAGTTTTTCCACTAGACCCCCACCACCTCTCCTCCTACTTGTATTTCCCTGTCTCCAGATCATGTCAGGCTGGGAACATGACCCTCTGAGAACCTGCCGAGAAGCCCCACATACCCAGGTGGGTGTTGGCCACAAAGTTCCCAGTCCCTGACGTGTCGATGCCCTCTTCTCTGCTGACTGGTCCATCATTCCACATGAGATCAAAGCCGCCAACTCGCTTTTCCTTTCCTGTGAGCCTAGGGGACAGGCACAGCGGGGATAGTGGGGATGGCAGGGATGGGTAGCAAATGCCAGGATGGATGCAGCCCTCTGACAAGGGAAGCATCAGCCAAAGATCTAGGAGACTAGCATGAGTGTAAACGATAGGCCCTGTGAGGTCAGTGGTGTGAGGGTTTTGTGTCTACAGAGAAATCAGCCGAGGCGCAGAGGCCAAACAATTTGCTGAAGATTACAAGGCAACAATGTGGCAGAGTCAGAACCTGGACCCAGGTTTTCTGACTCAATTGTCCCTCTGAGAGGTGAAGGCTATAGAAAAGCTGTAGTGGGGTGAAGTTTGAGGAGAAGACACTGGGCTCATAATTAACAGCCCAATAACTGATGGCTATAGCATTTTAAGATTTCAAAGACACTCCTTATCTAGGATCTTATTTGATCGTCACAATAATCGTGATAGAGAGTGAAAACCCCTTCTAATGGCCATGGAGGTAGGGGGCAGGGGGACCCACACCTATGATTTCATTGTTGCTTGATATGGTGAACTTACCATTTGGAAATTCCCTCTTCCAGTGCCAATCATACATACCCTTATCTGTAACAAACAGCTTTAGAGAGCTACCTGGGGGCCAGATCATATAACCAGTAGGTGTCAGAAGCAGCATTTGAATCCAGGTCTTCCAGACTCAGTGAGATACAGCTGCCTTTAGTCTAAGTATTATTTATTACCTCCGTTTCACAGATAAAAAAAACAGGCTACCTAGGGTTACACAGCTAGCAAACGACAAAGTCTGGACTCAAACTCAGCCCTTCTGACTCCAGATGCTGTATGTATTCTTCCACATGCCACACTACTGGCTTTGAATTCCACCTTCCCTATTTGCCAGATTTCGCCTTTGAGAGCCTGTTTGTTCCTGTTAAGCTCTCCTTAATTCCCATGGCTGTTATGTGTATGTGTGTAAGAAAGTGCTTTGTAAATTGCATGAAAAAGGATCATCATCATTTTGATCATTTATATTACAGAGATCTCCATAAGAATCTCTACTGTTGTTTCTAGCCTTGACTGAAGGAGGGAGGAATCCCTGCAGTAACTGATCACCAACATGTTTCTGTCTCGGCCAAGGACAGATCTGAGGACTTTGTGTAGGTCTGTGCAACTCCCCCTTTGTTCAGGGAAGAGTCTAGCCTGAGGCCTTCGAAGGGAATGGATCTGGAGTCAGTGGCCCCAGGTTCGTATTCTAGCTCATCACCCTTAGACCTCAGACCAGCAACTTCCATTCTCTGCACCTCAGATACCCCATTTGGGAAATGAAGGGGCTGGACTGGAAAATCTCTAAGGTGCCTGCCAGCTCCAAAACCCCATGATCCTTCTTCACACTCTGGATTTCTCCATCATGCCCCGAGTTAGGTACCCTCCACTCCTAGCTCTCCAGCTTCTTTTTGTGTGTTGCCTTCCCCAATAGACTATAAACTCCCTAAGAGCAATGGCTGCCTTTTTAATATCCCTGGTGTTTGCTTAGAACGGTGCCTGACACGTGTCTTCTGCAAACTTCTGTATTAAGTGTTCCTCACCAACAATTATTCTTTTCCCAGTAGGAAAAAAAATTAGTGTTGGTTAGGTCTGCCTTAGGAGACTAGGGCAAGGACTTCTACCAACCTTTTTTTTTTTTTTGTATAGTTTAGCTATATAGAAAATAATGGACAGAAAACTTCCCTCAGAATCAGAAGACCCTGGTTTGAGTACTGACTGTCAAATTAGGCAAGTCATTTAACCTTCCCTTCATCCTCCTCTCCTCGCTCTCTAAGACCATAAATTACAAAGAAGGTGCTGATCTGCTTCAGAGAGCTCAGCAAGAGTTCTCTACAATGAAATCACAGCTAGGTCTGTTAAAAAAAAATTAGCTCCAGTTTGCATCCATAGGTCAGGTATATCTTGAGTTGTAAGACAACTATGTTCTTGAACAGTTGAATAAATCACATTTTAAAAATTATAATAATTAGAAAAATGCAAAGTAAAACTACAAAGTGCTACCTTATACCTATAAAATTGGCTAAGATGACAGAAAAGGAAAATGACAAGTGATGGAGGGGCTGTGGGAAGACAGCTATACCCAATGCCCTGATGGTGGAACTATGAACTGGTCCAGTCATTCTGGAGAACAATTTGGAACCATGCCCAAAAAACTATTAAACTGTCTATACCTTTTCAATACCACTACTAGGTCTATACCACAAAGAGATGAAAGAAAGAGGAAAAGGAGCCATATGTACAAAACTATAGCAGCTCTTTTTGTGGTGGTAAAGAATTGAAAATTGAGATATCTATAACTGGGGAATGGCTGAACAAGTTGTGGTATATGAATGTAATGGAATACTAGTGTGCTATAAGAAATGATGAAGGGGAGAGTTTCAGAGAAACGTGGGAAGACTTGTATGAACAGATGTGAAGTGAGAAGAACCAGGAGAACAAAGTACTTAATAACAGCAATATTGTAAAGACTTAGCAACTTTGCGACTCTGATCAGTATAATGACCAAACAATTCCAAAGGGCTCGAGTTAGAGACCTGACAGACCCAGAGGGCAGATGGAAGCATATTTTTTTTGTGGGGGGGACGGGGAGATAGAGATATGGTTAATGTGGGCTTTTTTTTTGCATGATTTTACATATTTTTAAGAATTTTATTTTTCTTGCCTTAATGGGTAGGGGGAAGGAAGACAGTGAGAATTCAGACCTGAAAATTAAATAAAACTGAATTTTTAAAAATCTTATGTTAAATGCATTGGGAAAAAATAATCAGCCACAAATTTGGGGGCATTGTAAGTGTACAGAAAGGGCATTGATTAAGGTGGGAGTCAGAAGAGCTAGATAATAATCCTGTCTCCAAGAATTAAGAAATTATTTTGTGTAAATAATGGTTTTCATATGCTTCAAGTGAAGGCCCCTCAGGGCTCTTTAGGTTAGCATCAGTGTCCCTACCTGGCCTCCATGTCTACAATGTGCAGTGTGTCTTCCAGAAGGCAAGCCTTGAGCTGATAGTCCTCCTGGCTGCTGGCAGCAAGGGACGGGGAGGCATTAACCTCAAGAAGCCATCTGAAGGTTAAGAAAAAGGAAGGTTGGTGATTTTTCAGTCCTGTCGTAAGATGCCAGATAACCCCAGATGGAACTCCTGGTTTATTCTCAACCCAGCCCACTGGGAAGAAAATGAATGTCCATCTACTTCAAGGAGAAATCAGCATCATTTGTCTCTATGATGATAATGGACCCTTTTTATGAATATTTTATCCTCAAAATGCTTTAAATACTTGTGATCCCCTTGTCAGGGAGGATTAAACTGAAGTGCACAGAAGGAAAACTACTTGTCCAAGATTATACAGGAAACCAATGGTATAGCCAAAGCTAGAACCCCAGTTGGAGCCCATTCCACAGTGCTGCCTCAGTGACTGTCTCAAGGTGCTCTGAGTCTCTAGATCTAAATTGTCATATTTGGCATGTGGAATGCTGGTTGCCTTATCTGCACCTCTTAAGTTGTGACCTAAGACAGGTGTTTACCTACCCTCTCTTGAGTCTGAATGGAGAAGGCTGTGTTATATTTGGCAACTGTTGGGGACTGGTGTTTGGTGTTCTTTGGGTATAGGGACAATCGGTACACACTGAGCATCTTTCTCCAAGCTGCATGACACATGGCCTGCTAAGGGAGAGGCTCTGTAGACACAAGTTTGGTTGGAGTCACACAGCTCTTGTCTTTATACCGGTAACAGTTAGATATGGACCATCCTGTAACCTACAAAATGACCTGCCCTAAGAAAAGGCCATTCTGTAGGATGGATCACACTGTAAAACAGGTCTCTTAGCTCAAATGAATCTGAATGAACTGTGGAACAGACCAACCTCAGGAATGGTCCGTGCTGTGGACAGGGCACCCTAAGCAAGGGGTTAGCCTATGGAATGGACCATTCCGAAGAATGGGCTGTCCCTGCCCACAATAAGCCTCTTACGGTTTGAGGTCTTGGTCGATGAGAATGTCATAGCCATATAGCTCAAAGCAGTGCTTATCACTGATGATGACTTTCTGCACGCTCTGCAGGCTTTTGATGAAGATGTTGTCCATGTCCTGAAAGAGTGTCTCCACGGCCTCCGGGCCATGCTTGGAGGTCAGATACTGGCGAAATCGCTGGATCATCCATTTGCAGCCCTGCCACAGAATCATGGGGTACATGGAAGGACCCTCAAGCTTCAAAATCCTGTAACTAGTTCACAGGGATCAGGGGAGATAGGAAAGATTTAGACCTAGTCCAACCCCATCCCATCCCCATCATTTTATAAAGGGGATAACGGGGACCCAAAGATGTGAAATGTCTGCCTCAGTCACAAAGGCAGCAAGTGGCAGAGTCTGGGTTTGAACCTGGGGCCTCTGACTCTCACTCCAGTGCTCTTTCTTCTGCACTATACTGTTCTTGAATACCTGGGATTATTTGGGGGTCCCTTCTGCACTATACTGTTCTTGAATACCTGGGATTATTTGGGGGTCCTGAACTGTCAGTGACAAGAGCCAAGTAATTAAGTGAGCATATTAGGGTTTAACAAAAAACCAACTCCTGAAAGGTATTCTTGGTTCAAATCACAATCAGTTCCACCTCTATCTCTATGGGAGAGCGTGTTCACAGTAATAAGGTAATCTCAGGCATAGAGTTTCTGCTTAACCCTCACCTAACCAGAAAATTCCATTTCAGTTCTGTTGTGCTGATAAGTCATTGTCTAGCTGTTCCCAGACACAGGCCCTACCCTCTGGGAGCTTATGGTTAGAGACACTGGAACCTTCCTTTTTGGTTCTGTGGTAGACTGAGTCTTTTGGGCCCTCATTTATTGGTTGAACTAAGTGATCTTTTGGGTCCTGGCATACAAGCTCTTCCTCATTTTTTTTCCTCTCAAGGTCTGAGTACAAAAAAAGTCCACCACCTAGGCTCAGTATCTTAATACCCTAGCTATCCGTCACGGATCAAAATATAAAGCTCAGAAGTGAACAGCTGTGTATGGGGTTTTTACAGAGTCTGTGAAAAAATAACCCACAGATCACAGAATCTTGAGGCTGAAGGAGAAATCATCCAGTTTGTTTAACAGATGAAGAGAAACAGGCCAGGGGGATGAAGTACCTTGCTTAAGCTTACGCAGAAAGTTAGGAGTAGAACTGAGAGCTGAATCCATGTCTTCTGAAACTCTTACCCCCTTCCTTTATTGGGGCAGGGAAATTATATGAGCATCTAACTTCATATGAGAATCACTGTGATATATGGCATTGTAGGTCTACTGACATGTACCTGGTTGGGAGAGGTAGGCTATGGTGGATCAGTCTGGCTAAAGTCTTGCCAGTAGGAAGTTCTGGCACTAGAAACTGGTCAAGAGACCAAGGAGGGGCCCACACAGCTTGGAATGGAAGAGCCCAAGAACCTAGGCTGGGGAGCAGCTTTGTGTCTGGATGTTTCTTCTGTAGGGTGCCCAGGCCTTCCTGGGCTCATTTGCCAGGAGGCAAGACTGGCCTGGAGGGCCACATGACAAGGGCCCATATAAGACTCACTGGCTCAGCCACTCAGCAGTTGGAGGGATTGTAGCAGATCTATAGTTGTTGGAGTTTTATATTACTTCTTTTCAGTGCTAATGAAGCCCTTTTGCAAGGAAAAATACAAACCCCTCTCTCAAAATGAACTAAGAAGAAGAAGAACATGGTAGAATGGAGAGACAGTAAGAGAGAGCAAGCTGGAGTTGGAGTCAGAGGACCTGGGTTCAAATGACACCTCTGTCATTGTCTGTGACCTTGAACAAGTCACTTCACTGGGCCTCAGTTTCCTCATTCATAAAATCAGAAGGCTATACAGTCTTAGAGGTGCTTTTAATCTCTATATCTATGATCCCATGAAGGATGCCCCCAAACCAAACCAAAGACCATCCAGTGGGAGCAGAAGACATAGAAGATTTTTTTCTCCAATAACTGGGGGTTAGGGGTAAGTAAGGAAGGGCAGAAAATAAAAGGGGCAAAAAAATCCTCTGAGTGAGTCAAGAGTCTAGTGTGGAACCTCCTCTGCCTTCAGGTTCAGTTCCTCTCAGAGTCCACCCCAACAGAGCCATCCAGTAGAATGGACTGCCTGGTAGAACAGGTTTTCTTCCTTGAAGGAAACAGCCCCTTACCCCAAGTCCCCCAAGGCTTCAGATGTGAACAAGGACATAATGGCCCAAGAACCCTTGCTCCCAGGAACCCGGCCCCCAGGATGTTTGTCTTTGGTCTGTATCACTGGGTCAGGGTGGCAGTTACAGATGCTCTCACCTTCTCTGGATCATAGTCAGGGGATGTCTTCTGCACAGCCACGTTGGTGAGGTGAACATCTGATGAAAGTCAGCAGTTAAGGTCTATGACTAGAAGCTAAGAAATTCTTCTCCCCACAACTTAGCAGGGAGCTACCCATGTCCCCAAGCTTCCCACATTTATCTTAGTGGTGAGTTTTTCCATCCTAGGATGAAGATGAGAAAGAAGCTGCATTTAGAACCACAGAATCTTATAAAGCCAGAGAAGTAGTGGGCTACCTCTCATTCATTTCAATTCTACGAACATTAAATGCCACAGGCATTGTGTCAGGTGTTGAAAATCTCTAGGCAAAGGCTGGACATCTTCAAAGGTGTTGTAGAAGAGATTCTTGGTCAGGCACAGACTGAATTGGATAGCTCCCAAGGTCCATTCCAGGTAACTCTGATATTCTCTGATTCTGTAACCACAGATCCAGAGCCCTTCCAAGATGGGAAGCCCACAAGAAATCCATGGACTAGATTTAAATTAGAAAAAGAAAAGAGCATAGGCCAAGGAACACAGGGGATGGTGGAAAGTTGTCTGGCAGGAAATTCACCCAGTCTTCTATACCCAATCCTAATCTCTCCTGAACACTAAAGGCCTGCTCTACATGGCCCTACCTTTTGAGGTTCCTTTGGCACCTCAAATCAGCATGGCTAAAATAAAACTGATAATCATTCTCCCTAACTTCCTCTTTCAAACTTCCCTATTTCTGTTCAGGGCTTCATCTTCCCAATCAGGTTCATAACCTCAGAATCATCCGTGACTCCCATCTCCAATACGGTATCTCCCACACACACTCAGTTGTTAGGCATTTCCCATCCTATACCTTGACAATACCTCTAGCATCCATCCCTTTCTCTCTGCTCACCAAATCAGCACCTTAGTTCAGGCCCTCATCTGGTCTTACATTTGAACAGTAGCCTCCATATTGGGGCAGCTAGGTAGTACAGCGGATAGAACACCAGTGCAGGAGTCAGGAGAACCTGAGTGCAAATCTCACCTCAGTCACTTGACACTCACTAGCTGTGTGACCTTGGGCAAGTCACTTAACCCCAACTGCCTCATCCTGGGTCATCTCCAGTCATCCTGATGAATATCTGGTCACTGGATTCAGATGGCTTTGGAGGGGAAGTGAGGCAGGTGACCTGCACTGCCCTCCCTCACTCAAAAAACAAAGTCAAGTGCAAGTCATGTTATTATTTCTCTGAGGGCACAGTCTTCTTTGGCAACAAAGGACAAACACACAGCCTCTATATAGTCTTCTTTTTTTTTGGCTTTCCCTCTCTAATCCATTTTGCACATTTGACCAGATGAACTTCCCATGTTACAGGTCTAGTCATATCACTCCTCTATTCAAAAAACCCTCCCTATTGCTCCTATGGTAAATACAAACTTTTCAAGTCTAGAGTTTAAAAGCCTCCAGAATCTGATTGTAACCTACTTTTCTAGCCTTGTTTCATATTATTCTCCCTCATACATCTCTATACCAGCAAATTAGCCTATTAGGAATGTTGAGTTCTCTAAACTCAGCTTTTCACATCCAAACTTTGTGTAACCGCTTAAGCCATCCCAGATGTGTGGGTCATTTGCCCCAGGCAGTCCTCTCTTACCTCTCCCATGCCCAGAACATGCTCCCTCACAGTCACTTCTCAGAAATTTTGAAGGCTCAATTCACATGTCATCTTCTCTATGAAGCTTTGCTTCATCCCCTCTCCCACAGTTGTTAATATTCTCTCTCCAAACTTTAAAATGCCTTAGGTGTATACATATTGCTGACACTCAGTGTTCCAGGGTTTGTCGAGGATACAGTGATCATCAATACTGCTCAGTGTGAAGCGTGTATTGGAGAATCGAACAAAGCCATCTCGATATAACCAGGCCCGAAGCGGGATGTACTGTTGAGGAGAAGAAAAGCCAGACAGAGGGAGGAGAGGGAAGGAGGAGTGGACAGACACAGAACAGATGAAGACAAGACACAGTAAGGAGAAATGGGAGAGGAAGGGACAGTGAGGAAGAGGCAGGGAGAAGAAATCAATTGGAGTGGAGAGAAGGGAGAGATAAGATAGTGGGAGAGAAACAGTGTAGGAGAGAGTGTTGGAGAAAGATGGAAAATAGAAGGAGGAAGACAGTGGGTGGCAGAAAAATGGAGAGAGAAATGATGGAAGGCAGAGATACCAGAGAAAGGGAAGAAATAATCAAGAAGAGAGAGTGGAGACAAGGGGCAAATAGAGAAGCAAAGGTGAAGGGAGCAAAGAAGGAAGGATACCCAGGTGTCATGTCAGGAAAAAATTTGTTTCCATCCCCTGGAAAATTTAAGAATGTGCCTCCATCTAGCTTTTCAACTTACTTCCTTAGTTTACAATTAAACTGGACAAGAAAGTTCACACTGGGTCACCAGGGCTTATCCCCAGACTCAAACCACCTCCCAATGAATTCAGTTACTTACAGACATCACCAGGACATACACTCGCAGGTCAAATTTGCGCCCTATGGAGCAGAGAATTAATGTTAGGCATGTCACCTTTTTGATTCCATCCCCATCCCAAGACAATTAGCGTCACACAGAGAGCCTGTTATCCTGTAATCCTAACATAAGTTAGCTGGTTCAGAAGTGTGATGCCCTTCTCACAATGGCATAACAGAGTATGGATGGTTCAATGTCCCCATCCCCACTGCTGAAGCCACAACTCAAAGCACAGTACCACTTACACAGGATTTCTCATTTCCATTTCTTTTGAAATTACAGTTTCAATTATTGGTGCCACACTTTATCTCCTACCCACTATTCCCTCTCCTGGTGGATGAGGACAGGGTCTCAGAACAAGGAACCTCAAGGAGAAGTCAGGTCACCAACCAGTGTGTGCCTTTTGTTCCTATAACATATGGTTGCACCATTGATTGGTTTGGCTTAATTTTTTTTTTGTTAGAAGGGAAGGCTCATTGGAGGTGGGGGTGGGTATTCTGGAAAGAACTGCAATACAAAATCAAAAGGTCTTTTTAAATCAGATTTTAAAAAAACATTTTTAAAATTTTAATTTTTAAAAATTAGATATAAACTATATCTAGAGGAAAAAAAGAAATCAGGCTACCAACTTACTCCTGATACAAAAATCCTGGAAGAGTATACAGACTACTGAAGCAACAAGAGAAAGTAATCCTACCGTCTAAGAAGGCAAAATAATTGATTCTCCATGAGGAGAATTCAAGGACTGAGGTTTGTTCCACAGTAGGAGTTTAATAAAGTTTACTGTGGTTACCACCAGCACCTGTCTCACCCCAAGAGCAATACACACAGAGCTCAGACCTCCAATCAATTCAACAAACAATCCATCTGGGTGGAAGGCACCATGTTCCATGCTGGAAAGACAAAGGGACAAAGACAAGATGACCCCATCTCTTTCCTCAAAGAGCTTACACCCCACTAGGACAAGACTGACAGACAGTGGGAGGAGGAAGAGGTGGGGTAGTTCCTTGGGGTCCTGAAAACAGCAAAGTCTTATTCTCCCAACATGCAACCAGAGAGAAGCAAACTCTGAAAATAACTCTGAGGATGGATTAGTGCAAGCAGCCCTTTCCGGCAGGGGTTCTTAACTCGGGGACCATGGAGAGCTCTCAGGGAATCTGTCAACTTGAATGAGAGGGGGAAAAATCATATCTTTATTTTCTCTAAGCTCTAACTGAACTTTGGCATTTTCTTCAGTTATAAATTGTTATTTTTATTTTTAAAAAACATTATTTTGTGAAGGTGTTCATGACACAAAAAAGGTTGTGTCATGTTCTCCATCAAGTGCTGTCTTTGTACTTGGAGGTTTTGGGTTTGACTCTTGGCTGTGCGTTATTTACTGCCTTAGTAAATCTCTCTCTCTCTCTCTCTCTCTCTCTCTCTCTCTCTCTCTCTCTCTCTCTCTCTCTCTCTCTCTCTCTCTCCCCCTTCCCTCGCTTTCTACAAACACATACACCCCCCCTAGTACTTGGGTCTGCTTCCTTCTTTGCTCCTTTCCCCTTTGTCTCTCTATTTGTCCAATGAGGCCTTCAATAATAAGGGCTGCATCTTGAATGGTGGTGATGGGGGAAGGTGACACATCTAGCTGAAGAACCATGGTGCTGAGTGAGAGCTGTAAGGTGATTATGATGATGTCCATGTAGATGGACAGCTTATGTCAGCAGGGCCTTTAAGATTGGCAAAGCCCTATCTTCCCAACAACCAGGTGAGGTAGGTAGTACAAGCATTCTCCCCATTTTACTGATACAGAACTAAGGATCAGAAAAATGACTTCTTTAGTCACACAGGGAATAAGTGTCAGGGCTAAGAGTCATCTCTGTTCTTTGGAGAAGACTCGTGCTCTTTCCACAACATTGTTCCTCAAAATGTACAACTGATATGACTAGAGATAGGTCTCCAGCAACAGGACTGGGCTGCACCAAGCTGTGAATGCAGTTACCTCCCTACAAACTCCTTGCGAATCACAACACCCAGATGCAAGCCCACTGGGATCAGGCTTGTGGTCAGGAACTGATATGTCATCAACAGGCCACTGGGGGACAAATCATGTTATTCTGACCTAACTAGCACCTGATTCTAACCATTGAGCCAAACCAGCCAAGAAGATTCTCAACTTTTGGGGCAGAACTAAATGATTGATGAGACATAAGAGTTTGACTCTAGCCTCCTATTTCCTTTAAAAAAAAAGTTTTATTGGTGCCATTTGTTTTAACATCATGGTCATTCCTGGAAATATCCCCTCAATCCCCAACCTACCCCTCTAAACTTGGACTCAAACCTTCCTCATAACAACAAAAAAGTTAAAAAAAATCAAAAACCCTCTTGACCCTGTTGGACCCCAGGCAGCACTGGGTTCCAGTAGCCTCCCTCAGTTGAGAAAGGGATGACCCATTTTATGATCTGCTTTCCTAAACCTTTGCTGGATTTCTGATCACTCAGTTAATCATCCTTTAAAGTACTCTTTTCATTTACATTACTGTCATTATGTGTATTGTTCCTCTGGTTGTACTGATTTCACTCTGCATCAGTTCATACACATCTTGCCAGGTTTCTTTGAATCTCTCCTATTCAATACATTTTATTTTGTACAGGAATATTTCATGATATTCATAATGCCACAATTGATTTTGCCACTTCACAAAATACTATGATGAATATTTAGGTATATACTTCTGTTTCTTTGACCTTCTTGGGGTATATGTCTAGTAGTGGAATAGGTAAGTCAAAGTACATGAATTGTTTGATCACTTTTCTTGCAAAATTCCAAACTAATATTCAGAGCATTTCTATTCAGTCATCAGCAGACCAACAGCAAATTAGCATGCCTGTCTTCTCACAATTGCTTCAGCACTGGCTTCCATTTTTTTGTCATCTTTGCCAATTTGTAGGCTGAAAGGTGAAACCTCAGAGTGGCTTTAATTTGCATATCTTCTGTTAATGATTTGAATTGTTCTCATTTGGCTATAGTTTGCATTTCTTTTTTTGAAAACTATTCATATCTTTGGACCACTTACCTACCGGGGAAACATTATTGGGTTCATAAATGTCATTCCCTATATAGCTTAGATATCACACCTGCATGAATGATAATTGTCACAAGGATTTTTCTCCAGTCTACAATTTCTCTTATTTGATATGCATTGCTTTTATTTGTATAAAAGCTTAACTTTTGTAATCAAAATTTTCTGTTGTATCTTTTTTCTAATTATCAGTCCTAACCCTTCTTTTGGTTAAGAATTCTCCCTCTAACCATACTTTTGAAAGATACCTCCTTCTGTTATTTAATTTTTAAAAATGTGATCTTTTATACTCAAGTCTCATCTAGTGGATTATTACAGTAAATGCAATAAAATATTAGTGGCCTTTTATTTTCAAGGAAAGTATTGATTTAGGATCAGACTATGTCTGGTTCTCATCTGTGCCCTTTCAGCTTTTAACTATCCTTCTCATCACTGGGTAAAGCTGCTGCACCAATATGGTAAGATTTGGAGGTTTTCAGAGCTGAGAAGAAGTTGAAATGCTTGTTTACTCAATGGGAAAGAGCCTTATTTGAGATTTTCCTCCCTATCTGTGCAGGAATGGATCATATCCCTAACTTAAAAACCAACCCTACTGCTAAAGTAAAAGTCTCTTGCCTAGTATTCAAGGCCTTCCATGATGTACCAAAATTTCCCTTTGTAGCTTTATTTCCCATGACTGACCAACTACCTGCTCAAGTCAGGTCTCTCTATTCACTATCTCCTGCCCATGAAATATTTGTCTTGACCCCTGTGATTTTACTAACACCGTGCCAGCCAGGAATGCTACCCCTCCTCTTCATCAATCTGATACCCACCAGCTTAAGCCATGGGAACAAAACTCAAGTGGAAAACACCCAGGAGGTTTGTAGACAACAAGCTTAGTCAAACCCTGTGACATTGAGGCCAGTGTATCAACCTTAGCCTTCATTCGTAGGGGTACAGTCCCCAGAACAAGGGGAGTAAGAGTCCTTTTGTCTGTCCTCTGCCCTGGTTGGACCATATCTAGAGCATTACATTCAGTTCCAGCTGTCACATTTTAGGAAGGCTATTGACAAGCTGAAGTGAGTTTAGGGAGTGACTGGGGTTCGGAAAAAAGCATGGAATCTGGATTACATGACTTTTGAAAGAACTGAGGATATTTAGCCTGGAGGAGAGAAGACCACAGTCTTCAATTAGCTGACATTCCACCATAGGGTGGGATGTGTAAAACTCATCTGGCTTGACTCCAAAGGTCAGAAATAGGAACAGAGGATAAAAGGTCAATTCTGGTTTACACTAAGAAAGAGAATACCAACTATCAGAGCTGCACGATGATGGAAGTGCTGAGACGGTGAGTTCCCTGTCACTTGTTATGATAAAGCAAAGGCTGGATGATATCTTGGAGATATTCTAGAAGAAATTCATGCATCACATAGAGAGCTAGATTATATAAAGTCTGAGGTCTCTTCCAACTGCAAGATTTAGATGCCAAGATTCTCCCCATCACACTTCCTCCTCCATCTTTCCCTGAGTATTATCCCACACTATGATTTCTCCCTTCTCTGAGCTTCTATAATCTTACTGTAGTCCACCTATCTACTTGTTTTGCTTGAAATTCTTGGGAATCTTTGCATGTCTGTCTGTATTTTCTCTTCCTAAGAGAGGTGACAAATTCTGTAACCTCTTTGAGGGCAGGAGCTGGGCTTAAACTACTCTGTCTCTCAGAAGAGGCCTAGTAACGGGCTGGACACAGAAAGAATCCCCAATAAATATCTAGTGCTTGACTAGTCAAAGAGAATTGGGTAGGGCACAGGGAGCCACTCTACCTCCTATCAAATAAGGATTCTCGATGTAACGTTGAGCTACATAGTTCTCCACCGGGATGTCATCTTTCTGGTCATCGGAGCGGCCCACATCCTGACAGACACAAAGCCCCAACTTCTGTTTCCTTCATGACCTGCACAAGCTAGAAAAGATATGATGGGGAGCTCCCTGTCCCACCCCAGGCTTCCCCCTCCACTCCACCTGCCCCTTGCCAGCTTCCACATACACATGGCTTCCACAGGGTTTGCTAGCATTCTGAGCTGGCTACAATTCCTGGCTATGGAACTGCTTGGCAATAGTGTCTTGTTGCCATGCTGGAAGTCAGGGGCACTCCTATATATATATGGTAGCCTTCCTGTTCCTTCCTGCCTCTGGCTAGAGGGTAAGGGAAGGACAATTGTCCTGGGATGTTAGTCCTTGATGGCTTCAGTTTCCACTAGGCTCCACCCTCCCCACACACTCCTAGAAAAAGTCTAAGAAGGCAGGTTTATCAATGCCATGTCACCAAGGTAGGAAACTTAGAGACAATCTACTCCAACCCTATTTGCCAAAGATCACACAGAACATCAGTGGAAGAGTTGAAAACAATGGTAGTCCTCTGGCCTAGGACTCATTATCCCAAAGGGGAGTAAAAAAAAAAAAATGAAAGAGTTAAGTTTTCAGGGCCCAGAGATGAAGGTGAAAAATTTGGACCAAAGAACGTGGTTGGATCATTTTCAAGGTCATCTCAAAGCCAGAAAGTAAGGAGAGAAGTGCTTTCATTTGGAGGAATCAAAATTGATAATAGGGGAGAAAAGAAGAGAATCTCACCTTCCTCCAGTCTATGATGTCTTTGAGCTTTCGGAAGAGGAAAATGCCTTTTCCCTGGGACCTGGCCACCTGGGTGGGGGAAAGGGGAGAAGAAAGCAAATAGCAGAAAAGAAAATACTTGATTAGATCTTTATGGGGAAGGGTGTATAAATAGGAATGTCTAGTACAAGTGTGAATATGTGTTCTGTACATGTGTGTGTGTGTGTGTGTGTGTGTGTGTGTGTGTGAGAGAGAGAGAGAGAGAGAGAGAGAGAGAGAGAGAGAGAGAGAGAGAAAGTCCTAGTGCAGCTGTAAGCTCTGCCAAGTGAAAAGAGCCCCAGAAACAAAAGGTGTGATTAGCAGTCACTGTTCTATTACCCAAACAACACTCAGTTCACTTTTTTCATTTTTTTTTGTCTTTGAAATACATGACATGATTATTTTTTAGTAAGAGATTTACTAAATTTGCTCTTAAAATGTGCTTGCAATCCCTGAACTCAAATCAACTGACTATGGTCAGTGGAGAGGGGGAATGGAGTGAGATGAAATCATTCAGGATGACAACTAGATTTCAACAGCTCTTCTGGAAAAGTTGAACTCTGTGTCATTAAGGGGAGCCAGGTCCCAGGTGTCACTTCATGCCCCTTATTAATAATAATCATTTATATGTGTAGAGTATTTTACTGTTACACATTCCCACCCACTGTCTTATTTGATCCTCATGATCACCCTGGGAGGTAGAATGGAATTATATTATCCCTATTTTAGAAGAGAAAGCTGAGGTTCTACATAGCTTGTTTGAGGAGACCACATTTGCTTGCAAATGTCAGAATCTGCACTAAAAGCTCAGGGCTTCTGACTCTTAAGTCTAGTGCTGAAACCCAGCATAGCCTTAACAAAGTGGGTTTTCCTGTTCTTTGGGGTAGGACTAGATCTGATCCACATAGTGGAATATACTTGAGAAAACATATTCTGGACCATTGTAACCTCATATCAGTCCATCAACAAGCCATTTATTAAGCTCCGATAATGTGCCAGACACTGTGCCAGGTGCAAGGGATACAAAGGTAAATCATGAAACAGTCCCTGCCCTCAAGGCCTTATACTCCAACAAAGAAGACAATCTGTACATATGTGATTGTATACAAAATATATACAAAATGAAGATGAGCAGGATAGAAAGCCAGGAAAGTTTCCATGTAGATGGTATACTTGAGCTGAGTATGGAAGGGAACCAGGAATTCCCTGGAACAGAGTATACTTCACTCAGGGGGATGAAGAGCTGCCGGGCAAAGGAATGCGAAGTGTGTAAGTAACAGCAGGTAAGCAGTGCCCTTATGTATCAGGACAAGTAGAATGGGGTTAGGTGGTAAAGTGATCGAAAAATCTAAAAGACAAATTTTTATATGATCCTAGAGATAAGAGGGTTTTACTTAATGGGGGGGCGGGTAATGTGGTTAGATCTATATTTCAGAATTGCTTTGATAACTGTATGGAGATTGAATTCGAATGAGGGGCCATTCATGAGGATGCTATTGCAATAATGGTTCAGATATGAGGTCATGAGGGCCTAAACTGGGAGGCAGTGTGGGGGGTGTATGGGTGGTTGGAGAGAGAAGGACATATGGGGGAAATGTTGTGGAGAAAGAATTGACAAGATCTGGTAAGTGATTTGATATGTAGGATGATGAGAATGAGGAACTGAGAACAACAGAGAGATTTTTGAACCTGGATGACTGGGAGGATGGTTATCTTCAACAGCAACAAAGAAGTTCAGAAGATGGATGGGTTTGGGGAGCGTGAGGGTGAAGACAGTGAGTTCTATATGGGTCAAGTTGAGTTGGAGATTCCTAACAAGACATTCAATTTGAAATGTCCAATAGGCAGTTGGTGATGTGGGACTGGAGTTCAGGAGAATCAGGCTGAAGAACTGTGAGTCACCAGCATGAGATAATAATGACAGCTGAACCTATGGAAACTCATGAGGTCAACAACTAACAAAGTCTGGAGAGAAAAGATAAGAGGGCTCAGGACAGAGCCTCAGAGAACACCTATAGTAAGTGAACTTAGCATGGATGATGATGCAACAAAGGAGAGTGAAAAGAAGTTGTCAGACAAATAGGAGAAGAGCCAGGTTAGAGCAGTGTGTCACAAACACTCCAGAGAATGGAGCATCTTGGAAGGGAGGGTGGCTAATGGGCACTAGCAGTTTTAGTTGAATGATGAGGTTAAAAGCCAGATTGCAGGGGATTTAGAAAATAGCAAGAGGAGAAGAAGTGAAGGCATGGAGAACGGATAGCTTCTTCAAAGAGTTTGGCTCAGGCAAGTAGAGGATATATAGGATATTACTTGGGGAAATGAAAGACCCTAGGAAGTATTTTTAAAGATTAAGGAGATCTCTGTGTGTTTGTAGGCAGCAAGGAAAGGTTGTAATAGGGAGAAATGGAGGATTTCTCTCACAAATAGGGAGAAACTGAAGATTAGAGAGAGGCGATGCTAGTGGGGAAAATCTGCCAGAGACGATCAGAGAAGATGGGAGCAAGGATATATGTTGGAGAGATGTCCTTGTTGAGATGAGTCATCTCCTCATTAGAGAATAAAGCAAGGAGAATATTGGAGGAGTGGCAGAATGATTTCAAGGCATGTCAAAATGAGAAAGGTGAGAAGAGGGAGCTCTAGGGCAAATGATCTCAATTTCCTCAGTAAAATAGGAGGTGAGGTCCTCAGCTGACAGGGTAGGTAGAGATGTGCTCTGGGAGGATAAAGGAAGAAGAGAGGGTCTGGAACAATGACTGTGGAAAGTGGAATAAAGAATCATTTATCAGAAAGGAATAAAAAAGATTGCCTTGCTACAGTAAAGGACCCAGTCAGCATAGTTGCATGGTTTCTGTCAGCTTTGTTCGATAGCTTATGAGTAGAATAGAGAGACAAATCAGGTAAGGAATCTGGGGTAGGACTTTGGCGAGGCAAGAGCATTGATAAGACAAAGATACGAGGGATTCAAGAACATAAGATGGTGGAGAGAGTTGGTTCATTAACATGTCTTAGCAAGGGAGGACAATGTATCCAAAGTAGGGACCACGATGGCACTGAGGGGTGGAGAGATTGGTGTTCACTATGAGAACAAAGAATGCTACAGGTTCACAAGTAGTAAGGTACAGAGATATGGAATGTTCACTATGAGAACAAAGAATGCTACAGGTTCACAAGTAGTAAGGTACAGAGATATGGAATGGTAAATTATGACCAGACAAAGGAATTTCAGGGTTCTTGATGGGCAAAAGGGGTAGAATACTTATGGGTGGTGGCCAGGTGACCACCCTTGGCTATAACTGAGGTAGAGTGAGTGGAGAAGTTGGTCATGGGAGTTGAGCAGACTGATGAACTGGAATGTCAGAGTCCTTGAGGGAACATTAACATATATGCTGATAGCCTAATATGAAGATAAGATCTGAGATAGAGAGGGAAACAATGAGTTGTACATCCAATTTGGCAATGAAGGATGAACACACACATACATTCAATTCATTAAAAAAGGAGGGGGGGGGATCATCCTGAGGATTATCAGTTAATAGTCACAAGGACCTGAATCAGGTGATAAATTTGGATGGAATGAACTTGAAAGAAAGAGAGGTAGCTTAGTGATGATGGTAGAGGGAGAGGCTGGAAGTGGCAATGGAGAGCAAGGGGTATTCAAACCTTCTCTCTAGGACCACTGAGTCAGTGGGGGTATTGGGAGAGGGTTCAAACTGCAATAGAAGGGACATCCCATGTCTGTCAGTGGCTAAAGATGGACAGTCGATAAGAGGAAGAGGTCTAGAATGAAGGAAAGTTTGTTCATTACATATCAGGAAGTCTAGGAGGCCCAGAGGAAGGGGCAGGCTGATATGGAGTGGGACATGTGGGGTCAGGCTGAGGTGGGCAGGTTTGAGACACTGAGCAGAGAGGGGTTTTCTCTTGGGAAGAAGAAAACTCAGATCAAGGGATGAGGTAAATAAGAGTGAGGGGAGAGTCTGCTAACCACTGAAGAGTGAGATAGCGTATCTGTGGATGGGAGTACCTCTATTGATAAAAGCAGATGAATGAAATGTTCCAGGCATCTGATCAGATTCCCTAATTTTTTAATAATTTCATAAAAATTTAAAACACAGACTGTCAGAACAACTTTAGAGATCATCTAGAACCAGGTCTATTTTATGGGGGTGGGGGTGCATTAGTACACTCTCTCAATTGGGCTTTCCCATGTTCATATATACTCCCTTCTTTGACCCTCACAACAACCTGTGAGGTTGGAGGCCAGAGAGTTGTCCGCATTTGGAAGATAAGAAATGTCTTGCCTAAGGTCACCAGACTAATAAGTGGTGGGGCTGGAACCAGAATTCTGCAGCAATGCTGCCTCCAGGGCAGGTATTCTTTACCCTATATGCCTTGTTCTATGGCTGGAGGGAGGGGAGGAGCCCTGGTCTCAGGGCTGGAGGTGCATCGTCTATAAAACGGAACTGCTAGCTGAGAGGTGGAGGAAGCCTCTACTACAGTCCTTTTTTTATAGACCAACTCCTCCTCTTAATGATACTCCCTTAACTGCTGCTAATTGAGGTTGTAAGAATCAGTCTAATACAGGGTTTCTAGTTACCAATTAGCACAAATTACTCTTTGTCAATGTGGATAATAGCTAGTTGGAATCATCTAGGCCTCAGATTCCAGTGCTCATTTGCATAATTACCTACTGAGTGTTCAGAATACAGAACCTCTCTTCTGCTTCACTCCCAGGGTCCAACTTGAGGTCAAGAGCTCCTCACCTCTCTTCTGATTACGGTGGCTAGTCACACAGTGCCTGATCTCTCCCTTTCCCATCATTGTTTGCCTCCTCCAACACACCCAGCACAAGCTGCTTTTGTCGCCTTCCTAATACACAAATTTGATCCTGACTTCTCAGGACCTACAAATTAAAAGTCTAAACTCTTCACAGTCTGACCCTACCTTCCCTTCCAGCCGGTATTGTGAGGTTCAAATGAGATAATGGATATAAAGCACTCTGCAGATTTATACCAATGCACATCATCATCTTCATTGATTAGCCTCTACTCATCAGTCCTTTCATCTAGTGAAGAGTTCATTCTCTGAACCTTCTATTGTACTCTTGTTTACTGAACAATACAGGCAGAGGTGCTGGTCAATGTTTAACTAGGGGGAGGAAAATTATGAAAACACATTTTTATGTTTAATCTGCATTATTAACACTTTCTTAAGTCTAGACAATAAACAAAACAATAAGTGACACCCTGATTGATAGATTGTAGATTTCTGAGGTATAAATGGTCATGGTGAAAATTTAACAATCTGGTTTTACAAAGCCAGTTTGAGCTATCTTCATCATATCTCTACTTCCAGTCCCCCCTCTCATTACAATATGCTCCATGTTCCTTCTAGTCAGTTCTCTTCACATATACTGTGGTACTTCCGCCTTCCCCATCTTTGTTTACATTATTCCCTTCATCGGTCCAAATTCTACCCATCCTTCTCCAAAGTATAGCATGGTCCCAAACTGAAGCCCTGGGTTTACAAAGACAGGGTGCAATCTTGAGGGCTTATCACAGAATTTCAGAATTGGAAGGGACCTTTCAGAGGTCATCAAGTCCCACTTATAACTAAAAAAGAATCTGCACTACCTTCATCTTGGTCATTTGGCCTTTTCTTGAAGACCTCCAATGAGAGAGAATCCATGACCTCCAATACATTCCACTTTGCAACGACTCTAATTATTTCATTTTTTTCAACATTTTTTTTTTAATTTTGAGTTCCAAATTCTCTCCCTCCCTCCACTTCCCCATCTATTGAGAAGGTAAGCACTATCAGATCCATTATACAAGTTAAGTCATGCAAAACATTTCCATATTAGACATGATGCAAAAAAAGCAAGAAAAATAAGGAAAGTTTATAATGTTTCAATCTGCCCCTAAAGTTCATCAGTTCTCTCTCTGGATATAAATAACATCTTTTCATCATTAGTCTTTTGGAAATGTCGTGGATCATTGTATTGATCAGAGTAGCTAAGTCTTTCACCAAGGATTCCTGTTACAATATTGCTGTTACAATGTTAATGCCTATGATATTTCCTGGTTCTGCTTACTTACTGATACTTTTTATCAGTTCATATAAATCTTCCCAGCTTTTTTTGAAACCACTCTCATCATTTCTCATTAGCACAATAGTATTCCTTCACAATCACATACCACAACTTGTTTAGCCATTCCCCAACGGATGAGCATCCTCTCAATTTCCAATTCTTTGCCAGAATAAGAAGAGCTGCTACAAATCTTTTTGTACATATAAATCCCTTCCCTTTATCTTTGATCTCTTTGGGACACAGTTTTGTAGTGGTATTGCTGTGTCAAAGGGCTATGCGCAGTTTTATAGACCTTTGGGCATAGTTCTGAATTGCTTCCCCTGATGAATGGAGCAGTTCACAATTCTACCATTAGTGTACCTATTTTTCCACATTCCTTCCAGCATTTGTCATTTTCCTTTTCAGACAACTCTATGAGGAAGTTTTCCTTATATTAAGCCCAATTTTTCTTCTTTGCAACTCCCACACATCGCTCCTGGTTCTGTCCTATAGGGTCAATCAGAACAAGTTAATTCCCTTCCATATGACAATCTTTCAAGTGATTGTCAAGACAGATAAAATGTCCCAGCTGAACTTTCCCAGCTAAGATTTCTCTTCTACTGGCTTAAGGATCCTCAGTTCCTTCAAGAAACCCTCATAAGATATTGACTCCAGACTCTTCATCATCCCAGGTGCCTTCCATTGGATGGCCTCCAGTTTATTAATAGCCTTCCAGAAAAGTAGTGCCCAAAATAGAATGCATCACTTCCCTCCTTCTGCTGAGGGTACTCCCATCCATACAGCCCCCCCAGGTTTACAATCTAGGAGTCCTTCCTGACATCCCTTTCTCCCATACCAACCCCCACATCCAATGAATTGTCAAGTCTTGTTGATTCCACCTTCACAACATCTCTCAATCAAATTCCATCAATCCATATCCATCTCTCTACTCACACAGCTTTCACCACAGTTCAGACCCCCATCACATCTTACCGAGACTATTACAATACCTTCTTAATTAGCCTCCTGGCCTCTGGGCTCTATCCTACCTAATCCACCTACTATAGAGTTGCCAAAAATGTTCCTAAAGCATGCCTCTACCTCATTACTCTATTCTAGAAATGTTCGTAACTCCCAAATATCTCTATGATCAAATATGGATTCTTTTGTTTGGCAGTAAAAGTTCATTACAATCTGATTCCAGACTACCTTTCCAGGCCTACTGAACAATACTCTCTTTCATGTACTCCACATCCTAGCCAAACTGGCCTGGTGATGGTTCCTCATGACCACAACATTCCACCTGCCATCTCCATGCTCCTTGAAAAGGGTGTCTCCAGTGCCTGGAATTCACTCCTTCTCTGATGCCTCACTGAAACCTTCACTTCTTCCAATGGTTCAACTCAACAGCCAATTCCAATACAAGGCTTACCCTGATATCACCAATTGCTAATCCCGCAATTCGTCCTCTTCCTCCACCCCAATTACTTTGTACTGTAGTTACTTTGTAGAAGCAGCATGCCATCAAAAGATGACCTCTGAGTTTAGGAAGACCTGGGGTCAAGTCCTATCTCTGACATATATTGGTTTTGTCACGCTGGTGCTGACCTGCATAGATAAAGGGAGTTTCGTAATCTGGGAACTTCTTACACAAATGAAATCACAAATCTTGTCCCAAGGCCCAATTACTTTGTATAGATTTCATACTTATCTGCTTTTATGTTATTTCCCCCAATAAGACACAAACTCTCCAAGGATAGAGATGGTTTTTAGTTCAGTATCCCTAGCACCAAGCATATTGCCTGATACATCTGTTGTTCAGTCGTGCCTGACTCTTCATGATTCCATATGGGGTTTTCTTAACAAAGATACTGGAGAGTGCATCTCCATTTCCTTCTCCACCTCATTTTACAGATGAGGAAACTGAGGCAAACAGGATTCAGTTGACTTGCCCAGGGTCATACAGCTTCAGATCTTCCTCCTGGCTGAATGCTCTATCTACTATATCACCCAGCCACCTGAGGTATTTAATAGATGCTTAGAATGAATACTCTAGGTATGTTCTGCACAGGGGAGACTCTAGTAAACTTCTCACCTCTTTTTTCCTGAAAGCTCAGCCTCTCAATGCAGTTCAAACTGCATTTCCTGGCTGACCTACCACTGTTGACCTGTACTGAGCTTGCAGTCACAAACCATTCTATGTGACTCAGCCCTCCACCCAGGCTTTCCCATGAGAAAATTAGAATTTTCTCACTTTGCTCAGGGTCTCTCATGGGAACATCAGAATATATGGCTCCTGTCTCAGTCTCCACAAAAAGGAAATGCAAGTACTATACTGCATACAAGACAAACTATTTTAAATTAAAAAAATAATACAAAACATAAGGTATTTTAATCCAGGCTCATAAACAGTCAAGACAATTCTTTCCTCACTAGTGAACTCCACCAACCTCAGTGGCCTGATACAATTCTTCAGACTGAGTGCTGTCTTGTGGTTTCAGACCTACTGCAAAACCCCACTTCCTTAGTTGAAAACTACATTTCATTGAGTGCTGGTAATGTCTCCTTGGCAAAATGGATTTACTTTCCAACAGGAACAAACAAAACACAATGAAAAGCATAATGTGCATTACTCCTGGTATAGAACCAATAAAAGCCAAAAAAAAATCCATAATAAAACACCACCTCCTCAGCTGCACCCATGTAGAAGTCTCTCCCACACTAGATCAAAGGCTATTCTAACACCAGAATTTCTAGTAAATACACAATTTACTTTGCTTGGACTCCATGGGTGCTCCTGGAAGCAGGCAATAGAAACAATACAGTTTACAGTTGAACTGATGTTCCACTCATCCATTCAATAGGGCCAGTCTTGATATGAAGACTTGGGAGCTATGGACCCAGAATCAGGATCTCTAACTCCTCCTCTGGTCTTCGTAGTTCCATACCCCTGATCAAAAATACATGCGAGAATGTGTTTGCTCTTTAGGAGTTTTGCAACTGCAAATGCCAACTTTCTATCATGAATGTAAAAGAGTTGCTATTTCTTGCCAGAGAACATGCACATGTGTGGGTAGTTACATTGGAAAACAGATCTTTTTCTCCTTGACATTAGAATCACTGTGAAAGTCCCCTTCTCCCATCCTATCTGGATCAAAATTCATATCTAGAATTGAAAGGGAAAAGCTGTACTCTTTAAAGCAAAGATGCTATTTTTCTCCTTTGGGAAACAAATCCCAAGGCCTTTCTGTTAGGCTAGAGACAAAGAAAATTCCTTAAGATATTCTAATTGTTTCTTTTCTGTTTACCTCCTCAATTTCACTATTTTTCTTATATTATTAAATTTTGGGGAAGCTCTTTCCCATCTCCAAAAGTAAAATAATTCTCACTTCAATCCAAGTGAGGTTACTTTTTGCTGTACCCTACCTAGTTCTTGTAAATTATTTATCATCCTAAGCAGAGGTTAAGACACATGAACCCTTGATCCCATTCTCACTATCCCATCCAACCAATCACTGTCCCAGGAATCTCTTGCAACTAGAAAAATGAAATATCTCTATTTTGGAAATGAGACCCTTTTTATATGTAAAAAATAAACCTGAAAGCCATCTTGGGAAAAAAATATTTTTTTAATTTTTAATCAGTTTTAATTTTATTTTCACTTCAGAATTCTTTCTCCCTCAATGTGAAGACAAGAAAAAACATTTTTTAAAATTACCAATATGTATAGTCAAGCAAAAAAAATTAGTCATGTCAAATAAAAGGAAGGAAGGGATCCTGAGTGTATGAAGGGCGTTAAGCAGTTCTACCCTCAATCCCACCCACTTCACCCCACCTCCTCCCAATACCCAAATAGCTGGTGGTAAGCCGTTTGTGGTTCAGCACTGGAAATTCCTGGGGGTCATAACACTCTCCTTTCCCACTAGCCTATTGCTGAGCGTCTCACCTTTCTCTTAAGCTACCCAGTTTCCTCCACTGGCCAATATCTCAGGGAGTTGGTAGCAATCCAACTCAAAAGAGGTCTGAGGAGCCTGTCACCTGAGATCCACCATCCTGAGACCACTTCTGAGTACAAGGTATACCCTTCCTGCAAAATTTATGCATGTAGCATGTCTTCTTTCTCCCTGGCCTTTAGTTTGTCACAAACCATTCATTTACTGGGCAATGGATAAATATGTATAGGAGTATATTCTATTCCTATAGGAGTATCAAATATGAGTATTTGATAAATCTTTTTATTTTCTTTGAACCTTAAGAATAACCTTGACTCGAGGGTGAGGGGGGTGAGGAATAAGCATCCCTACCCCCAAACAAAGTCCCTCTGCTCTATGAAACAAAGGCTAAGGGGGATGGGGGACGGGGACGCGGGAGAGATGAGGAAGGACTAAGAGAGGGAAGCAACATAGCTATACTCTCCAGGCCTGCCAGAGTGTCCATGCTGCTCCTTATACATGAACCTTTACTGCTTGTCTCTGTGTGTCCCCTCCAGTCCTGGAATGTAGTCCCTCTCCACCTCCAGCTCTTGGAAATTCATTTTTCTTCAAGACCTAGCACAAGCAACACCTCCTACATAAGTCCTTTCTTGCTCCCCGAGCTGCCAGTGCTTCCCCTTCCCAAATTAACCTCATAGTTATTTTGTTTATGCCTATGCTAGATCCCCATCACATATATTTTCTTGAGGGTAGGGAAAGTTTTATTTTTTATATTCACCAAGCACAGTGCCCAACAAAAACATAGAACTCAATGTATTTCTCTCTCTCTCTCTCTCTCTCTCTCTCTCACACACACACGCACACACACACACACACACACACACACAACACCTTATCATCTTTCCCTATCTACCAGTTACTTCTCTACTGCCTTCAAACATACTCTAGTTTCCTCCATACTTGTATCCCTCTCCCTAGTCATCCCTTCAATCTCTATCCTATGTTTCTACTCCATTTCTTGATTGTACTCCTAGAAAAGCTGCTTCAACTCTCTCCAGAGTTTTAATTCAGTCCTCAACTGGCTTCCAACCTCATGATGCAGTTGAAGCCATTTACCAACCATCTCTCACATGCCAATTCTGACAGTCTTTTCTCACATCTCATCCTTCTTGACCTGTCTGTTGCATTGGCACTGTTGATCCCCCTCTCTCCCTGGATGCTCTCTCCTCTCTGGTTTTTTTTTGTGACACTATTCTCTTCTGGTTCTCCTATCTGATAACTCCTTCCCTATTTCCTCTGGATATCATGCCCCCTACCTATGAGTGCTCCCCTAAGACTACCATGGAGGCTCTCTCCTCTTTTTCCCTACACTCTCTCAATTCTTGGCCTCACCAGTTCCCATGAATTTAATTATTATATCCAGATAGCTGTGCATAGATCTATATGTCCAATCTCAGCCTCTTTCTGTTGATGTTAGGATTAAGTCTTACATCACCTACTGCTTACTGGACATTTTGAAAGGGATCCCCCAAGAGACCTCTTAAACTCAACATGTCCAAGAGAAAAGTGATCATCTCTTCCCCAAAACCTACTCCTAGTCAGAATTTCCCTATATCTTCATATATATATATAAATATGTATATATTTATATGTGTACACATACATATATATATGTATTCAGATATATATCTTCTCTATATCTGTTAGAAGTCTCTCTATCTTTCCAGTCTCTCAGCTTTATAACCTTGGTGTTACCCTCAACTCCTCACCCACTCGTGTGTCAGCCTGCATGGCCAATCATTGAATTTTGCCATTTCTACCTTCACAACATTTCTCATATCTGACCCCTTCTACTCACACAATCACCTCTGGCCTAGGCTGCTGTGATGGTCTCCTGCCTCATTTTTTCCCACTCTAATCCATCTTCTTCACAGCTGCCAAAGTGGTTTGGAGTGATTTTCCTTAAACAGATCTGTTATTCCCCTTCACAATAAATTCCAGTAGATCCCTATTGCCTCGAAGATAAAATATAAATTTTTCTGTCCCCTTCCACCAACACTAGCTGGACTTTGCCCTTGGATCCCTGGGCCCTAGTAGGTGAATGCTCACTTTGTATTGACCAAACCAAACACCATTGATGTAACCACTTCAACCACCTTCCTTCCTGCAGCATGATGGAGACAATCTAAGACCCTGAACCCAAGAACTCCAAGAATGGCAGTATCCACCCCTCTCTTACCCCCAGGTCACAGGCCCTGCTTCCAGCTCAGCCCTCAAACATATCATAGAAAGCAACCCCTATAAAGATGTGGGGTGGCAAATGCCTCTGCAGGTGCTAAAGTCTCCACCTCCTGAGATCCTGAAAAGAAAGTTCTCAACATCAAAGTCCTTGACACTGTCACATGATTCAAAATAAGAACAGATAAGGTTTTATTGTGGAAACAACATCAAGAAGATTCTCTGCCATGTTTTGCTGCTGCCCCCTAAGGACTATGGACCTTTCCCATCTGACTTGCAGAAGAAATCTCCTGTGTGCTGTCTCCCCTTCTAAAATAGGAGCTCTGAAAAGGTCTGTCCACAATTTTCTATTTGTAACCCAAGTACTTAGCTTTGGCTAATTTGCACCTAATAATCCATCTTTCTGGTTTAATACTTTACTGAGCTTCCCACATTCCAGTCCAGAGAAACTGACCTCATTCTGACCCTCAAATACTACACTCCATTCTCATCTCTTTCCCTGTTCGTGTACTAGCTGTGCCCCGTGCCTGGGACACTCACCTCTGCCTTAAAGAATTCTTCACGTTCCTTGAGTCTCTACTCAAAACCAACTGCTGTCTAGGATGGTTTTACTGTTCCCCCTCATCTCATAGTGCCCTTTCTCCCTCCATAACCATGTTGTACTTAACTACCTAGCATTTATTTTGTATTTGTACTATTTATGCTTATAAATTTATAGATTGTCTCCCCCAACAGAATGTAAACTTCTTGAGAATAGAAAGAACTTCATTTTATTGTCCTTTTTAGATCCTTGTCTCCTAGCAGAGTCACTGGCACATAAGGAGACACTTTAAAAGTCTCCTGATAGCTGGCTTTGGAGGATGACCAAGACACTCATCTTGTCTAGCCTGCATTCTACTCAATTCTGTAATTACTTAAACTATTGAATTTAATATGACTTACAATGGATTTCAAACATTTAATAGGGACCAAAACAATAAGCAAAAGAATAGGGAAAAATCATCTCTGTAAACATATACTACAAAGTGAGTAAGATCTTATCTTATTGCCAGAGAGGTAATCTCTGAAAGGATGCTGCCTGAGTGGGTATGGTAAGGTCTCTGGTACAGCCTGATAGAGGTTGGCCAGCTTCAGCTCCCTAACACCTGGATCTCCATGCACCATGTCTCTCAGTTTTGAAGGTCTGGATATCTTCTCCTTTTGCCCTATGAGGTCTCAGGAATTGCTCAGACTTCTGGTTCCTGGATGCCGCTACTAAAGCATCTGGCTATGAAGTTTCCCCTCTTCTTTCCTCTAGCCTGAAAGTTTTCTCATCTCTAATCAGAGTCTGCAGCTCTTGAGAGTCAGTTGATCTCAGTCCTTCCTTCTACAGGCCATATTTGAAAAAAAGTCTTGGAGCCACATGGGGATCACCTTTTGTCACCTACATTATGTTCTTGCCCATTATTGTTTTCTCTGAACAAATTAGGAAGCTGCCTGTGATACGCTTATGGCGACAACATATATGTTGACAACATACATATGTTGACAACAACATATATATATATATATATATATATATATATATATATATATATACAACAGGTGTAACAGGTGGTTTTTATCATAGTCACCAAGGTTACATTGGCAAAAATGACTAAAGATGGAAAAAGTAAATATTGGAGAAGCTAGAGAAAGATATGCACACTAGTACACTACTAATAGAGCTATGAACTGATCCCATCTGAAAAACAATTTGGCATTATGCTACAAATAAGAGACAAATGTCCATACCTTTTAACCCAGAGATTCCATTGCTAATCATATACCCTGAACTGAAAAGGTCTCATAGACACCAAAATATGCATAGCATCACTTCTTTTGGTACCAAAAAACTGGAAACAAAGTAGATACCTATTGATTAGGGAATGTCTAAACAAACTGTGGTCATGAATACAATGAAGTATTGCTACACCATAAGAAACAATGACTATGAAGAAATCAGAGAAGCATGAGAAGATTTGTATGAATTGATGCAGAGTGAAGTAAGCAGACCCAGAAAAAGAATATGCATAATGACTACAACAATGTAAATAGAGAGCACAATGAAATGAAACTGAATGCTGTATAATTACATTGATCAAGTTCGGCCCCAGAGAACAGATGAGAAAATGCAATCTCTTCTTTGTAGAGTTGGGTGTACAGTGGATATGACACAGGGGTGTGCTGCAGATCTGACCAGCTTCAGAGAGCTGGTTGTTAAATTTTCAGTGTGAGAACTTATACCTCAAAAATTGGCAAATGCTAGAAATCAGGCTTGATTTATTGTTTTGTTGATTTTTAGACTTTAGAAAGTGACAGAGAAAATATTAATTGCAGGGAAGACTTATAAGTGTTATTGTATATACTTTTTTCTCTTACACAGTCAATTGTTAAACGTTTACTAGCATATCACTGGGTGTGGAGATGTATATATTGTCAGATTAGGTTGTTACGGTTAATTTTACTGAACTTGCTTTTTCCCCCCTCTTTCTTTTTTTTAAATTCTTTATTACAAAGCAAAAGGGGTAGGGAAGGCAGGGATACTTGAGAACATAAAGACAAAAAGAATAAAATCTTTCAATAAAAATGAAAGGGGGAAAAAAAACCAATGAATCTTAGATCTTTCTCTCCCTCCAAAAAAGTCTTCAAAAAAAGTCAGGCATTAGAGATGCCTGACCCAAAACTCAATAAACATCATTAAATATACCAGATAAGACTCCCATAAATGCAGCTCATAGTCTGCTCTGTGCTAAACTCATCCTACATTCCATTCCCCATCCAAGCTTAGCTGGGAACCTCTAAAATTAGCTAAATTCACCTTGAATCAAGCTAACAAACCAGAGAAGATACATGCATTTTAAAATTAAAATACTTAATCAAGAACAAAGCTATTAGAAAAGGAATAAGGAAGAGAATCTCTACAAACATACATATTCTAGGGCAGAGGTGGAAAACCTATGGCTCTTAGTGATAATATTAATTATATAATTATATTAATTATGATATAATTATTATTAATCTTTAATAAAAGGATTTGTTCTGTGAAGTTTCAGTTCAAAGGGCCCCACCTGAGGACCTAGAGGGCCACATCTGGCCTCAAGGCCGCAGCTTTCCCACTCACGCCTAGGAAATAGAATATTATTTCCAAAGAAATGATGGGAAAGACTTAAGAAGCAATCCCTGGATAGATTCACTTTCTGATATGGGGAGGGTATTGAAAAGTCTCTGGCACAGTTCAACTGGGGTTGGCCAGTTTCAGCCACTTGAAGCCTGAACCTCTGCTCAGACTACCCCCTAGTTTTGCCTCTTCTCCATAGTCTGGCTTTTGCTTCTTGATCTAAGGAAGTTTCATGAACATTACAAGACTCTAAGGTCCTGCTTTGGACTTTGCAGTCTCTCCCTACAGCCTCCCTCTTTCTCTAGCCCAGAAGTTTCCTTGTCCCTAATCAGAACCCATAATTGCCCTACGCAAGGAGCATGTCATCTCTTGGAAAGCAAAATCCTGGGTAACTTCTCCAAACAAGAATTGCTCTCTGGGTTCAGTAATCAAGGGGGATGTAGTCAGGATATGCTTCATTACCCTAGTGTTGTTCAGCTGTTTTAAGTTGTGTTTGACTCTCCATTACCCCATTTGAGGTTCTGTTGGCAGAGATACTGGGGTGGCTTGTTCATTTCCTTCTCCAGCTCATTTATACAGATGAAGAAACTGAGGCAAAGTGTTAAGTGACTTGCCCAGGGTCATTAGTAAGTGTCTGAGGCTGGATCTGAACTCAGGAATACATCTTCCTGACTCCAGGCTCAGCACTCCATACACCATGGCCCTGCCTAGTTGCCTGTTAACCTAGAAATGACCATTCTTGTCCTGAGCTTGGGTTAGCATGTGCCTTTCTAGAACTCTCCAAAAATGAACTGAGTTACCTAAGGTAACAGTGAGCTCCTGAGCGCCAGAGGATATGCATCAATAATTTGTATAACAAATGGTAGACCTTGAAGGGACTTTAGACATCATTTGGTCCAATCTCATTTTATAGAACAGGAAACTAAGGCCTGGTGGAGGAAGTAACTTGCCCGAGGTCACACAGTAGCAGAAGTAGTCTTCTGGGTTTTTTAAAACTTTCAAATCCCATGTTTCCTCCCATTATACCATATACCCTCCCTCCTCGTGGTGACATTTTTTTTTACATACTATCTTGTACCTTACTGACTTTGCATCTTACCACCATCCACCCTCAACTGTCCACAGGGGCTGGGAACTCCCAGAAGTAGAGACATCTTCATTTTGTCTCCCTCACAGGGCTAAGCATAGGGCTGGGCAAATAGGAGGTACACACTAAGAATGCTGGAAAGGACCTTAATGATCAAGTCTTCCTGCAGCTTCATTTTACTAAGGAATAAACTGAGGCCAGAGAAGGAAAGTGACAGAGGTATTAAGCAGCAGTGTGCTTCAAGCCCAGAGCCTCTGCCTTCAAACCTAGGGCTCTTCCCACTTCCCTTGTTGAATTCTCAAGAAAATCAACTGAAGGAACAGGGGGTATATTCATTATCTTTGAGTCTCACAGACTGATTTCCCCGATGCCCTAGAACCATGGTCTCCCTCTACGTGTGTGTGTGTGTGTCTTGGACTCACTGGTTTCATGATCCAAGTGATGCCAGGAGTTTTTCGGAACTCTTCCACAAAGAGATGATAATCAGAAGGCAGTTCAAAGGTCTTAGGGAAAAAGTCACACTTAGCTGCTTCTAGTTTGCCCACTTCTCTCTCCAGCTGCTTCCGAAAGCGTTTCAGGTTCTTCACCATGTAGTTCTTCCTTGTTAGCTGAGAGACCACATAGAAATGGGTCAGTCAGTTCCCACAGACTCCCATGTTCACCTGAACCCTTGTGCCCTCTGAACAGGCCAAGGCCTGTGCTACTCATCTCCATGTCCAGTTTATACTGCGGCCTGGAGACAGCAATTCCCTTTAGGCTGGATATTCCAGAAACTCAAACAAGCTGAGAGAAGGAGACTGCCCCAAACAAGGACAAGTCTAATCCTTCAAGAAGACCCTAGGTTTGGAGGCAGAGGCCCTGGTCTGTAATGGAGTACCCATTAAGCTTCTCCAGCCCCCCACCAAATGCTTCACCTCATAGTGATTTCTGAAGTGGCTGATTCGGACATGTTCATCCATATAGGTGTGGTCGAAGTTCTCCCGAAGCCAGCTGATGTCACACCAGTAGAAATCCCATTCCCCCTCACTGTAGGGAACATGAGTTTTGGTCACCAAGGGACCCTGAAGAACTCTAGTCACAAAAATTGAGAGTAGATAGGGAAAAGCCAAGACCCCACCTCCTTATTCTCTGATTACTGAGGCCCAGAGAAGGCCCACCTGTAGGTTAAGGGCAGCAGAGAAAGATCCCTCTGGACAAGGAATCAGGGGAACTGGATTTAGGTCTTGACTTTTCTGGGATTCAAACACAGATCCTCTCATTCCAAATCCAGTTCAATATCCACTTCAGAATATCACCTCCTTATTCATGCATTAGTACAGATGATGGAGAGTTAGCTGGGAAAGGAAAGCTTGAACCCTATTTCTCAATGACAGGAGAGAAAGTAGGAAAAGAAAAAGATTCTAGGATTCAGTGAAAAGGTCTCACAAATGAATGATGAGTTCTCAAATGAGCGAGCACTCAGACCTCTATGCAAAGGAATTAGTTCCACAGGCTACAAAGAAGCAACTTGGAGGGTCGCTACTGCCTCTCTATGGAGGTAAGGCTAAGATTTCCCGTCCCAATTCCTAGCAGAAATGGGTACTGGTATAGAGAGGTAGGCTCCTGATCTTTTCCTGTCTACTCTCAATAGGAAAACCACTGGTGATTCAGAAAAGAGGTTACAGTATCTCTAGGCTCTTCAAACCTGAGCAGTTCACCCACTAAACTGGGAGCTATACCTGAGGTTATACAGCGGGCTGAGACAAAAAGACCCTCAGCACAGTGTGGTTTAAGCAGATTGCTTTCTTCATGGTGAGTACCACTGTATGAATGATCAAGAGCTACCCTCTCCTCTCCTTAACCAAGGGAAAAATGGGAACCCAAAGGACAGCAGGAAACACTCAGAGCAGAGACATGAGGGAAGGGCTGTCTTACTCCTTCACTTCCACCCATCCAGGCCTTCGGCGGAGGACGTCCATAAGAGTATTCATGACCGTGCACTTGAATCGGATACATACTTTCTGGTCCCTAAGAGACACATTTACATCAAAAATTTCAGAAAGTCAATGACTTTCCAAGGGAAGTTCTGGGAAGGCAGAAGAAGGATATAAAAAGAAGACCTAAGTCTCTTTGATGGGCCTGTCCTTCCTTCCCTTCCCTCTCCCACAGACTTCGAACCTTTCTTCTGACTCCCTTCTAGCTTCAGAATTTGGAACCCCAGGACCCTGAGCTTAGGATTCTGCAATTTTTAAAAGTCAGGAGTGAAAAACTAGGCTAAATGGAGAGGGGGGAGGGGAAACTATGATGAGGGAAGATAAAGGAAGAGATTTTAGTGTTGCCAATCAAAACACACAACAAAATTTATCTCACACACACTTAAGAATCTCAGGGCTAAAAATGAACTTCTATGCCATCCAGCTCAATCCCCTCATTTTACATATGGGGGAAAAATGAGGCCTAGTCAGGGAAATAGGATGTATTATAAATCATAAACTTATAACTGGAAATGCTCTTCAACGTCATCTGGCTTCTGACACCTTCGTTTTACAAAAGAGGAATCTGAGACCTGGAGAGATGAAGTCACTTGCCTAGTCACAGAGATATTAAGGGCACAGTCAGGATTTGAACCCAGTCCTCTTACTCCATAGCCAATGTTCTTTCCACCACTGCTCAGCTGAAATTACAAAATCAAAAACCATTCTGCCCTTCTAATCACTCAGCTTTCTAGCTGGCAGAAGACATTCAGGGAACAACTCTGAGCCTCGCTTCTCATTTATAAAATAAGGGCCACAAAGCCACTACTGCTGACGCTCCCAGGAAATACTTTACAAATGGCTAGAGCCATGTGTTATATAATTGCTTCTGGCCTTGGAACTGAACAACCAAAGTTCTTTCCTTCTTGTCTTCCTCCAAAGTCAGGCCACTCACCGCTCTTTCGACTTTGGTGCACCATGGTTCTTAGCACACTGATTCTGGAATTTAAAAAAAGGAGGCAGGAGATGAGCAGCAATTCCACCAGACAGAAGTACAAGGCAACGGGAAGACCCTTTTCTTACAGGTGTACCGAAGGATAGGAAAGAGCCCCACTGTTACCATAGAAGGGAAGGAGGACTTGTGAGGCTGATCTCTGTATCTACAGAGATATGGGACCGTTTTGTTCTTGGATCATAAACAATCACCTGGTCACAAAACCTTGGGCAAGTCCCTTCCTCTCTTTGTGACTCAGTTTCTCCCTCTTTAAAATGTAGAAGTTACAAAAGTCCTAGAGCTAGATTAAACCAAACCAACCAATTAATAAGCATTTATTATCTCCTGTGTGCCAGGCACAGTGAATATAAAACAAAACAGCCCCCATCCTCAAGGAGCTTACATTCTGTCACTGTAACAATATGTGCACAAATAAGGAGAGTATACACAAAATAAAAGACAAATTGGGGCTGGTGTGGTGGGGGGAGGCCTTAGAAACAGAGGGGAGCAGGAAAAGCCTCTAGCAGGAGGTGGCTCTTGAGCTAAATTTTAAAAGGAAGCTAGGAATTATACAAATTAGAAGTGAGAAAGGAATGCTTTCCAGGCAAGGGGAAAGGCACTGAGAGGGAGAGGGAACAGCCAAGGAGCCAGTTTGGGTATAACCAACAGTGCATAGTGCAGGTAGGCTGGAATCAGAGAGTGAGAGGATTTAAATACTAAAGGAGCTGTGTTTAACCTGAAGACAATAGGGAGCCCTGGGAGCTTTCTCAACTGTCAGTGGCTGGGGCAGACCTGTCCTTTCAGAATATCATCCCAGAAGTTATGGAGAGAATCCCATGGAGAAGAGAATGACTTGAGGCCTGGAATAAGAGGGTGGAGGGTGATGTGAATGAATGAGGTCATGGGCTCAAAAAATACTGTAGAGATTGACAGGACTTGGCAACTGTTTATGAGAGTGAAGGGGAGAGGATGACCCCTCTAAGTTACAAACTTAAGTGAACAGAAGGATTATGGGTATCATCATTAGAAATGGGAGTTAGGAAGAAGGTTCTGGGGGCAAAGGTAATGAATTCTACTTTTGAAGTGGTGGGTTTTAAGAGCAGTTAGTGATGTAGGTCTGGGGCTCAGGAGAGACTATGGCTGTTTATGTCATCTTCATACCCATGATAATTGAATTCATGGAAGAAAGATCACCAAGAGAGTAGATATAGAAAGAAAAGAGAATTCAGGACAGAGCCTTGGAGGGATTATATATGTATGCATGCCTGCATGTATATGCATATGTGTGTGTGTATGTCTAGGTACACACATATGTACTATGAGCTTATACATGTATATGTATACACACATATACATATATACCCAATTTTAGGGGGTGAGTTACTATAAAAAAATAGTGGCCAGAGAGAGCCAAGAACATTTTAACTATGTGGGAAAATATTCCCAATTTGACAAAAAACTACTTTTGTTCTGTAAAAGTTGAACTCAGTCAAAAGACTGCACATGTAGCCTCAAGGACGCAGGTTCCCCACCCCTGGTCCAGAGGGTGAAGATCGTAGTTCACCCACAATGAAGATGTCATGGCTTAAACTGGCAAGAATGGGAAGGGCCCATGCTTACCCTGCTCCCTCTCTTTTATCTCTCCAGCTCAAATGGGCCTGGACAGGGGGTGGGTTTGAGCCATGGTATCCTTGGAGCCAGGATTGTGTAGGTGGGGTGGTACAGCAAGCTGGCTTGGAATGGAATTCCTGAAGCCAGGGTACCTAAGGCTGGAGCCCATGGTGGGTTTTGGACTTGGAGAAGTGGGACTGTGCACTATAGGAACTGAGTAAACTGCCTAGTTCTAGGAATATTACTAAAAATAAAGAAAAGTGCAAATTAATTAATGTGATGTAAAAACAAAAGGCATGAAATGTCATTTTTTTTTAAAAGAACAGATTAAAAAAACAAATGAAGGAATTAGACTAAACAAATCTTTAGGGGTCCTTCCAGGTCTGATAATACTTAAGTCTACGTTGCAAGACCTTGGGCCTGGGCTTTGGATAGCCCACGAACTGAAATGGGAGCTGTCAGGGAGGCGGGAGGTAAGTTCAAGGACGATCCCGTCAGCCCCGCCCACCCCACGAGGACGTGTAGCTGACAGCCTCTGTATTCCTTTACCCCCCCCTCCCCACAGGCCGCCTCCGAGGCGTGCCTCGGATGCAAAGGGAAACGATAGCAAAAAGCTTCCTAGAAAGTGATGGAAGCCTGGGAGTAAAGGTAACCCTATAAGTTCCGCCCCCTTTAACGAAGGACACTCCCATAGCCACTAGAAGAGAGCCTGTTTCTCTCCGCACCGCCCAGCACAGCCTTAGCGGCCCAATGCATGCCGGGACTTGTAGTCTCTTGCCCTACGTTTCCCTTCCCTCACCAGGGCATTCAGAAACATGCGCAGTCCAGGAGGAGCTCTCTCCTCTGTCCCCTACCCTTGGCCGATGCTAGCGTTCGTGGTTCTTCGGCAGCTTCGTCTTCCTCCTCGGGGAGGACGGCAGCGCTGCTGCCGGCTCGGCCTTTCCTTACCTTCGGTTTGGACATTGCATTGCCTCCCGGACTTCGGGGGTAACCCCGCCCCGCCTGCCTTAAAACGACCACCGCGTCCTTCTCCCGCCGGTGCGTCGCGTTGCCGAAGCAACGCTTCGGTCCGCTTCCTCCCTCGGCTTCTTCCCCCGCCTCCCCGCCCCGTCCATCAAGGACTGAACTTGAACGCGATAGGCGGAGCCGAGGGCAGGGGCGGGGCAGACACCCTATCGCAGTGCGCACCCTGGGCACTCTCCGGGCTCTCCACGTGTGTGTACGGCGCTGCCCGACCCACCGTCGAGCATGTTGGTGAGCACTTCGCGTTACCTGGTGACGAAATTTATTTTCTGTAGGGTACGTGACTTTGGTTAACTAAGGAGACCAAGAGAGGGAAAGCGATCTACCCAAAGGCACGCAGCAAGTGAGTGGCAGAGGCAGGATTCATTGCCTCCTCGGTCCTGGAAACCTCTCCCAAGGCTCCTTCCGCTGTATATGTATGCAGCCCCACCATGTATGCGTCCTTGTGCTTAGGGATCCTGTGGATCCCCTCCTGAGGATGATGTAACTTCCAGCCGCTCCCCTTTTCGGGTGTGTGTGTGTGTGTGTGTGTGTGTGTCTGTGTGTCTATCACTCGGCCTCCACACTGGGGGTGGCACCTCTGCGGAGGTGTCACTGTCTGCCCTGAAAAACACAACTCAAATACTTATTAAGTAGATACGGTGTGAGGCACTGTGCTAGACCCTAGTTATACCAAGTGAAACATTCCTGGGCTGTCTGAACCCATAAATAGACAATGTCTAGATTAGGGCTATCCTCCCTTAAGTAGACCGATCCTGGGAAAAGGTGTCTATTACTTCCTTCTCTAAAGAGTATCCTTATTTAGAAGTCGAGGGACGTGGGTTCTAGTCTGGGCTCTATTACCAACTGAGTGTGTGCTTTTGAATAAAATCACTTCTCCTTAGTGGACCTTATTGACCCCATCTGTAAAATGGTCCCTTCCAGCTCTGACATTCTTTGAGTCTATGAAACTAAGATCCTCTCCTTCCTATTTACCCTCACTTAACATTCCCTTTCCCTCACCCAAGGGATAGAGAGGCTGTGTGTATTCAACTAAGCACAGAGATGACAGGGATCCCATCCCAGAATCAGTCCCTGGAAATAACTGTCTTTCCCTCCTCCCCTTCCTTCCTCCGCCCCCCTCAACATGTCCAGCTTCCCACACACCCATGCATGGTGCCTGCTTGTGACAGCCCTACCAGAGTTTGCCCTCCCCCCAAAGGTGCTCTCCTCCCCTGAGCATGGCCAGTGGGGCTCAGGCGAGAGCTAGCCTCCCACTGCAAGGTTGAAACAATCTCTCCTTGTCCCTAGTGGGGGTACAAAAGACAGCCCTTGGGGGTAAGGGACACTGAGGCTTTTGTTCATTTAGCTTAGCCTGGCCTCCAGTCAGCAGCCCAGCAGTCTGCACATGATTAGGGAATAGGTGGAGCCTTCCGGCTCTGCCATTGTCTCCCAGCCCTAGGCTGCCGGGGCCAGCTCAGGGAGAAGTAGCACCTTTGAAAGCTAGTTGGATCATCGTATCCGGACCAGGAGAAACAGCCCAGCGCCTGCGCCTGGATCTGACCTCCCAGGCAGCCAGGGGCCCTGTCGGGCTGGAGCCTGATTGGGAGCAGGAGGCAGGGGCAGCCGGCTGGCCCACAAGGACCATGGGGAATGGCATGAACAAGGTAAGTACTCAATAGGGATAGAGGGCGGATTGAGCCTCAATGCAGACCCCCAACTGGCCAATAACACCATCCCCCATCCCCTAAAAGAAATTTCTTCTGAGACCAAATCGACTCAAATCTGTTCAACCCACTGCGGAAGGGGCTGGCTCTGTATATACCCTGTCTCTCCCCTTTCCTCCCATTTCAGTTCTGTCCTTCATCTCTGCTATTCCATCTCATCCTTTGGGGCTATCTACCTGTCTCTCTCCCTCCCTCCCTTCCTTCATCTCTGGGTTCCTCTATGCATTTCTTTCTTTGTCCTGTTTGGTCCCTTTTCTTCCCTGCCTCCCTCCCTATCTCCATCTCTGAGTCTGTATTTCTTCCTTTCTCTCCTATTCTCCCTCCCTCTCCATCACTCAAGACCTTTTCAGTACTTATCTATCTTCTTTTTATTCCTCTCCATCCCTTTCTGTCCTTCTGTCCCCATCTCTTTCCATCTATCCTTCCTTGCATTCTATGTATTTCTGTTTTTCTTATTTGTATCTCCCCCTCCCTCTGTTTTTCCATCTCCACATTTCTCTTGGAAGTGTCTATGTCTCTCTATATATTCCTCCCTTTGTCCTCTGTCCTTCTTTCCATTTCTTAGTCTGCCTTTCTGTCTTTCTCAGTGACTTTATATTTTTATCTCTGTCTCTGTTCTCTTCCTGAAAGTCTGACCCTATCCCTATTCCTACCTGACTTTCAGAGATCTCTCTAACTTAGGGTCAGGATTTTAGTTTTCCCTTGAGTGCAATGTGTCTCTCATCAGTGTTCTGGGTCCTGAACTGCCAGTCCTCCACATACTCCTAGAGCTATTAACCCAGGGAGGATCATTAAGATACCTCCCCAAGCTAACATGGTGCCCAATTCAGCTCTGATTGTCAGGATTCTTGGATTCTCCTCCCTGAACTGGGCTAGCCCCTGGGTCCCTGGGTGCAGACTGGGTCATTCAGAAAGAAGAAAGGGTTGGTCAGTTGTGGGAGAGGTATCACAGTTACAGGGGTCGGGATGGGGCACAGGGGTCAGGGGAAGATGGAGAGAAGCTGTGTGTCTTCAGCCAAGCTCAGGTCACCCCTTAGGGGTGTTTCTGGATCAGGCTGTTTCTGATGTCAGTATTGGTATAATTAATGGAAAGAGGATTTGGAGTCAGAGGGACCTGGATTTATATCCGAGTCCTGCCACTTACTACCCCATAAGGCCTTAGATGAATCACTTCCCCTCTTTAGGTCCCAGTTTCCTTACCTGCAAAGTTGAAGGGATTTGGATTGCAAACCCTATGATCCTGTAATCCCCAGCAACATCAAGGGTTTGAGAAGCATGGGCAGCAAGGCTAGAAGACCTCTCCTTCATTCCAATTCGTGTGGACAGCCCAGTGGTTGGGTGAGGGGAGAAATACCACCTCTGCAACCTCACTGTGGCCCAAATCTGACTTTCCTCCTTTCCATGCTCCTACAGGTTCTTCCTGGACTCTATCTGGGCAACTTCATTGGTAAGCAGTGCCTGCCCCCAGGGTCCAAACACTGCCCAACCCAAACCCCCCCCCCCCCATACAAAGCCTATAGACCCAGCACCTGGATAGGCAAAACATTCCAAACATCCCATAGCTCTCCAGGGCTACTGGGGAGAGCCTGAAAGTAGGAGGCCTGGATTTATTCCCCAAGTCCGTGGCTACCAGCTCTATGCCTCAGTTTCTTTCAGTAGAGCAGAAATTCCTCTGCCTCAGGGAATGCCTATAGCTCTGAAATTCACCCAGAGGCTTCAGTGGTGGCCTCTGTTCTGAAGGACTCGAGGTTGAGATGAGAATACCCGAAGGATATTTAAGATTGGATAACTCTTCCCCTTGACTAAAGATACATTTTCTCTTACAAAGAGAATCCAAAGACCTGGCTTCTAATCCTGGTCAAGCCACCGACTGACTCATGTGTGACCTTGGATAAGACATTTTCCCTCACTAGACTTGTTTCCCTATCTACTGAATGAGGGTCCGTGGTGTATAATGGGAAAAATGACTGCATTTGGAGTCAGAGAACCTGGGTTTCAGTCCTAGTTCTATAATTTAGTTCTTGTGCAACCTTGGAATTTGTGGCCTTTCTGAGCCTCAGTTTCCTCCTTTGTAAAATGGGGGTGGGGTAAACTAGATGATGTCTAGTGTCATTTCTAGCACTGATATTCAGTGTTTCTAAAGTCCTAAGTATAGACTGCTAAAGGTAGGGGAGGAAGAAAAAAGACACTGGGGGAAAGAATAAAGAGCAGGGGTCCAAGAGCAAGGCTATTAGCTGAGAGACCTCCCCACCAGCTAGTCTAGGAAGGCATCCTGCAAACTCATTTCCCCAGGGGCTGGAAGCTCATTTAGTTGGTCTTCTTCCTGGTGATGGAGGTGGTCAGAAAGCTATGGCAGAAGCCCGAGTCCCAGAACTCTTCCCAGAGTCAGTATGGCTTCAGGAACAGGAGGAACCTGGGTTCTGTTTCTGCATCTGCTGTTAATTGGCTGCCTGACCTTGGGCAAGTCTCTGCCTTTCCTTGGGAGAATAAAATAAAGTAACAGATGGGATCCAGTTTTAAAAACCTAAAGTGCTGGAGAGGAAAGGGATCGTGTTACTGCAACTGGCTTGGCCTACGATGCTGTTCCTAACCTGTCCTGCTCTGGACCCAGTCCAGGATGTGTCCAGAGTCTGACCTAGGGCTGGACAAAGGAGGCAACCACTGGGAATGCAATGCCCAGGGGAACACCATGAGGCACCCGTTTTAAAATTTGCTGCATAACCTCTTATAATCACTTCAAGGAGGATAATAATGTTTACAAGACCTCCCTTTATCACAAGGTGGTTGGAGGGTCATACTGCATACATCGTAAAACACTATAGAGACGAATGGGGAAGAGACAGTCCTATTCTGCAGGGCACACAGAGACCAATGTTGGCCAATCTCCAATTGCCTGTGTTACAGTGAGAAGGGCAATGTGATATAGGAGAAACAGCGCAACACCTGGGGGAGAGAAATCAAAGTTTATGTCCTGTCTGGGCCAGCTGTCCCCAGCCCACACCTTTTCACTGGCCATCAGGAAGTTCAAAGGGCTTTTGCTCTGACCCAAGCTACTAAGTTTACCCACATGCTGTATCCAGCACGTACCTGGTTCTTGTGGGAGACAATGGACTGTTCTAGTATTGAACTATGAAACCTCCCACCCTCCTCCTACACCTTTCATGAGCGCACACACACACACATACACACACACACACACTCACACACACACGTATATACTTGCACTTACACTCATACCCACACATAATCACATACTCCAGGAAATGGAATTAATTTTCAGCGCTTACTGATGGGGAAGAGGGAGGGGTCGTTTATGTGGGTGAGGCAAAAGCAGACTTTTAAAAAATGTTTTATTGATGCCTTTTTTCATTCCATCACAATTATTCCTGGAAGCTTCTCTCCCTGCCCCATCCATCCCTCCCCCACTGAAATCTTCAGTGTTGTGATGAAAAACAATTAAGCAAAAACACCCAACATACTGACTGACTGCATCTGACCATGCCTACGGATTATACTAGGGGAGACTTTTGGAGCTTTGGCCATAAATTGTAGGGACTTTGCACCCACCTCTAGGCCAAGAACATCTTTCTTGTGACTTGCTTTCTCCTGGGTCATGGGATTTAGGAAATTTACCCTAGGGTACCCTACCATAGCCCAGATGTCCACCATCCCCCTTCCTATGACTTCTTAGTCTTTTCCCAGTGTCTTCCTTTTATCCTGACCATCCTGTCCCTCAACTCCAAAGGCCTAGTACCCATCCCCTTCCCTTTTGCCTTTTCCTAAGTCCCTGTTCCTTCTCTGGAAGGCTTCCCTGCCCTAAAATAGCTCCCCACCGTAGAATCGTGAGGAAAGTCATCTTAGAGAACACAGAACATTAGAGCTAATAAGGACCTTGGAACACCAGATAGAGATTGTCAAAGCTAGAAGTAACCAAAGAACATAGAATGGAATATCTAGAAAGGACTTTTAGATTCAAGACTATCAAAGTTGGAAGGGACCTTATTGACCATCTAGAACCAGGGGTTTGCCTGTGGATATTTTTAGGGGTCCATGAGCTTAGATGGGGGAAAAATTACATCTTTTTTACTAATCTTTAGTTTCCTTTGAAATCTTTTATGTTTAAAAGCTTTCATTTGAGAAGAGATCCATAGGCTTCATCAGATTGCCCAAGGGGCCCATCATCCAAAAGAAGTTAAGAATCCCTGATCCAGATTTACAGAGGGGGAGGCTAGTGGGCTAAAGCCACACAGGTAGGTAGGGATCTGTTTCTCCTGATTCCAAATTCAGTGCTTTTTCTACTGCTGCATTTGGGTGCCTGAAATTCCTACATTAGCTTCCTCCTTCCTTTTCTGATGTAAAGGATTGACATTCTTTGTTAAAATGCAAATATGTTCCAGGGAAAAGTGACCCTTAAAGCCACAGTCAGCTTTTAACACCTTAGCAAAAATTAGTTTATCTGAGGCCTAGTAGACACAGCCCTGGACTGATAACCAGAGTTATGCTGCCCCCAGGTGTGACCTTTGGTGGAGAGAGGAAGAGAGGGGAGGCAGTGGGGGCAGGGGAATGGGAGCGGGGGGACCTCTTGGCCTGCTCTTCCAGGCTCTAAGGGCTATAAATAAACCCACCAGATCAGCACTGGCTTTTTCCTCCTTCTCAGATGCCAAAGACCCAGACCAGCTGAGCAGGAATAAAATCACGCACATCATCTCCATCCACGAGTCTCCCCAACCCTTGCTGCAGGTATTGGCACCGCTCCCCTTCAAGCTGCACAACCCCAGGAATATGTTCTTTAGCCAGTGCCCTGCCTGAGAACATGGCCACAGTGGCCCTAAACGCAGGATCATTCTCACGGCAAGGGTGAAGAGAGCCTATTGTCACCCTGTTGAGAATGAGGACTTGTTGGAGCTTCTGTCGGGGTGGTGGTGGGGACTGACTAGGATGGGAAACTATTTGGGGAAGCTTAGAATGGAAGTCAGGAGACAGGGGTTCTAGCCCCAGATTTGACTTATTTGGGGTGGGTTAGGGTAAGGAAGAGAAGTCCATGACCTCTGATTTTATCAGTAAGGGGAATTTCCAGTGTGGGAATTCCATCCACAGAAGCAGAGTCAACATAGAAAGGTTAAGGAATTTGCTATGGTCACACAGCTAGTACCCATTAGAGACAAGATTTGCATCCTAACTTCATCCTAACTTGTCCCATCATCACTCACCTTGATGCTGAATAAGTCAGTATCTTTGTCTAAACCTTAGTCTCTTTTCTGTAAAACAAGGGGGTTAGGAGTAAATGATCTCTAAGGTCCCAGCTAAATCTAACATTCTGTGTTTTAAAGTCCCCTTATACTTTTGATACTCTGTGTCTTATGTTCTAAGCTCCCTCTTAATCTCTAATATCCTTGGTTCTAAGGTCCCTTCTAGCTGACATTTAGCGTTCTATGTTCTAAGGTCCATTCTAGGTGTGACATTCTGGGCTTCAACTCCCCCATCTATAAAAGGAAGGAAATGAACGCAGGTCCTTAGAACTCTAAAAATCATTTGTGCTATCGAGGCAGTCTGTTCCCAACCTGATCCCCACCCCCCATAAAAAGGATATGACTGGAGGTGGCCAAAGAAGGCAACTATGTAGGACATAGCTTTTTTTTTTTTAGGCAAAAGGATATGTTTTAATATGATTCCTTATAAATGCTCATTTTTTAATGCCAGGAAGTCCTGTTGTGAGGACATGGGGAGATTTATTTTGAGATAAAGCAAGTCACCTTTGTTACAGTCAGTGCCAAAGACTTTGAGGCCCACAAGAAGCCATACCTCTCCCAGCTTTACCTGGTTATTCATTCCCATGTTTTTCCTTTTGTCCTCACAGTTGTTTCCTATACCAGGACTGGAAGTCAAGAGATTTCAGGTTTAAGCCCTTGCTCTGTGACTAATTTGCCGTGTGACTTCCTCCTCTCTGGGCTCAGTCCCACTGACTCATAGCATATCAAAGCTGAGAGCTAGAGATCATCTAGTCTTAGGGTCTGCAAGACTAAGACCTAGATAGGGGAAATGAATTGGACCCAGAAATGAATATGGGACTGGGCACTGGGGCTGGGAAGTAAGAAGCTGGCACTTTGGCATTTTCTGGCTTCCTGAGCTTGTATTCTTCTTTTAGGACATCACATATCTTCGGATCCCAGTGCCTGACACCCCTGAAGTCCCTATGTAAGTATTATACTAAGACTACTGCAGGTAGAAGCAGAGGGCTATGTGGGGGAAGGGTAGTGAGCACCTTCTGCTATAGAGGGGTCTACAGACCTCCATTTGAATCAGGCACTGATACCCAGTGTGAAATGTCATGGAGCACTAAAGGGTAACCCCAAACATTTTAGAAGGGATGGGAATGATTGCATAATTTATTCAGTAAATGATATTTCATCATCAGATTTTTGGAACTGGAAGGTGGTCATTTTAACTTCATTTTCTTAAAGTTTTATTGATTCTTTTTGCTTTTACGTTACATTTATTTCCTAATAGAATACCCACATCCACACCCTACAAAATGAACTTTCCTTTGTAACATAAAGAAGAATTATTGTGCCATTATTTTTCAGTCTTTTCTGACTCTTTGTGAGAGCCCATTTAGGGTTTTCTTGGCAAAGATACTGGAGTGGTTTACCATTTCCTTTTCCAGCTCATTTTACAGATGAGGAAACTGAGGCAAACAGGGTTAAGTGATTTGCCCAGGGTCACACTAGCTAGTGAGTGTCTGAAGCCAGATTTTGTCTCAGACAGATGAGTCTTCCTGACTCCTATAAAGAGTACAGTTCAGTAAAACCAACTAACACACAAACTTTGACAACATACAGTATTCCACACCTCTTTAGACAGAGGAGTGAGGTTCATCTTCTCATCTTCTCTCTGCAGCAAAGCTTAGTCATTAAAGTTACACATGTTGTGGTTTTACTGTCCTTTCCATTGCCATTGTATTCATTGTGGATATTGTTTTCTTGGTTTTGCTTTTCCATGTTTCTCTCTGAATTCTTCATAGTCATTTCCTACACTAATATTCCACTGCATATATATTGACCCTTCTGGACTACCTTCAGAGAGGATTACTACTACTCTCAGGTACTCTGGGCCCACATTTCTAAAACTATATTACAGGCCCCCATCCGTGAGCTTATCTTCAAAAATTAGCCAGCGGACACAAATAAAAGCAAAGACGTTGATTAAAATGACATAGTAAGACCAGTAGCTATAAGACAGTCATTCTCCCACCCTCACCCCAATAAGCCTGAGACTCATTTTCCTGAAAATACATAAGAGTCTTTGGGGGTAATGAGCGTAAACATATAGTACACTGGTAGTGAGAAACAGAAAGGGAATATGTGTGACCAGGGCATTATTGACCCGTGTCCTTCCTTTTTACTATGGAATTCTGATGCCCTTTAAGGGCAGCTTCTCTGCCGTGCTGGTCATTCACCTGGATACCCAGGGTTCAACCTGTTCAGAAACTCCACTCTTAATTGCCAGGGGTAGTTCTTGCTTTTGTTCATAGTCTACTGTCTTTGCTGCAGCTGCCAGCACCCAAAGATTCTTCCTGCCTTAGATTTTTCTACCTGATTCTTTCTCTATCTGTATCTGTTTGGACAGTGTGTAGTTCTGCTGCCCACCGGGAGTGGTATCTCCTCTTTAGAGAGTAGTTTTATTGCTGTGACCTCTGTGAGGTAGAGGAAGGGAATCCTTCCTGCTTCCTGCTTCCGGCTTTTACTGCACAACTTTTTGAGCTGGACAAGTCAGTCCATTTCCAAGCATGTGGTCGATGGGAAATCAGGTGTGGAAAAGTGAGAAATCTCTTCCTCCCTACTAAGAAGTTCCCTCTCAGGAGCTAGATTCTTCCTCAGTTGCTGACCTGAGATGACTAGCAAGCTAGCTTTTTAAGAGCTAACCAAGGCTACACTAATATTTTCTCAGCCAATGATGGGACTCTCCCTCCAATCAAATTAAATCAGAGGGTCTCCCCTCCCAATACTTCTTAGAAGGATGACAAGGCATAGACATGTCTTTATACTTAGTTTAACATACCTCTTACTTTTTTTCTATTATATCTTAGGCTAGACAGTGGGACAGATTTGTTTAACATAGTTTTTTTTAGCCAGTCTTCAATTAATAGACACCTGCTTTGTTTCTAGTTTTTTGCTACCACAAAAAGTGCTGCCAAAAACCCTTTCACTTTACAGAATTATTTCCTTAGGACTATAGTAGTATCTTGCTAGACTGGGAGCTAAGATACCTGGGTCCTAATCTCAGCTGTACCACTAACGCTTTGTGTAACATCTCTCTGTTTTTTCTTCCTGTGTAAAATGGGGAAGTTATAATAAATCAGACATTCTTAATGTTTTGGGCACCATGGAACCCTTGTCAAGTTGATAAAACTTAGGGACCTTGATTTAGAATAGTATTTTGAAATTCATAAAATAAAATGCATAGGATTACAAAGGAAGTCAATTATATTATAGCAGAATTGTCAAAATATATGTATTAAAAGAAAGTTCACAGACCCCTGGGTGGAGGAGCCCTGGCCCGGACAATCCTTACGATATCTTCTAGGTCTAACATGCTATGTCTTTAAAACCATAATTCATATTTCTAATGTTACTTAATGTTTGCAGAGCACTTTCCCCACCAAGATAAAAATTACTTGCTTATGTAATTAGTAAATGTTGGAGCCAAGGGCTTGAAGTTGGAAAAACTAACTTAAAGTCCATCTGTCTTTTCACTCCAGTCCATGAAGTTTCCTTCCAAATCCAATGTTCTGTTTTCTGTGTCCTAAGGTCTGTCTCAGCTCTGACATTTTGTGTTCACAGGATTGCAGATTCTAGGGATAGAGCAGACCTTAAAAAGGATGTCTAGTTTCATTTTATAGATGAGGAAATTGAATTTCAATGACTTACTCAAGGTAACACAGATAATATGCCAGAGGTAGGATTCAAACTCAGGTTCTGTAGTTCTAGCTGCAATACTTTTTCATTAAAAAAAAATAAATTCTTGATCTCTTTTGTATTTCCAATATATCCTTTCTCTGGGGCATCTATGTGGCACAGTGGATAGAGCACCAGCCTTGGGGTCAAAAGGATCTGGGTTCAAATCTCAAATCTGGCCTCAGACACTTACTAGCTGTGTGACCCTGGGCAAGTCACTTAACCCCAATTTCCTTCAAACAACAGCAGCAAATATATCCCTTTTCCTTCGCCTGCAAAGAGAGTCATCCTCCATGACAAAGAATTTTTTTTAAAGTGAGGTGGGGAAAGCAAAGTCAGCCTAACTAATCAGAACATCAGCTGAGTGTGACAGGATGGGTCATGTGCAGTGCCCTCTGCAAAGAGAGGAAGGAGGGAACTGCATTTTCTCCTCCCTTGTAGGGGACGAAGCTTGGTCACTCTCATTACCCAGAATTCAGTGTTGGAGTTTGTTCTTCTTTCCATTCATTACCTGGTTGTAGTCATTGTGCGTATTTCCCTGGTGTGGCTGGTGCTCTTTGCACTGTACCACAGTTCATCTTTTCCAAGGCTCTTCCCTGCTCTGACATTTTACATTCAAAGATCCCTTACAGCTCCAGCAATTTTTGATTTGTCTTACCTGAGGATCTCAAGGTGTTTTATCCAATGATGCCTCAGAGGAAGAAAGGGTTGTATAGCAAAGGCAGGCACAAAATGGAGAAGCGACTGGACCAGAGCCTTCCAGGAAAGTCAGGGCACACTGGAGCAGAGAACTCAGGAGCCCTACCTCCCTCTTTGCCTATCAGCCATGTCTCTTTCTCCCCTAGTAAGAAGCACTTCAAAGAATGCATCAATTTTATCCACTACTGTCGCCTCAGTGGAGGGACCTGCCTCGTGCACTGGTGAGCCACCCTGTAACCCAGAATCCTGGTCACTGCCTGGGAGCCTCCTCTTTGTATAGCAGGATGAGGACCCTAGGAAAGAGCTCCAAGTGGGATTTCTCTCCCCTCCTTTGGCTCATCCTTCACCCTTTTGTTCCTTTCTCCAAGGATCTGTTAAAGTTCCTGGAATCCCATTCTTCCTGACCCATTCCTTTGGGGACAGTAAAGCAGAATGGAAACAGCACTAGGCTGGAAACTTGGGTGACCCCAGGTTCAATGCCTAGGTCTGATACTGATTCATTATGTGACCTTGGGAAATCTCCTTTCTTTTCTGGTGCCTGACTCCCTCATCTGTGCCATGAAGGGATTAAACTAGATAGCTTCTGCCTGGAAAAGTTTTCTTTTAAAATCCCAGTTTTCTTTGCTGAATCTAACATCATGAATATACCCTAAGGGGGGTTTCATCCATCCTTTAGACTTCCCACCTAGCAGTTGCCACCCAGGATCTCCCTACTTAAAAGTTTTATTGGAGGATGTGTAGGAAGGAGAGTCTACAGCTTTGGGTCTTGCCACAGGAGAGCCAGCCTGCTTGAGGAAGCATGGTTAGCTAGGGAACTGAGAGTTATATGAGATGCCTTTAAGGGGGAGAGAAATATTGCAATTATAGGCCAGAAACACAGAAGAGAATTGTTACCAACTTCACCTCTGGACCAAGCGCTAGCCCTGCCCTATCTCTTCTTCCTCCCACCCCAACTGCCAAGGTGGCTGTGCTAAGTGCCAAGGAGGGTGGGGCCCAGGGATCTGCCCAATAGGGCAGTCACTGAAACATGCAATTATAGAGCAACAGAACTGGAAGGGACCTTAATTGGCCCTGAGGACATAGAAAGTCAGAGCTGGAAGGGATCTATGTAGATCTAGTCAAACTTCTCCTATAGATGGTCACACAGAAAACTATCAGCAAAACTGAGATGTCAGGACTCCCATTCCTGTGTCCTTTCCACTAAGCTATAGTTCTGGATGAGGGGACCAGGGACCAGAGGGCAAGAGCAACTCAGCTTCTTCATTTCCTGAGAACAAGGAGAAAATCCCCAGGCCAGATTCCAGCCAGGAAGAATTCCTCTCCTTTGGAGAGAATAGGCTGGAATAATACCCTAGAGGAGAGGCGGAGAATCGAAGAGAAAGAATTTCCCAGGCTCTATGATCCTGAGTTCTTCCACTTGTGAGCTGCCCCTGGAGGATACCATGGGTCATTCCAGAGACCCCTGTCCCTGTTATATGAGGCTAGGATCAGTGCCCTCCTCTCCACCCCCTGTCTTTCAGTGACCATTAGGAGGTTGAGGGAGGAGAGGAACCACAGTGGGGGGTGGAGCTAGTTGCCCAGGCAGCAATGCCAGTAACAAAAATGTTGGACATCCTCAGCTTTGCGGGCATCTCCCGAAGTGCCACCATTGTGACAGCCTACGTGATGACGGTGACTGGACTTGGTTGGCGCGAGGTTCTGGAGGCAGTAAAAGCGGTCCGCCCCATCGCCAATCCCAACCCAGGCTTCAAGCAGCAACTGGAGGAATATGGCTGGGGCAATGCTCGGAAGGTAATGGAAGAGGCTGTATGGGCTTAACTACAGGGATGGGAGGAGAGGAAGCAGGGAGATTGATATTCTTCTCAAGGTCTGCCCTCCTGAGAACAGACTTGGATAGGGAAGGGGGAGGAAGATTCTAAGTACCAGGAAAAATTTGAGGCCCCCAGAGAGTGGGAAAGGTGGTGGGGAATAGAATAAGCATTTATAGCATCTACTGTGTGGCAGGAACTTGGCTAAGGGCTTTTACAAATATTATCTCATTTGATCACAATCTACCAACTTTACAACTTGGGCAAATCAAATCTAATCATTAATCTTCCCCTTTATGGTCCTCCCAAGCCCCCTCCCCATTGTGCCATCCTGGAGCACAAAGTCAAGGGCTCTACTTGGAGGGGCTATGACTTGAGAGGGGCCCCAAGTCAAAGTCCATATTCTAATTCCAAATTGGCCTCCCTGTGCCTTGGCAGATGAAGTGCTATGTGGCCTGGCATATCCAGGCCTGTGTCTGCAGGGCTGAGGTCAGAGACAGGTCCCCTCTCATTCAGAAGACTGATGAGAGATCTCCTGCCTTATCTACTGCAGGACCAGAGATCTGCTAAGGGATGCCTCTGGGTGGGGCCCATCAGGTGCTCCATCCCTGCCCTTATTCAGAAGGTCACACTAGGTGTGAAACCAAGGTACACAGAGCCCATCAGGAATGGGTAAACCATAAACTTCTCCTCTAACCCTGACTTTCAGACATTTCCCATAGAACCTTGCACTAACATAGACTTATGCCACTGTCAGAGGGGAGGACTCTCGTGAGAATTGTCTCTATCAGGTATAGGGAAGGAGCTTGAACTTTCTAAGAGGGGAAGGGGCTTGAGTTGCAAATCCATGGACTCTGGAGTTGAAAGAGAATATAGAGGTGCTCTCATTTTACAGCTTGTCTCTCCTTCTTTAACATTGCCTGATACCAAGCTCCAGCCTAATGGCTAAGCCTCCTGGGTGAGATTACTCTGGCCTTCATAGATGAGACTAGAGATGACATCAGGGTTGAGGAGGAAGGACTGGGTTGTCTTGGTTTTGTCCCTCTGGCTTTGATTTCTCAAATTCTTTCCCCATCTCCCATTTATGTTCCTCTCTGACCCTCCCTTCCCCTCACTCCACCCCCACTTTCTCCCCTCTGGGCTCACAGCTGCGCAGACAACTAGAGGAGAGATATGGAGAGAGTCCATTCAACGATGAAGAGGAGATCCGGGCCTTGCTACCCCTATGCAAACGCTGCCGGGAGGCATCCCCATCGGGCAGTGCTGAGGGTACCCTGCAGAGACTGGTCCCCCGACCCCCTCGAGAGGTCCGGAGGCCTCTCCCTCTTCTCACCCGAGTCAAGCAGACTTTCTCCTGCATCCCCAGGTGTCTGTCCCGGAAAGGAGGGAAGTGATGGCTCTAAATTATGTCCAGGCCCTTATTTACAAAGCTGAATTGGGTGGGAGTCAGGCTTAGGACCCAGGAGCGACAAGGCAGAGAACTGGAAGGATGGACAAGATCAGACTGTGGCAGAGACACACAGCTGGGAGCAGTGTTGTGGTTTGGGCTGGTGCAGATCCCCTGCCTGCCCCAAAGAAGAACAGACCATTCCTGGGCTTGAACTGGCTATGCCTCTTCCTGCTGATGGTTTCTCCTTCCCACCTTCTTGTGTCTGTCCCCTGTCTCTTGTCTCCCTCTTGTCTCCATGTCTCTGTTGGTTGCCTCTGGCCCCTAAGTTCCATAGGGTCCAAAGGAAGGTCCTACTCTCCCTTACCCCATAAAAGATGGTCCCAGATCTGAGCTTCTGGGTCATACCACCTGATTCCCTGGGTCCCACACGTCTGGGTCTGGTGTCTGTGAGTCTGTCTCCTGTCTGCGTCTGTCTCTGTGTGTGGTCTGATGAGGCCCTGCTGTAGTAACCCGTGCCTTAGCTTCGGGGGAGACCCAGTCTGCCTGGATTGACTGAGCTCCTGCCTTACTGTGGAAAGGAGCTGGATAAGACCTTGAAGATAAAATCATCCAGTCCCATCTCTTCATTTTATAGATAGGGAACCTAAAGTCCAGGGAAGTAAGGAGAGTTGTCTAAGGTAGTACGCGGCAGAGGCAAATTCTCATGCAGCCCCCTGAGTCCAGATTCAGAGCTCAGAGACAGCGTCCCTGGGGGAAAGTAGATCGGGGTGGGTTTGGTCTGTGGGCCCAGGGAAACCAAGGAGGATGGGTAGAGAAAGAGAGACTGAAAATGGAGGTGTGGGGAGGTGATAAGATTAAAAACAGACTGAGAATGTACTGGCAGTCAATGAGGAGCTTTCTCTTGGTACTACAGGCATTGTTATCCCATTTTACAGATGAGAAAATAGTCTGAGAGAGGTTAAGTTACTCACATGTAACTAGTCAAGGTCAGAAGTGAGACTTGAATACTCACCTTACCTGACTGCAAGTCTGACACTTAACATTATACACTGCCTCATTTCACAGAAGGAGAAACTGAGGCCAGAAAAAGGAAGGGGAGGCTTACCTGAATTTAGAACCAGAACCAAGTTGAACCTTTTTTCTGGGAGACTCTTAGGAACACCATTCTGGTCTCCAACCTCTTTTTAATTACCACCTCAGGTAGAGACTGGTATCCTAGAGGAAAGAAAGGCAATGTATGAACAAATTAGATCTTTTGGGGACTTTTGTTGCGAGGAGAGGATTTCCTATAGCCAAGGCTGAGCAAGCAGCTAGTGGAGCCCCAGATCATGCCTCAGTCATCCAGGATTCCTGAACATCACCCAATACACTGAAACTAGTCCAATCCCTGACAGTGAACCCCCAAAATGCTCATAACTCTCATTCCCCCGAGCAGTCACCCTCATTGAACCTCATCTTTAGTCACATCCTTTCCCCCACTCAAAAACCTTATCATTTCACCTAACAGTTTAATTTATTTTTATTTTTTAAAAAAGAGTGTTTGTTGATGCTTTTGTTGTCACAGTCATTTTGGGATATCCTCCTTCATTCCTCCCTGCCTTCCCATCGTTGAATGTACTCTCTCTTACAAAAAAGAAAAACAGTTAAACAGATCCAACCAATTCAATGACCTTGTCTGGCAGTGTAAGCAACATTCTTCCTTGATAGCCCCCTATATCTCTACAGAAAAGAGGAAGGTTCTTCCTCATCTAGTCTCAGGGCCAAGATTGGTTATTACAGTTTCATAGAATTGGACTTCATTTTAATGGGGGGGGGGGGCGTTGTTTGTTTCCATGGGCATAGTCATTGTATATATTATTTTCCTGTTACTTTGTTCTGCATCAATTCATACAAGTCATCCTAAGTTCTCTGAATTCCTCAGATTGGTTATTTCTTACCATGAAATAATATTTGTTCTATTACACATATGTACCATAATTTGTTTATCCCTTCCCCAATGGGCATACATTTATTTCTAGTTTAGTTTTTTTTTTACCACAAAAAATGCTCCTTTAAATTTTTTGGCATGCATAGGGCCTTTCTGTCTTTGGCCTCCTTAGAGTATATGCCAAGTTATGGAATGTCTGGGTCAAGAAGTATGAAGAATTTAGGGACTTTTCTCACATTATTGTCAATTATTTTCCATAATGGTCGGACCAATGCACAGTTCTATCAATAGTGTATTAATGTGCCTGACCTCCCACAATCCTTCCAACATTGACCCTTTCTGTCTTTTGTCATCTTTGGCAATTCCCTGGGTGTGAGTTATTTTGGTTTATATTTCTCTTATTGGTGAGTTGGAGCGATCTTTTGTTTGGTTGTTATTAGTTTGATGTTCTTTTGAGAACTTTCTTCATATCCTTTGGCCACCTGTCTATTGGGAAATGGCTCTTTGAGCACCTTCATTTAACTACTGTTATCCTCACTGAATTCCCCAGCCTCTCAAGGAGCCCGTGTTCCTCTCATAAAGCTTCCATTACTCCAAGAACTTAGACTTCATTCCCTCCCTGAACCTTCATCTCCCTTCTCAAACCTTGCTGAGTCCTCATCCTCTCACTAGGCTCACATCCCCGCTCATTGAACCTGTCATCCTCCATCACAGAGTCACAACATCTCAGAGCACTTAGCTAAGCAGGAATCCCCTCTGCCCAACAGGTTGTCATTCAGCCTTTGACTTAGGACTTTCACTAGGGTAGAGAGAGGGAATCCACTCCTTCCTGACAGCTCATTCTGCTTTTAGACAGCTCTAATTGTTAGGATTTTTTTTTCTTATATCCACTGAGTCTCCCTATCCCTCACTAAGCTTCCCACACTTTTTCTTATCCCCTAACTCCCTCTTTCCAATCCATTCACTTAGTCTCCATCTCCTCCCTCAGGTGCTGTTCTCTTCACTGAGTTCCCTATGCCTTCAATGAGTCATCTGTGTTTCTTCATGAGCCCCCATCTCCTCAATGAACAGCCATCCCTTCACCAGTTCCCATCTTGTCAATGAGCCTTTATCCTCTCATTGAGCCTCTGCATCAATCACTGATTCCTCATTCTGTCAGTGAGCCCCAATCCCATCACCGAAGCCTGAATAACCCTCTGGAGTCTGTATGGTCCTGGATGATCTCCCATCTCCTTTGCTGCTTCTTCATCCCCACATTTAATCTATCATGCTCTTCATCCTTGACATCCTCTTTCCTATACCTTTAAATCACATTGGAAATCCCTTCTAGATGTCCCAAGGAGGACATTTGTCAGAAATCCCCAGCCTCCACGTAGCTTGGGACTGTGACCACATCTACCTCAGCTTCTTCATATTCTTATCCTTCCTTCATACAGTAGTCCTTGGGTTCTTCTGTAGTCTTGGTGTTGGGTCACTTCCCAAGAGGAAGGACCCTTACTGGGCCTTCCAAGATTCACTAGTTCACTCACCACACACACACTGAACTCTTCCTTTCTTAGGATGAGGCAAATGGGGAGGCTATACCCCATCTGATCCACTCTGGCTGCCCCCCCAAATGTCCTTAATGTAGGGAAACCACTTCTCCATGAACCTCCACCTCTCAGTCTCCACTGATTTTGGTGACTCAGAAAGGAGAGTTATGGACCTTCACAAAAATGCAGTCCTCGACTCAAAGGCAAGAATGATTAACATCAATGGTCACAAAATTCATGGGGGAGATAAGGAAGTATTCTTTCTAAAGCCACTGAAGAATAATAAGGAAGATAACAATTCCCTCTCTGGGCATTCAGACTCATAATTTTGCAAAGAAACATTTTCCTATCTGTTATAGGAGATGTCAAATGTCCATGCTTACAAAGGAGATTGAGAAACCAGCAGTAGAAAAATAACTCACCCAAGGTCACAAAGACAGTGGTAGCTGGAACTAAAATTCTGGACTTCCAGTGAGGCCCTTCCCCCCACACCTGACTGTCTCCACTTTCTGGATTGGAAAGGATCATCAGTTTAGAGCTGAAGGAGATTTGAGAGACCTTTAGTCCAAAGCCACTTTTTACCCAGCAAACCAAGGAGTCACGCAAGTGACACATTCTAGTTCTGACATCCTCACAATAAATGGAGCCAGAAGACAAAAAGAAATCATCTAAACTTGAGGCTCCTGGTTTCTCTCTGGAGAGACAAACACAGGAGGTGATTTGATTGTTCAGCTGCAGCTCATTATGAAACATCCTTTCACGGGATGTTGGGGTCATGTCATGTGATGCTCATAGTGAACATCTGTATAGTTAGTCGATAAGCATTCATTAAGTACTTGGGCAGTGCATAGCACAAGCAGGATTTGAAACCCAGATACCTGACTCCAGAGCCAGTGCTTTTTCACTATGCCAAGCAGTGAGCACTTCCTAGCCAATAAGCCCAACATTCATTCAACAAACATTTCCTGAGCATCTTCTGTGTGCGAGCTGGGCTTTGTGTTGCGGCAGTCAGTTAAATAGATGAAATGAAACATAGTCTCTAACCACAGAGAGATCATTAAGCTGCTTGGGAGATGGGACCAACCCTAGTTAAAATTATCCTTGGTTGCCTCTCACCTAGTGAGTATTGTATAAAATGATCCTGGCATTCAAGACCATCCATAATCTGGCTCCAAACTACTCATCAACCCTTATCTACCACTGTATTTTAGCCAAATTAAACTGCTCTCCTATCCCATTCTCTGCTATCCCCTATGCCTAGAATATCCTTCCTTCCATACCAACACTTCCACCTCCATCTGTTGGAGTCCCTCCTCAGGCCCCAGCTCGTGTGCCACCACCCCCATGAAGCCTTCCCTGGTACCCTTCTTCCTCTGCTCCAGATGGAATGGATCTCTCCCTCTCAAACTTCTTACAGCACTTTGCCCAGATTTCTCCATTGCATTTATCTCATTGGAATTTAAAGTTGGAAAGGAAGCCATTTAAACTTTACCTAAACTACACAGTGGTATAGAGGTAACCTCCGGTCTTGAGATGCATTCCACCACACCAGAAAGCTCTCCAGTACAGTCCTGTCTACAGACTTCCAAGGACTAACAGCAGCTTGGTAGAGGGAGACTCGGTAGCAGCAGTTGCTACTTGATCACTCAGGGATGAATTCTTTGATTACTGAAAATCCATGATACAAAGAATACCGTGCAATACAAAGTGACCTTCCATATTTCATGGCCCTTCATCCCCTTCTGCCTCTGCAGTGATGTGGACAGAGGGTTGGAAAAGAGGACAGAAGGTGCCGGGAATCCCACACATTTAGACCAATGTGAGATCCTTGTCCAGTGTGGGAACCTAGAAGTAGGAATGGACTCTGACACATTCTGGTTCTGACGTCCTCACAACAAAGGGAGCCAGAAGACAAAAAGAAGTCATGGCTACATTTGAGGCTCCCAGTTCTCTGGAGAGACAAATGCAGGAGGTGATTTGATTGTTCAGCTGTAGCTCATTATGAAATATTCTTTTATGGAATGTAACACTCATAGTGAACATTTGTATAGTTAGTTAATAAGGACTTATTAAGTGACTTCTATGTACCAGGCACTGTGCTCAATTTTGAGGATACAGAGAAGGGGAAAAAACCAGTCTACTCTGAAGGAGTTTGAATTCTAAAGGGGAAGACCACATATAAATAACTGTACATACAAGAGAGGTACAGTGTAAATAGCAGATGATCTCAGGAGGAAGGGGCTAGCAGAAGGGGGAACATCGGGAAAGACTTCCTGCAGAAGGTGGGCTTTGATCTGAGTCTTGAGGGAAACCAGGAGGCAGAGATGAGGATAGCAAGCATTCCAGGCATGGAATACAACCAGAGAAAAGACCACAGAGTCATGAGATAGAGTATGATGTATGAGGAGCAGCAAGTAGGCCATTGAACCTGGATTGTAGAGTGCTAGAATGGAGTAAGACCAGAAAAGTAGAAGGTGCTAGGTTGTGAAGGGCTTTAGATGCCAAATGAAGAACTTTATCTTCAATCGTTGAGGTAGTAACAAGCTACCCAAGTTTATTGGGTGACATTGTTAGACATGCACTTTAGGAAAATTATTTTGGTAGTTTGGAGAGTGGGTTGAGAAATCTTCTAGTTAAAAGGCTGTTGTAATTGTGTGGGCAAGACTTGACAAGGACCTTTGCAAAAGTAGTGACCGTGTGAGTAGAGAAAAGAGGACATAACACAGGAAATGTTGTGGAGGTTAAAAAAAAATTGGCAAGATGTAGCTAGCATCAGATTTGCTATATAAGATGAGTATGAGTCAAGGATGACACCAAGGCTGAGGGAGCAGACGCTGGTGGTGACCTCAATAGTAAGAGGGAAGTTAGAAAAGGCTGAGGGGAAAGGAAATGGATGAGGTAGCCTCATCTACTATGAGATAACTACAGTATAAAAGAACAATTAACAGTCAGGTAATACTTGAAAGTTTACAAAGTGTTTTATGTACATTTATTAAGCACTTTCAATGTACCAAGAAGTGTGCTAAGCACTGGAGATATAAATACAAGCTGAAAGACAATCCCTGCTTACATCCTAATAGGGTCAGGCAATTCACAAAAGGGAGTGGTATAGAGAAGAGGGAGGGGAAGGAGAAAGGACTAAGTACCAAGGATCCCAGTGTAAGGGGCATGGATTTTTTGAAGTCTAGAAAGTCAGGAACAAGGTCCAAAGGGTTGGTTGGGCACTTTCACAAAATGGAAGCTGTAGGAGGAATTCACCTATGGGAGAAGGGAGGTAGGCTTTGCAGAGGGATATATCAGGGTGAACAGACCATGAGGAAGAGGAGACCCCAGGTACTTAAGGAATTTCCAGCACTAGTCAGCATAGAAGGAGCATGGTCTTGAAGTTCAGAAAAAAGTTACGAACAAGGTCAACAGGTTAATGAAAGGTAGATTGAGGGGGGGGGGCGGGTTGTTTTTGTACAAATTTGTGATTTTTAACAGAGTAGAGAACATTACATGAAGGATTTTCCCAATGCAAATTAGCAACTGTTCTGTAAGCTATGATAGAAAGGTGTTTGGGACAATGAGAGGGTAAATGACTTGTCCAGGACAGCCTAGTCAGTATGTGTCAGAAGCAGGACTATACTCCAATAATAAATGGGCATTACTTATTGCACCATAATACCTTCTAGTTTATGGGCTAACATCTGCTGCAGAGGATGAGAAGGCAGAAAAATTCTATAAAGAACTTGATTAAGAACCTCTAGATTAAATAAACATGTACTTTATTTTTAATTATTTTTTCTAATTACCTGTAAAATAACTTTTAACATTTTTTTAATGTTGAGTTCCAAATTCTCTGTCTTTCTCCCTCCCCACTCATTGAGAACATAAGTAATTTAATATAGATTATACATCAACATATACTTCAATGCTTGGTGACTTCAATGCAAAGGTAGGCATGGAAAGTATAGTAAAAAATATGTTGATATTATAGCTCAGTAGTAAAAAATGAAAGAGCTTGAAGACTTAGAAACCACACAAAATTTATCATGAGTACTTTTTCAGGAAGGGAGGACATTCTCTTCATATTGAACATCAAATGACATACAAAAAGGTAAAATTAAGGTCAGAAAATGACTACTTACCAATTTCTGAATCAGCTGCCTAGACACAGTTAGATCATCAAATTGTTAGAGCCACAATCTAAATCAATGCCAGGCTTAAAAAAAAGAATAAAAATGAGAAAGCATAGTTTGCAATTTTAAAAGTTCCAACTTATCCCATTTAAACAAGCTGTTGAAGCAAAATAAAAAGGGGGGAATTTTAAAAATAGTTATACTGAGTCACCATTCCCTAAAGAAGTTTCAATAATATAAACCAGTCTCTAGATGAAAACAGTCTGGATACTGTTTCAGTCAACAAACACCTGATTTTGAAGGCCTGGCAGTCAATGACAATAAGAGTTTAGTGATAGAAGAGGTCATTTGTAAAATCTTACATTGTGGAAAAGTGGAAGATCATGAGCAATATTTCCTGATAAAAGAGGGAAAAAAAATAAGTTTAGAAAAAGCTTAGAAAGAAACTCAATTAAGCCAGAGTAACCTGAGCACATGTGAGACTGAAAATGGAAAGAGAGCAAACAAATGAAAAGGGAAAAGATTTGCCATGATATTTATATTTTCTTAATCAATTACAGTGGAGACAACATATTGAACTCTGACGTCACAAACCTCAATGTACTTTAGAAAGGTGTAGAAAAGGCACTAAGCAAAATGAAGATAGGAATTCCAATTGGCTGGTCCAGATTATATATACGCAGAAGTCCTTACTGTACGCAAAAATTCTGAGGCCACTCAGAGATTAAGTCCCAGGGAATATGAAAGAGGGAAGAATACCCAAATGCTTGAAAGGAAAAAAAAACTTTGGAAAAATATTACTACCAAAAAAAGTAATCAAGAAAATATTAATAACCATTCAACTACACATACTTTCTCATCTCTGTCAAATCCTTTTTCCTACTAAATATTGATGCAAATAATCAATATGTATATCAAGAGTATACTTGAAGTTATGAGAAAGGAATGGGCAGATTTTCATAAATATTATTCTGCTGTAAACCACATCTTCACAGTCATTCTATTAACTGAACAATTCATACAATATCCCATTGTGCTTCTTCTTTTTGTTAACTATTAAAACACATTTGCTCCAGCAGACCAAGTTGCTACCTTAAAGGCTTTCCTCCAACAAGGTGCTTCTCATGTATATATCAAAAACCCTACAAAAGTCCTTGAAACATTCAACAGAAATAAATATATAGGTAGATGTTGGTTGGTACAAATAACGAATTCCATGAAGTGGTTACAATATTCTAATTAGCACTGTTGAACTGAAACTAATGGCTATATTTTACATAATTATAACTCAGTAGCATAAATTTGCATACATGTGACCAGTTCAGGAGATTTATTTTTGCACTAATCTGGACCAAGCTGTAATGTGATCTAAGAATGCAACAAGAGATAATTGGTAAATAATTGTTGAGCTCCATTGGTATCTACTAATTGTCAAGTGACTTAGTTAAGAGAAGTACCTTTAGCAAGCCAGATGAATGTCCTGTGAGGATTTACACAAGGGCATGGCAGTATGAGAATGCATGGACAGTTTTCAATCTATACTACTGAAGGAAGTCATTTTGTTGAAATTACAGATCCATTGAAGTCTTAAAGCAGCAACAATAACAAAAATACATTTATAGAGTGGTTTACAAAGTACTTTATACACATCACGATATTTGATTCCCTCCACACCATAGGCAAAGGTCATTGATTTGCCTTAAAGTTGTCTAGTGATGGGAAACTCACTCTCTCTTGAAGTAGCAAGTTCTGCCTTTGGAATTGTATAGCTGTTTGGACATCTCAAATTATTAGGCAGCCCTTTCTTACATGAATCCAAAATTTTCCCTTCTGCAGTTTTTACCCACTGCTCTTAGTTCTGGCCATTAGAACCAAGCAGAGCAAGCTTATTATGTTCAAGAGTTCTGAATAAACAAGCCACTGTCTATGACATCGTAAAGACTGGGGAGAATAGGAAAAATGCTGTAGGACTGAAGAAGGGTGTGACATATTTTCCTTATACGTGTTTAAAAGGGGAAAAAGTGAAGTCTACAAACTGTGAGTCAGAGAGCTAGACAAGTTCTATAATGGTATTGCTTTAATAAAGTCTCTCATGTGTTATTAAAGAAACAATTTGTGAACATTGGAAAAAGCAAGTAGTGGTCATCAGAGGCCAGTGTGGCTTCCTCAAGAACAGATTCTAGTTATAGATTTGGAGCAAGAAGGGATTTTAGACATCTCCCCTCTTCATTCTAGACATGAGGAAAGTCAGCCCTGGAGAAGTTCTGTGACTTTCCCATGGTCATCCAGTTACCAAGTGGCAGAATCTGAACCCATGAAATCCTACTCTAAATCCATGTTCTTTCCATTATACCACACTAACAAAATTTCCTTTTCAGGTAGAGTTATAGGAACTGGTAGATCAGGTACAGGCTATCTATTGGCCTAAGACTAAGTATTAGCAAAGCATTTGAAAAAAGGTTTGTCTTATTTTTGTGGACAAGATGGAGAGATGTAGGCCAGACAATAATGCAGGTTTGTGCATTTGGAACAAGTTAAACTAAAAAGTGGTTATTAATGGTTTGATGTCAACTCAGAAGGTCTCCATTGGAGTGTCCAGCAGTTCTGAGTTGGTCCTGAGCTGTGTAATATTTTATCAACGTTCTTGATAAAGTCACAGATGACATACGTCTAATTTTTAGGTAACAAAAAGCTAGAAAGCATTCCTAATATACGGATGATAGAATCAAGATCCAAAAAGAGTTTGATGTTCTAGTAACAAAAATTATAATATGAACTTTAATACAGATTAGTATAAACTTGAGAATACCAGGTGCAGAAATCCAAGATGGGGTTCATCATGCAGTTCATCTGAAAAAGATTTTAAGATTTCAGTGTACTGCAAACTGAATATGAGTCCACAATATGCTATAGTCAGCAAAAAAGAGGCAGTTAGGTGGCATAGTGGATAGCCTGCTGAGCCTGGGGTCAGAAAGATTCCTCTTCCTGCGTTCAAATCTGGCCTCAGGCACTCACTAGCTGTGTGACCCCGGGCAAGTTACTTCACCTTGTTTGCCTCAGTTTCCTCATCTTTAGAAAGAGCTGGAGAAGTAAATGGCAAACCACTCCAGTATCTTTGCCCAGAAAACCCCAAATAGGGTCACAAAGAGTTGGACATAACTGAAAAAAATGACTAAACAACGAACCAACAGTAATAGCACATAGGAGGCACTATATAAATGCTAGCTATCATTATTGTCATTGTTATTTTTTTAAAAGTCAATGGACTCTTAAAATGCATTAAGAGAGACGTAGTGTCCAGATTTAAAGAGGGGAGGGGACTATTCTGGTCTGACCACATCTGGGCCCTTGTGTTTGGTTCTGGGTGACACATTGCAGGACAGACGTTCATAAGCTGGAAAGCACTCACAGTAGAGTGACCAGAATGGTAAAGAGCTTGGAGGTCATGTTCCATAAAGGTCAGTTGAATGGCCAGGATATTTAGTCTAGATAAGAGTTAAGGGAACATTATAGTTGTGGTCAAGTATTTGAAGGAATGTCATATGGAAGAGGAATCGGCCTCATCCTGTTTGTGCAAAGATACTGAAGTAGTTTGCCGTTTCCTTCTCTAACTCATTTTATAGATGAGGAAACTGAGGCAAACAGGGTTAAGTGACTTGCCCAGAGGGTAGAACCAGAGCAGTGGGTACAAGTTACAGAGAAATAGATTTAAACTTGATCAAAAAGACTTTGGAAAAGAGCAGCCCAGAAGTGGAGGAGGATGGAGAGAGAGTGACAGAGAATACCTACTATGTGCCAGGCGCTGGTTAAGTGCTTTAATAAATGTTATCTCATTTGATCCTCACAATAACCCTAGGAGATAGGTGCTGTTATAATTTTCATTTTATAGTTGAGGAAACTGCAGCGAACAGAAGTTGAGTGACTTTCCCAAGGACACAAAGCTAGTAAGTATCTGAAGCTAGATTTCAACCCAGATCTTCCTGTCTCCAGTCCCAGCACTCTATCCATTTCACCCATGGGCTGCCTGGACTCTGAAATTACCTCTAGCTCAGAAATTCTCTAATTCTATTTCATTAAATTATAGATTTATAACTGGATGGGGCCTTAGTGGTCACCTAATCTAACCCCATTCACCTGCTTTATAGAAGAAATTGAAACAAGACCTAGGGATTGCAGGGTGGGGGGGTCGCATATGTGACTTACCCAGAGTCATACAGCTATTAGATATCTGAGGCAGGATCTGAACACAGGTCTTCCTGACCCCATGCCCAGCCCCTTTTTGATCCAAATCTATCCACACACCATGTTCTACAGCTATCCTGTCCCCCACTAAGCCTTTCCTCCTCCAGGCTAAATATCACCAGTGTCTTCGACTTTTGCCTGGCTTCAGGATCTCTCATTCTCCTACTTGTCTTCTTCCAAACACACTTCTGCTGCCCAACGTCCTTCCTAAACTGATGCTCAGGACTGCTGGCAGTGCTCCAGATGAGACCTGGTGAGAGTGGGGCAGGCCATCAGCTCCCTTGTTGTGGACTCTGGACACTCAGCTTCTGTACAGGCCCTTTCCTTTTCTGACTGCTGATTCATCCAGGATATAAGACTTGGTGGTGGTGATGATGATGATAACTGTAATTTTGATAAAACATATACACCACGTAAAGGTTTATATATACAGTGTCCCAAAAGTCTTAGTTCAATTTTACACCATTAAAAGTTTTAAACCACACTAAGAATTTTGGGACTCCTTGCATACATGATTTCATTAAAGTCCAATGAGGTAGGTATCACAGGTATTCTTATCCCCATTTTACGTATGGGGAAAACCAAGTCTATGAAAGATTAAATCACTTGCCTCTGCTGTTGAATACAAACTCAGGTCTCTCAATTCCAAGTACAGCATTCTATCTGCCATGCCACACTGATTTTATTTGTCCTGATTAAGTTTCATCTAATTAGATTCAACTTCTCATTCTAACCTGTTGAGATCCTTTTGGATCCCGACTTAATGTATTAACTACTTCTCTCAGGTCATCTATCTTTAACCAGCTCATGGATACAAACAAATACCTGGTACATTCCACTAGTAACCTCTTTTTAATTCCCCAGACATTTTTAAAATCTCCAGATGTGCACAAGGCATGTGAAATACAAATGTAAAAAACAACCACTCTCAAATTTCCAAGAGCTCACATATAAATGGTGAGGTGGAGGGGTGGGAAACAACATGGAAAACAGATAACCAAGTAAGTGCATATTTGAAGATGTAGAGAGGGAAGGGAAAACAAAAGGCATCTGTATGAACTGGCAGGGGAGTTGAGCTTTGAAGGAAGGCAACAGTTTTAAAGAGGCAGAGGAGGGGAGAGGGGATTCCAGTTACAGGGGAAACTCGCAGAGATAGGAAATGCAATGTCAATTTCAGGGAATGGAAAGTTGTCTGGTTTGGCTGGCCCATTGAGTGCATAATCAATTTGGAAAGCTACAAGGGGAGGCAGCCAGTCTGTACAAAGTTTTAAACACCAGAATGAGGAAATTGTACTTTTAATCACAAAGTCTGCTGAAGATTTACAAAATAACAAGGATATAGTAATGTCCGCTCTTTGGGGCTAGTAAACACCCATTAACCCAAATTTGTCTAACACTGTTCTTCTTCCCTTGTGGCACAGTTATTTGGGAACTTATCCTTCCTACTAGATTTTATCACTCCTTGAGGGTAAGGTTTGGGATTGTTTTTCATCTTTTACGCCTAGCACCTACCTAGCACAATTACCTGCCCATGGTGCTTTAATTTGTTTAATTTATTGAAAAAATTCTGAAAAATTAACTTGCAATAGAAGATTTTTAGTTCAGTTCAGGAGAAGGAAAATGGATAGCATTTATAGATATATACCTAGTCAACACTTTCATTTTGCAGATGGGGAAATGGAAGCTCAGAAAAGAGAACTTATTTGCACAGAACTAAGATGGTATTTGGATCTATTATTTCTTTCTATTGCAACAGGTAGGATGTGCCAAGGGCCCCATGAGTGGTGTATAAAGTGAGTGGAGGGAGAGATCCCTGTGGATGAAAGTAGGACTGGGCGTCAAGAGACCTGGATTCTAGTTTCTGACTGCCACTAATTCCCTGTGTGGGCTTGAGTATGCCCATTCTCTTCTCTGGACTTCAGTTTCCCCACATATGAAATGAAAGTATTGGATTGGATGTTCTTCCAGTTTCTATCTAGGAAGAAGGAAGGAACTGAAAATGTAATTTACCTAGGGGAACCATCCACATTTGAGCCTCCAACCTCTTCCAAATTCCCTTGGAGTTGGGTTTGGGTGAGGGTCACGGGGAGGGGGGGATTTGAAGTTACCCCAATAGGACTCCCTGAGGACTGGCCACAGGTACAGATAGATACCCTGTAGGCTTCTGGGAGGAAGAAGAGGCAGAGAAAGAAGAGGAAAGTAGGAGAGAAGGGAAGAGGAGGAGGAAAGAGGACAGGAAGAAGGGAGAAAAGAAAGGTGACAGAACCACAAACTTTTGAGCTCCTACTGTGTGCTGAGCAATGGTAAAGACAAAGTTTAGATAAGATATGATCCCAGCCCTCAACAAGTTCAGGAAGGGAATTAGATGCAAACCCTGATAAACTATATTCATAAGTTCATTAAAGAGGAGCAATGAATCAACCGACAAATATTTATTAAGTGCTTACTATGTGCCAGGCACTGTGCTAGGCCCTGAGGCTACCAAAACAAAAATGAAATGATCCAGCATAGGGACAAAAATCCTTTAGTGCATAGGAACAAAAATCCTGAGGGATAAGAAGGAAGGCTGTTATTGACCTGAGTATCAGGGAAGAGAGGGAGGAAAGAGGGACAGAAAAGAAAGAAACCGAGAGAAAGAAGCGGAGTAGAGAGTAAGAGGTGGAAGGGGAAAGAGGGAGAGACAACGGGACCAAGGGACTGAAGGAGAGTAAGGGGGGCGTGGAAGAGAGGGAAAGGGGGTGAAGGCAGGAAGAGAAAGAGGAAAAAGGATGAGAGTGGAAGAAAGAGGGAAATAGGAGGGAAGGCGGGTGGGGGGCAGGGTGCAAACCCCGTGGCAGAAAGGGAAAGTGAAAGCTCCCAGGGACTTTCGCTTTCGTTACCTCTGCAGAATCTCAGAGCCCCCCAGACACTAGGCAGTCCTTCCTGTCCCGTCCAATTGCGGTATCCTGCTGAGGGCCCAGTTTCTTGTTCTCCCTCCTTAGACGGCTCGGCCCGTGCGAATGTAGCGCAGGGGTGCCAGGGGCCTGCCGGGAGCTGTCCCGGGTGCCGCGCTTAAGCTCGCTCCTAGGGCGCTTTATCTCGAGCTGCCGTCTCGGGGGAGGAGGACAAGTTCAAGGCCATGACCGAGCCAGGCGGCCCCTTGCGTCTGCGGGACTGGCTGGTGGCTCAGATTGAAAGCGGCTGCTACCCCGGGCTCTGCTGGGAGAACCCAGAGAAGACGATGTTTCGCATCCCCTGGAAGCACGCGGCCAAGCAGGATTACAAGCAACAGGACGCCGCGCTCTTTCGGGTAAAGCGGCTACGCTAAGCAGCCGCCAGAGGGGAGCCTCGGGAGGCGAGGAGCCAGGACAACTTGACTCGCCGTGGGGCCGCCCACGTAGGAAGAAGTGGGACGAGGGCTGGTGGGAAGGCACGTCGGGTACCCTTCTAATCAATCCAAGCCCCTAGCGAGGCGGTGGACAAGATGGGGCTGGGGCACGGAGAGAGGGATCCGAATTTCAGGTCACTGACACAGACCTTCAGTCCTGGGTTTCAGTTTCGTCTTCTGTCGACGACGAGATTGGACAGTATGATTTCTGGGCTCCCCTCGAGCTCTCGAGTTCTTTGTCTATTGGAGGACCATAGGTTCTTAATTTGAGAGCTGGAAGAGACCTTAGAAGCCATCTAGTTCAATTTGGTCACCCATTTTTTACATATTAGGAAACTGAGTCTCAGAGAGGTTACCAGGAATCACACGATTATTGAGTGTCCAAGGTGGGATCTTCCCAGTCTTCCAGAGAGTAAGTCCAGACTTTTATCAGAGATCTGACCCCTGCTCCCAGGAGGCCTCAGTTGAGGTGGAGAGGCATCATTTACTCAGGAGAGGTGGAGTAGAGACAGAGCATGGGAACAGGTCCTATGGTACAGACCCTGAGAGCATTAGATCCTGCAGGGTAGAGGAGAGATTAATATGGTTTGGACCAGATGCCCTCAGTGGCAACCAGATGGTACAGTGGACAGGGGTTCAAATCCAGCCTCAGACGCTGGCTGTGTGACCACGGGCAAGTCACTTATCCTCTTTCTTTTGTTAAAAATTGTTACTCATTTTAAACTTAAATACCTAAAGACAAAAAGGGAAACATTTCCATGTACACAGTACAACATAAATAGAGGATTCAATATAAAACCATAAATTTCCAGTTGATACTTTAGTTTTTTTTTTTTAAAAACTGTAATAAGGACTATGCAATAAGTTCTATGTATCATTTTCACAGCTATCCAGCTTTCCCGTGCTTCCTTCTAAGTTTTCTTTTGTTCTCTGGCATGCACCTGTTTTTTCTCCTTCCATCACCACCCCAGAGAAGGTTACCATTAAGCACAAATACGTGTATATATATATATATATATATATATATATATATATATGTATATGCAAAACCACACCATGCATGCTTCTATTTATCAGTTCTTTTTCTGGAAGTGGATAGTATCTTTCTTCATAGCTTCTTTTTAGTTGATTAAAAGTAGTTATAATACTCAAAATGACTTAGATATTCAAAGTTGTTCTTAGAACAATATTGCTGTTACTGTGTACAGTAATATTGTTTTCTTGGTTCTGCTTATTTCACTCTTCATCATTTCATACAAATCTTTCCATATTTTTTCTAAAATCAACCAGTTTATCATTTCTTATAGCCAGTAGTATTCCATCACAATCATATACCACAATTTGTTTAGCCATTCCCCAACTGAGGGGCATGCCCTCAATTTCCAGTTTTTTGCCACCACAAAGAAAGCTGTTATAAATATTTTAAAGCATATAGGTTCTTTTCCTTTTCCTCTAATCATCTTGGGATACAGGTCAAATAATGGTATTGCTGGGTCAAAAGGTATACACGGTTTTATAACTCTTTTGGGCAGAATTCCAGATTGCTTTCCAAAATGGTTAGATCAGTTCACAGTTCCACCAAGAGTAAATTAGTGTCCAATTTTCCAGCATTTGTCACTTTCCTCTTCTATCATTTTAGCCAATCTGCTATGTGTAAAATATCATCTCAAAATTATTTTAATTTGCATTTCTCTAGTCGATAATGATTTAGAGCATTTTCATATGACTATATATAGCTTTGATTACTTCACTAAAAAACTGCCTGTTCATATCCTTTGATTATTTGTCAATTGGGGAATGACTCATATTCTTATACATTTGACAAAGTTCTTTATATGAGATATGAGACCTTTATCTGAGAAACTATCTGTAAAATTTCCCCCCAAATTTTCTGCTTTTCTTCTGATCTTGGCTACATTGGTTTTATTTGTACAAAAACTGTTTAAAATTTAACATAATCAAAGTTATCTATTTTATACCTTATAATGCTCTCCATCTCTTATTTATTCATTAATTGTTTCCCTATCCATAAGTCTGATAGGTAATATGTTCCACATTCTTCTCATTTTCTTATGATATCTCCCTCTATATCTAGGTCATATATCGATTTTGATCTTATCTTGATAAATGGTATAAGATATTGGTCTATGCTCAATTTCTGCCAGATTGCTTTCCAGTTTTCCCAACAATTTTTACCAAATAATGAATTCTTATCCTCAAAGCTTAAATCTTTATATATGTCAAACACAAGGTTACTGTAATCATTTACTATTGTGTATTGTATGTCTACTTAGCCTCTTTCAAGCCTTGGTTTTTTCAACTATAAAATGAGGGTCTTAATAGCCCTGACCTTCCAGGGTTGTTGTAAGAATCAAATGAAATAATATTTGTAAATGCTTAGCTCAATGTCTGGCACATAATAGGCACTTAAATATTAAATACCTCCTTTCCTTGGATCTTAAGCTATAGAGTTGGGAGGAAGAGACCTCAGGAAACATCTATTCTAATCCAGTTCTCTCATTTGACAGATGAGGAAACTGAAATGCAGAGAAGTTAAATCACTTGCTCAAGGTCACACAACAATTAAGCAGAAGAGCTGGGGTTTGAATTCATATCTGACTACAAAGTCAGTGAGGTTTCTACTGCACCAAGCTAGAAGGGACTTTTGAGACAATCTAGTGCCAACTCCTCATTTTACTAAAGAGGGAAGAAGCCCCAAGATCAAGCAGTAGAGGAACTACGATTTGAATTGGGCTTTGACAGGGCGGATTATCAACTGGTAAATAGAAGCAGAATCACAGAATTAGAAGCAGTTTCAAAGGGCATCTAGTCTAATCTCTACAACATCCCAGACAAGTGGTCATTCAGCCTCTGCTAGAAGACTCCAGTAAAGGAAGTTTTCACATGGACGCTAGATGATCTCTATTTGAACTAAGAACTAAGATTTAGTTTCTCTCTCTCCCTCCCTCCCTCCCTCCTTCCTTCTTTTCCTTTCTTTCTCCTTCTTTTTCTTCCCTCTTTCCCCTACTTTTCTTTCCCTCTTTCCCCTACTTTTCTTTCCCTCTTTCCCCTTTCTTTTCCTTCCCTCTTTCCTTTCTCCCTTCCCTCCCTCTTTCTTTCTTCCTTCCCTCCCTCTCTCCTTCCTTCCCTCATTCTTTCTCTTCCTTTCTTTTCTCCCTCCTTCCTTGCTCTCTCCTTTTCTCCTCCCTCCATCCTTCCTTCTCCTCTTCTTTCCCTCTTTCTTTTCTTTCTCCCCTCATTCCTTCCTTCTCTTCCTCCTCCCTTTCCTTCCCTCACTCTCTCCTTCCTTCTTTGCTTTCTGCCTCCTAGATTTAAATCTATGCCTTGCTACTTATTAGTTGTGCGACTTTGGACAATTCACTTAACCTCTCTCTCTGTGCTTCAGGTTCCTCAGTTTTACAAGATGGTTCATAAGAGCCCTTCCAACTCTACATCCTAAATATTTATTTGTATATATTTGACTAAGACAGTACATGCAAGATGAATTGAAAAGGGAGAGACTGAAGATGAAGAGACCAAATAGAAAACTCTCCTAAAAGTCCAGGGGAAAGGGGGAAAATATCCTGGTACAGAGAATGGAAAGTAGTAGATGAATGGGAAAAACAATCCTGAGCTGAAATTGACAGGACTTGGCATGACTGGTGGTAGAAAATGAGAAAGAGAAAAGTCGCAGATGACTCTAGGTTCCTGCTTAGGTGATTGAGTGGCCACTAGAAATGAGGCAGCTTGAAAGAGTTGGTTTCTCAAGGAAAGATTCTTCTCATTGTCAAACTCCTTATCCTGCAATCTCCTCCCCCAACATCCTTCATTAGAACTTGTTGGCCAGGGTGCCCTCAATTTGCCCCCTCACATAGGCAAGATCCTCAGAGCTAAGTCCCAAGAGGGTAGAGAGAATCCCACAGAGCTCAGAGGTTTGAAACCTGAGCCTTGTTCTTTTTCCCCAGGCCTGGGCCATTTACAAAGGTAAGTATCAGGAAGGCACAGACAAAGCTGATCCATCTGTCTGGAAGACTCGCCTTCGCTGTGCCCTCAACAAGAGCACAGACTTCCAGGAAGTGATTGATCGGAGCCAACTGGACATCTCTGAACCTTACAAGGTCTACCAGATCATCTCTGAAGGAACCCGCAACCTAGGTATTCACACATTCAAAAGTGGGGGTTTGGAGAGCAAAAGATCCAAGTTCTGTTCCTCGGGTCATCAAAGATCCTCAGCCTTGCTGTGGAAGGGCTTTAGAGGGTTTTGGGGACCACTAGAAGGCAGAGGAAAACAAGGCTTTCCAAGGGCCCTGAACTAGGACCTAATGTACTTGCTTCCCCTGCAGAGGATGAGGGGCAGAAGGGCCATCTGGGAGCCCCCAAAAATCTATCACCTGAGCCTCTCCAGAGGCCAGACCAGGTTAGTGTACTGACACCTACTCTATCTCTATCCCTACCCCTTCATCCTGACACCCAAGTCTCCTTTACCTTCCTCATACCTCCATACTTACCAGCCTTATCCCTTCCAGCCCCACATCCCCATCCTCCTCCTAACTTGGGGCATGGAGAGGCGGGAAGTTGTCTTTCTTATAGCCTATCCACATCTGATTTCATTCCTTCTCCCTTTGGGTTGTGCTGCCCTCAATCCTGACTCCAAAGCCTGGAGATGTATCTGCCAAGAATTAGATGCTAGTGTGTGATTACATGATTGGTTGATGAGCCCTTCTGCTTAGCAGTGACTCCTCCCATCTTCTTTCCCCACTGAGACTCTATTTCTTCCTGGAAGGCCAGCTCACTCTGGTGAAACCAGTGGCTGGGCTCTAGTCTCAGTTTCTCCCAAGCCTTCAGCCCTCATAGGCCCTCTCTTCCACTGCCTAGGTTGGCTCAGATTCAGCTGCTGAGGAGACTAGCAAGGAAAGGATTTCTAAGGGCAGCCATCAGGTTTCCCCAGCCTCCTCCTTTACCAGCCCAAAGGCTGAGTCTGGTAAGAAAGGGGCCTCTATGGACTTGGGTCTTCCTATCCTCTTCTGCCCATTTAACTCTTCCCTCTCTTTCCACTCCCTGTTCTCTTTTTCCCAGAAGTTTCCTGATCTCTGAACCCTGAAGGGAGGGAGATAGTAAGGAAAATGGCCCACCACATTAGGGTATACCAGTACCTTTTCTATCTCGTTCTCTCCCTATCCAGGGTACCAAGTAACAGGCACATTTTACAGTTGGGATCCTTCACAGAGCCATGTTCTGCTAAGCCTGAACCCCCATGAGAATGTCAGCACCTCTGGTAAGGATCATCAGCCTGGAAGTTTCCTCTGAATAGTCCTTATGCACCTCCCTTGCCCTAGTCTCAAGGCTGATCCTGTGCTTTGCCCACCTGGGAGGCAAAGAAGCATTATCCCTGCCATTCACAGAGAAGGAAGCAGGTTGGAGAGATTAAATGATGCACTCACAGCCATTCTACTGGTGAAGAAGAGGAATCAGGACAAGAACTCAGGTCTTCCAAGTTCAGGGTCCTCCATACTACCCCTTGATGTATTTTCTTACTATGAAATGAATATAGAACCAGGGTGGGAAGTGATCCAGGTCAGATTTGGACCTTGGCTTATCACTCACATACTCAGTCCCTTCCCCTCTCCCCAGCTGTCAGTTCAGAGCCCAAGAAGGCTCAGGCAGAGGCTATCACTGGGTAAGACTAAATTCCATTCATGCTACTGAATGACCCAGTCAGGAATTCTTACCCTGGGGACCATGACACTTTTTAAAAACATATTTCATAACTGTATTTTAACGTGATTAGTTTCCTTTATAATCCTGTATTTGATTTTATTTCAAATGCCTAAAAACACTTTTCCGAGGAGTCAAATAGCCTTCACCAGATTCTCAAAGAAAGTCAGGATACAAAAGAAAAAGATTAAGGACCCCTGGCTTAGACACAGCTATCTGTTGATTCCCACATGTGTCCACAGAGACACACACGAGGCTCATAAACACATGTACCTATTGTCTGGATATACTAATGCCATAGTTAACACATGTGCTCATGTGGGTATCATACACTCAACATGTCTATATATGTGTAATGCATGGGCCCACATTCATACTCACTGAGTTGAGACCATACCTAGATTATCCTTATTCTTCCTCAATGAGTTCAGGGCCTGGTTTACTTTCTCTCTACTCTAACTCCTAGCCTCACACTAGGGAACGTCAATGTACATATTGATATTCTCTCAAATATTTTAACTTTCCAATTCCTCAATATATTCAGTTCTCATCATCTATTTCTCCACTCGACCTCTAACTTTGCCAGCATCCATAAGTATTATGTTTTTATGCTACTAATAGCTAGCATTGATATAGTATTTTAAGATTTGCCAGGCACTTTGCAAATAATTATACTATTTGTTCCTCACAACAATGATGGGACCTAAGTACCATTATTATTGCCATTTTACAGATGGGAAAACTGAGGCAGGAAGTGGTTAAATGACTTTCCCAGGATCACACAACCAGTAGGTGTTTGAGGTCAGGTTTTAATTTGGGTAGTCCTGACTCTGGGTCCATAACTCTGCACTGTATCACCTAGCTACTCATAGTACATGCTCATGAACTCAAAAATTATTTGATCATAGTGGATAGAGTTGGTCTTGGAGCCAGAAAGACTTGAATTCTAGTCTTACCTCTCAGATATACTGGTTGTGTGACTTTGGGCAAGTCATTTAATTTTTTCAGTGCTCTAGACAGCTCTTTAAGACTGTTAAGACTATTATGTTGCAGAGAAAGTGCTGACCTGCACTGATAGAAGGAGTTTCTTCATGTGGGAATTTCCTATACTTATGAAATCCCAAGCCCATTCACTATCACTATCTCTAACTTTCCCTATACCTGAAGACCCCTAACCCTATTCTTTGTCCCTGGGACCTCCAATCACTCCATCCCCCTCAAACTTTTCACAGGCTGTCACCCCTACACTTGTCTTTCCAACCTCAATCCCTTGGAGAACCAGCTCAATACTATCCTATCCTCTACTGCTGAATTCCTTGCTCTCCTTGTCCTGCTACTTTGCCATTTGCCTTCCCACTCAGATGCTAAAGTGATTCTCCTAAAGCACAGATCTGACCAGTGACCCTTATTACCTTCAAAATCAAAGATAAAATCCTTTATTTGTCATTTAAGGTTCTTCATAGTCTGGTACCCTCCCACTTTTCCAAACTTTTTATACTTTATTTCCTTCTAAAAACTCTATGATCCAGCTTCAGTGACTTATTTATTTGTTGTTCTTCAGCTCTCCTTCTCCTTTCTCCTCTTGGTATCCCTGCCTCAATACTCAACTCAGATGCAGCCTTTCTGTATCATTCCAGCCATAGATTTCCTTCTTTCTGCCTTGTACATATCTTGTATGTACCTATTTATTTATGTGTTGTCTCACCATTAAAACATAAGCTCGTTGAGGGAAAGAATTATATTTTGCTTTTCTTGTGTGCTCACTGCTTAGTATGGTGTCTGGCATACAGTGTGCCCTTAAGAGATGATTGCTGTCTTTCCACTTTTCATTCATGCAATCGGTATGTATTGAATATTTAATATATGTGTAACTTTATATCAACTATTCTATGACAGAAAACACAGAAATGAAATACCCACTGCCTTCCTGGGGCTCCCTGTCTACTCAGGGAGACAAACAACAGAGGATGGAATTAAGAAATCAAGGAATGGTTCATGTGGCTCAGACTCTAATCCCACTTCCTTCAGGAGTGTTTCCTGATCACTCTCAGCTCAAAAGAGAACATTTTCTCTGTACCTTACAATTCTGCCTGTCTGTTCTACTCACTGGGCCCTAATCACAAGCTGCCTGTTAACCAGTCATTTCCTACATGCGAGTCCCATCTCCTCAGCTAAACTGTGCATTACCTGAATGCTAAGACCTATCAGCTTTGTCTCCATCTCCTCCTCAGTACCCTGGACAGGGCTAGGAGTTTAATCAGTGCTCAGAAAATGATTGTGTAGCTCATTTGATGTATTACCCACTTCAGACTGCTGGCTCCATGTCCGTCTGTACTACCGAGATGTCCTGGTGAAGGAGGCCATTGCTCACACTGCCGAGGGCTGCCGCTTGACAACCCGGCCCGTGCCAATGGACAGCATCTATGGCCCTGCTGGGCTGGAGCAGATCCAATTCCCATCACCTAAAGCTCTGCCAGGGGCCAGCCCATCTGTCACCCAGATTCTGGAGCGCCTTTTGCCTCACCTGGACAGAGGAGTCCTACTCTGGGTAGCTCCTGAGGGGGTCTTTGCTAAGAGGCAGTGCCAGGGTCGGGTTTACTGGCGAGGCCCCCTAGCACCCTATTGTGACCAGCCCAACAAATTGGAAAGGGAGAAGACCTATAAGCTGTTGGACACTCAGCAGTTCCTGGACCGTAAGCTCCTGGTGGAGAGGGGGGACCAGCAAGATCCAGTTTGGGGGATAAAGGAGGGTTACTGATGTGGAGAGGAGCCCAGGAAGAAGACACCCTTTTCTATGAAATAAGATGATTATTTAGTCAGGAGGCATGGGTTTGAGTCTGAGTTTTACCATTTACTACCTGTATGTCCCCTGAGTAAAATTTCCCTGAGCTTCAGTTTCCTCATGTGTTAAAAGGTCATATTTCCACTCCCTACCTTACAGTGCCATTGTGAAGGAAGCATTTTGTCAAAGGTAAAGTGATATAAAGGTATGAGCTGCTGAGAGAGAGAGAGAGAGAGAGAGAGAGAAGGAAGGAAGTGAGGGAGGAAAGGGAAGGGAGGGAGGAAGAAAAAGAAGGAAAACAATTATCTAGGGTTCTTAATTTAGGGGTCCATGAACTTGGGTTTTTTTGCTATTTTGATAACTGTATTTCATATAATTTATTTCCTTTGTAATTCTATGCACATTATTTTATGCATTTACAAACATTACTCAGAAAAAGGACCCATAGGCTTTACCAGACTGCCCAAGGGGTCCATGAAAGTTAAAAACCTGAGATAGGTAGGTAGATAGATGGAGAGAAAAAACATTAAGCTCTAACTCTATGGCCTAAAGAAGCTTACATTCAAATGGGGGAAGACGATACATAAAGAAGATGAGGGAGTGAGCTTCGTGTTGAGAAGATTACAGGCAAAATAAGATGAAAACTCCCCTGTCAGAGGTGAGGGACCCAGGAATATGGTTCTAGTGTGAGGAAGATAAGGACAATAAGAGAAGGTATAATGTGGAGACTGCTGGGAAGTAGTGGGGAAACATGGGTACCAGGAGAAAGCTTACCTGTAAGGGAAGGGAAAGAAATGTGGGGCAGAATCTTAGATTCCAGTGGAAGAGATATAAAGATGATGGGTTGGGAGTCAGGCATGAAGCCAGAAAGACCTGAGTTCTAGTCTTACCTCTGACATCCATTGACTGTACTGACCAGATAAAGTCACTTAACCTCTCAGTACTTCAGGCAGCTCTTTAAGACATGAAGTTGCAGAGAAGGGACCTACCTGTATTAGTAGAGGGAGTTTCCGGAATTCTATATAGTGGTGTCCTGATTCCCTAGCTTATGATTTAGTACTCCATTTTATGAGTTGCTACAGGAAAAAAGAAAAAAAGAAAATTTTAAAAAAAAAAGGAAGGAAGGAAGGAAGAAAGGAAAAGGAAAAAAAGTGTTACTCTAGTGGTCAATCTTCTCTTAACAAGCCTCTTTACACTTAGGCTAGTCAGTAGAAGACAAACACAGTCTGTTTAGGTCCTGGTATCTGAAACCTTTTTAATGTGGCAGAGAGTGCCAGCAATAGTAGCTGTTTGCAGGACCTTCAAGAACCTACGGTCCCATCCACTTCCTGACGCAACAAGGAGTGAAAAGAAAGGGGGATGAGCATTTAAGTGCATACTACCTGCCAAGCGCTACACTAAGGGCTTTATAAGTATCTTACTTGGTCCTCACCACAACCCTGGGAGGTAGGGACTAGCATGCCATTTTATAATAAAGGAAACTAAGGCAGATAGAGGTAGAGTGATTTATCCAGAATGAAAAGAGGAATTTAGTGGAAGAAAAAGAAGAATGTGCCTAAAGCCTCACCACTATTGAGTGGTCAAGCCAGGACTCAAGCCAGGTCTTTTGAGATTGAGGCTGAAGCTCTTTTTCCATAGTCCCGAACTGCCTCAGTGGGTATATTCTTGCCCCTTGGACCACCTGCCTCACTGGGTTATGGTGAGAAAGTGCTTCCTAAACAGTTAAACTCTATAAAAATGTGAGTTGTTATTATCATCAAGAATGAAGAATAAGTATCTGAGGGCAGTAGTCAGGACCAAGCGCAGGGCTGGGTACTGCTATTGGCAGCAACTGTAAGGTAGACTGGCTCAAGGTCACCTAAGCCCAGCTTCCAAAAAAGTAGGCAGGGAAAGTGTTATAGACCTTCAATGCAGTTGGACTGGACCATCACTGGAACATAGGCATCATTCCCTCTTGCCAGGGTCTGGGATCCTGACACAGCCCAAGAGTTGGAGTTAGGCATCACCAGAACCCACCCTTTCCCTTGTGCCTTACAGAGCTGCATCGACACCTGTGTCTTGGGGAGCCCACACCCCAGTACCAGATCCAACTGTGCTTTGGAGAAGAGTACCCGGGTCCAGGTTGCCAGTCCCAAGGGAGACTCATCATGGCTCATGTGAGTTTGGGGAGGTGACAACCAGGTATATTATATCCAGTGCTCTCCATCCCCCTGCCTCCAGGGGATCCCACCCATCGATACAACCATACCCTTTGATTTTGGACAAGTAATTTCTCTTAGGGCCTCAATTTCTTCCTCTATAAGACCAGAAAATTGGACTAGATCATCTCTAAGGTTCCTTCCAGTCATAATATTGGAATTCTGTGTTCTCAGATGGCCCCCTCCAGCTCTCATTTCTATCACTTACCAAACTCTATGCAAGGCTTCACTGGGGTCTTTCTTCCTTTCTTTTTCTCTCTGAATCTCTCTGGTCTTTGGGATCACCTATGGGAGCCCCTGAGCTTGGGAATAAAGAAGATAAAAGGGTTAGGGGATAATTGGGCGAAAGAGGAGGGCAGGTTACCTCCCACCCTTGGAGGACCTTCAGGGTCCCCTCCTCCTCAAATATATAGCTAGTATTTATATAGAGCTTTAAGCTTTGCCAAGTGCTTTACATATGATCTTCACAATAATGCTATGAGGGTGCTTTATAAAACCCCACTTTACAGATGAGGAAACTGAGGCTGAAGAAAGGTTAAGTGAATTGCAGGGACCAACACAGCCACAGTATCTGTGGCAGGATTAGCCTCAAGTCTTCTGAACTTCAAGTCCAGCACTCTATCCCCTTGGACACCAGAGATGCCCCTCCCCCCTCCTCTTAGGCATGTTTTCTGGGGGGGCATCCCCTCCTCAGATTTCACAGAGTCCTTAAGGCATTGAGGGAGGGGGCAGGGAAGTGGGATCCTCTAAGAGGATTCGGGGTGGAGCCAGGAGTATGGTACCTGATGAGAAGTAAGGCTCAGGAGGGACCAGTTAAGTAGGAACAGCCTCCCTTACCTCATGCCTCCCTCCTTTCCCTTTCTCTTCAGGTGGAGCCCGTGTTTGCCCGAGAGCTCATTTTGCACGCTAAGCGTCTCAGTGCCCAAGATCCTCCGGGTTCCCAGCCCAGCTCTCCAGAGAATGTAACCCACCTTCTGAACCAGCTGTGCCAACCCTGACTGTGGCCCCATGTCACCCAGGGCACCTCCCCATCTCCAGAGCACTTCCCCAAATCCAGAGCATAGCTTCATCATCTCCAGAGTACGCCCCTTTATGGTGCATCTCTGATCGAGCTGGGCCAGTATACCTGGGGCTTAACGTCTTCACCTTGTCTACTCTCAAGCACGTGGTGCCCTGCCTTAGAACAGGTTTTGTATGTGTCTGTTGGGTGAGTGTGTGTGGGGTCAATATGTATAAACTAAACTTCAATGTACTTTAGGAATTATTCATTAGAGGACCTCTGGCAAACTTTTTAAAAGTAGACATCCTGAGTCCCCCAAACTTCCCATATCTCAGGGAATTGATCTGCCTTTTTTTTAAGGGTATATCCCATAGTGTGGAGAGCTGATGAGGAGCCATTCGGATTCTTTCCTGCCCTTGGAATGTGTTAGAGGGAACCAGAATCTGTCTGTGCTGGTGTGACTGTTAACAGAATTTGCAAAGCATTTTTAAAATATATTTAGCGTTGGTTTTGGAGTCAGGAGAAATCTAGGTTCAGTGCTCACAGCCACATTTATTAGTTCTGTGATGGTGGGTAAGTCATTTAACCTCTGAGAATCAATTTCTGTAAAATGCTGATATTTGTGCTTGTAATACCTACCTCACAGGGCTGTGGTAAATTATGTGGAGTAATTGGTAAACTTTTTAAATGCCTTATATAAATATTAACTGTCATTATTTCTTCATTTGAATTTCACAAGGAGGGACAGGGAAAATGAGTTCTAGGTGAAGAAACTGAGACAGGAAGAGAAGAGATTTGTCACAGTTGCAGGGTTAGGGTTTGAAACTAGATCAGCTTCTAATTCCCAGCCCAGGACTCCTTTCCCTTTACTGATGTTATCTTCATTAGCATCCTGCTTCAGGTACTGAAGACAAAAACCTCTCTTCTCCTGCCACTTACCTGGGACAGGGTCTTTGATGAAAGAAACTGAGTCAGGAGTGTCAAAGAGCCTTATAGAGGTAGAGGCTGAAGTGACCTGTCTGCTCTGCCCTCTCCCTCTATACCCTTCTTAGCTGTATGCTGGAAAGGACCTTAGTGATCATGTTGGATCATAAGCATTTTATGGTGACTCAGAGGATGTGGTATGGAGGGGCCAGGAGGGACTTCTTGGAGGGAGGAAAGGGACTTGCCCAAGTTAACACAAGTTAGTAACAAATCAGAGATTCAAATCCAGATCCTCCAATTTCATTATCTTCCCACTGATCCCTGTTTTCTGGGTCCCAGGGCAGAAAGTCTGACTCAAAAACCACTAATCATCTTTAAAGTTGAATAGGTCCTTCTTCACCTTGCACTCTCCACCTAAGATCCATAAAGGGCTAGGGTAGGTTGGAAGGAGATGTGACTCAGCCCAGCAAGACAGACTTTTCTTCAAAGCTCAGCCAGAGGGAGCTTCAGTACTAACTAAAGTCTCTCCCCCACATCCTTCCTCAGCTAGGTCCAGGGGCTTCCCCACGGCCAGCCTTTCTCCTCCTCGCCTCCAGCCTCACAGCCCTCTTCCCTCTCCTTTCCCACCTCTCCTGCCTCCCCTCTCTGGCTCTTGGCCCTCATTCCTCCCCCTCCTTCCGCTCCTCCCCTATTCTCCCCTCTCTGCCTCATGGCCCCCCTTCCTCCTTCTCTGTCCTCACAACCCTCATTCTTTCTTCTTTCCCTACAGCTCCCCCAGAGCTCCCTCCATCTTTATAATCTCCCCCCCCCCCCAGTTTATTCTCTCTTTATTCTCACATTCTAGTCGTCTCCTCAGGAGGGACAAGAACAATTTGGCCCTTGTTTGAAAAGGGGAAAAGATAGAGTAGTGAAGGGACAGTGGGATGACTGGAGAAGAAAGATACAGAAAAGGAAGATAAGGAAGAAGGCAAGAGGAAAGAGTGGAGAAGAGAAAGAGAGAAATGAAGAGAGAAGGAGAGGTAGTGAGGGGAGAGACGCGGGAAATAGGAGAGCTGTGAGCAGAGCAGAGATTTAATGGGGAGAAAAGTGCCGGGACGAGTTCGGAGGAGGAGGAGAAGCCGTAAGATAACTCAAGGAAAGGAGAGAGGAGTAGGATAAGGAGGCAGTTGGGAATCTCCAGTCCGACTTTCCACTCCTCTTCTCCGTTCTGCCCAGTCTCTGCCTTGTCCTCCAGATCTTCCCCCGGGACCCTCAGCCCCGAAACCTGTGGGGGCCGGGCCAAGGATTGGCCCCTCCCAGGCCCCCAGGAGCAGGGCTGCCTCTGGTCGGGACTGGCAGCTGGGTGGGAAAGGGGTGGGGGTAGAGCGGCCTGATCCCTCCCCTCTAGCCTTTCCAGGCCACAGGGGCTGGGCTGGCCAAGGGCTTTTAACCAACTGCAGGAGGCTCCTGACCGGCTTTTGGCGGTGAAAGTCTCTGGGAAGGGAAGAGATGCAGCCTGACTGTCCCACTCCACGGGGGCCGGGCAATGGCCAGGGCCGCGATTCAGCGCCCAGCCGGCCAGGCCAGGACCCGGGTCCCAGCCGTCCTGGGGAGCTAGCCAAGCCCCCCTACAGCTACATCGCCCTCATCACCATGGCCATCCAGAGCTCCCCGGGCCAGAGAGCCACCCTCAGTGCCATTTACCACTACATCATGGGCCGCTTTGCCTTCTATCGAGACAACCGGCCTGGCTGGCAGAACAGCATCCGGCACAACCTGTCCCTCAATGAATGCTTTGTCAAGGTACCCCGAGATGACCGCAGGCCTGGCAAGGGCAGCTACTGGACCCTGGACCCTGACAGCTACAATATGTTTGAGAATGGCAGCTTCCTGCGACGGAGGCGCCGCTTTACCCGCAAGAGGGTTTCTGAGCCTGAGACGGAGACCCAGAGGAAAGCCAAGAGCAGGGCCCGTGGTGGACCGGGTCGTGGGAGCTGTCGGGCCTCTGGGATGCCAGATCTTCATAGAGATGCCCGAGAGCAGGAGGGGGCCTCTGGCCAGGCTAAGGCCACCACTGGACCATGCCTAGCCCCACCATTGGAGCTGCCCGAGTCCCAGGGCCTATGCCACACCAATCCAGAGACATCACCCAATGAGAGCCTCTTTGGGGGACTTACAGATGCCCTCCCTACAACCTCAGCTGGTCTGTACCTTTCCACTTCTGAGCCACTGGCCCTGCCAGCCTCACAGATGCTGACAGACCTGAAGGAGCTGCCTGAGCCAGCCAGGTCTCCTGGACAGAGGGTGGACCCTCGAGAACTACCACCCTCTTCCTCCTCTTCCTCTTCTGCCTCTCCATGCCCAGCATTCAGCCTGCCCCAAGTCTTCCCTGGCCCCCATGGCCCTCAGCCCTCCCCAGCCCGATTCCCTGAGGGAGAGGCCTATGGCAAGGCAGGGCTACCCATCTTTGGCAACTTTGGTGGGGCTGAAGCTCTGGGTGGCAGCTACCAGTGCCGAGTGCAAGCCCTGAGCTTCTGCATGGATGAGCGAGGCTGTGGCCCGGGCCTGGATCATTTGCTTGCACCCACTCCAACTTCCCCAGCCACCCCTACTCAATCACCTGCCTTCCAATCCCCACTATCTCTTCGGGGAAATCAGAAGGAGCCGTGGACTGGAGGGCCTTTCCCTCTCCAGGGAGGAGGAAGCTACCAGCTAGGGCTACCCCATTGCCTCTATCGGACACCAGGCATGTTCTTCTTTGAATGAAGTTTCCCTTCCTGTCTTCTGCTTCTTCCCTTGTACAGCCAGAGAGGCTCCCCCACCACTTCATGCAAGAACAAGCTAAAGAATGAACTCTTACCTGAGGGCTGGAGTTATTTGATGTTCTCCCGGGGAAGATGCCCTGCTCAGTCTATTCCCAGCACTCTGGGTTTCTGAGAGAGAGGGTGCCAGGGTGGCAGAAGGTAGGGCTCTCCCCTGGGTGAAGATGGGGGCCAGAAAAGTCTGTGCCAGCAAAAGGGATGGTTCCTAAAGCCAGATGAAAAACTGAGGATTAAATCAGAGACTATTACAATGGGAAGGGACTTTGTAGATCATCTAATCCAACACCCTCATTTTACAAAGAAGGAAACTGAGTGACCTAAAAGAAGGGAAATGAGTTGTCCAAGGTCAAACTGCTAGTAGTTAAGAGATCCAGAGCCCAAGCCCAGATCTTCTGACCTTCTTAATACTAAGTCCTTCCCACTACAGAACAGTTCTGAAGAGGCAACAGAAACAGGAGATCTTTGTTTCCCTTGACTCTGCCTGATCAAGATTCCAGGGTTTCGTGTAGTGACCTCATGTCCTGTCCCTTCATGGACAAACTTGGGGAGCGTGGGGAAGGTGTGAGGCTGGACCTATGTCAGATTTTACTCGACACTCTAATAAAGCAAGTGAGTCTTGAAAGATACCATAAGCCTGGCCTAGTGGATGGGTTCCAGGACTCTTGGGTTCTTCCAGGGCTGCCCCTGGGTAGCAGTTTCCCCATGGGAGGAATGGGGAAGGGGTTGGGTTGAGTTTCTTTGTCCCAAGAGGACTGCTCTGCTGGGGGACTTTTGGTGGGAGTTTCCTGCCTCTCAGGAAGGGGGAAAGAGGGAGACTGGAGTGGGAGGAGGAAAAAAAGGGGGAGGGAAAACAGGGAAAGGGGAGAGTCCAAAGAGGAAAAGGAGTCTATTCCTTGTCCTTTCCAGATGTTCCTCCTTCTTCCCCCTTAAATGAGGTTGGGTACTCGAAGGGACCTTTCACTGACCAAGAATCCTAGGGGAGAGACAATGAGGGAGATGGACTCCTTAGGAACCCCACTATCCACTTCCTCTACCCCGGTCCCAGGAACTTGTCCCTTCATTTTCTGGGCTCCTGCTCTAACACTACTAACCCACAAATCAGACACTCCCATCTCACCCCCGCTCCAAGTTGTTCTTGAGAAGTCAGATCAGAGCTGGTGAGACTCAGGGCAGAGGCATCCTCATTAGAGGTGAGGAGTAAAGATACTCATAGCCTCATAGTATTCAAGTCTCAGAATTGGAAGCACTCTCAGAGATTCTCTGATCCAGATTCCTTATTTTATACAACAAAGAGTTGGGGAAGTGATTTGCCTTCAGTCACAGAGTAAGCTTAAGGTAGGGTCAAGATTTGAACTCAGATGAACTAGCTTTCGAGTCATTATTCTTTTCCACTACATTATTACCATATTCTGCCTTCCCTGTGTTCCATTCAGTACCTCTAGCCACTGGGGAGCAGGTTCCAAAGAGTCCAGCCCTTCCTGAAATATGGTTTTCCTGGTCTCCTGTACTTTCCTACCCCACTCCCAGTTTGGGGAAGAGTAAACTTGAGGCTCTGAGAGTTCTTCGCTTCTTTCCTTACCCTAGCCCCTTCCTCTTTTCTAGAAGTCATCTGAGTCTCCTCCCAGTGATCAGGGTAATTAGGGGGGGTCAGGATAGGGATATCTTTTAGCCTCCCTCTAGACCAATGGAACCATTAGGATCCGAGGACTAGGATCCTTTGGAGCCTCCCCCACTGCCACATCTCCCCTCTCTTAACTCTTGTGAATCAAGGAGAAGGTATGTTGCAGATCAAGAGACATAAGACATTGATGGTTAAAGGGAAGAGTTGGAGAGGGGAGGCACTTGTTGCAAAGATGATGAATTCTCCCAAAATTCCTTCTTCTAATTACTGGAATGAAAAAGGACCCCAGGGGTAGGGGCCTGAATTCCTAGGTTGTATTTCCCTCCACACACTCTATCCTACTGGGATGTCCCTAGTAAGTGACTTCCTTTTTCGGAGCCATTTGGACCATGGGGAGCCATTTGGACCATGGGGAGCCAGATCCTCAAGTTTCTGGAGGAAAGGAGGAGGGTGTTCATCTTCTCACTGGCCTGGGACAAGGCAGGGACTGCTGCTTCTGGGGTGTTGATCTCTGCCTAGTACCTACTCCTGAGTGATCTCTGTACAGACATCTCTACAGAGATTTCCAGTAATCCTTTTTCACCAATTGACTGTTCTGTAAAGGCTGATGACAGATACCTGGCTTCCCTTTGATAGCTAAATGTGTCCAATAGCACCCCTAACTCTGGCCTTCCCATATCCCAGGGGTGAGGGTGGAGACAATGCTAGAGTCAGTCCTGAACCAACTGGGATCTAGGGAAAGAGGAAAACTGAGGGTTAACAATGGCCTTATGAGTTCAATGCACAGAATGAAGACACTATGAGAGAGATACAGACAGAGTATAATAGATAGCAACAAAGCTGGCCATGGGGACACACAGGTATGCAGCATACAAGGCTGGTTGGTCACATATCCACACCAGTACAGGGAGGGTAAGGGAGAGGAGGCTGAGAAGCAGCTGCTGTGAGACCCTCTGAGGACCCAGGAGGCCCCTGGGCAGGCCTGGGCACCAGGATATGAAGGAGGATAACACCACTAGGATTTGGGTTCCACTCCTGAGACCAGAGCTGGAAGGTGGGACATGGTGAGGGAGGCTCCCTCCACATCTGGCAGGGAAGCCAGCACGTAGGTGGGCAGGGAGGGAGGAAGCCTGTGCTACCCTCCACGCTAACTTCATCTCCCAGCCCCAATCAAATCCCAGGTTGATTTGCCTCCCTCTCTCAGCCCTTCCTAAATCTTCATTCTTTCCTCTCCGGAAATAAGCTCTCAGTTTTCTCCTCTCTCTTTGCTTGTCTCAGGCTCCACCTCTTGTCTCCTCTCCTACCTCTGTCCTCTCTCCCCTATCTGTTAGCCTCTACCTCCAGGAAGCCCTGCTGGCTGACTAGCCCAGCTGTGTCTGTCTGGGCCGGCTGATCAACCTAAATGACCTCGGTCTTGTCCCTCCCTCCCTTCCCCTCTCAGACTCCCTCCCTCCCTTCCCGGGGCTCCCTAGGGGCCTGGGAGGAAGCAAGCCCGGGGAGCAGTGCCCTGAGCTGTCTGGTTCCCACAGACTCGCCCCTGCTGTGGGCAGCCCCTCATGGGGGCCGGGCCGGGTCTCAGAGAACAGGAGCTGAGCTGGGAAAGTGTTCCCAAGGCCAGCTGCATTCCCCCTACACACACACACACACACACACACACACACACACACACACACACACACTTCCCTCCTTTCTCTCCTCAACTCCCCCTTCCAAGAAGTGTCTGCCTCAAATTTTATGACCTAAGTGACCTTGGAGGGTAGAGATGGAGGAGGGTAAAGCTGATGAAGAGAGAGAGGAAATTGAAGGAAAGGAGGTTTTGTGTGACAACAAGTATGTTGTTTGTGCCTAGCTGTGTATGAAAGAGCAGGGGTATATGTGTGTCCGGGAAGACCTATGTGGGAGGGATGTACGACAAATACAATGGCTTTAGGGCATATAAAGGGTGCAACAGAGATGTATACCAAAGTAATATGTGTGCCCTTCATAATCCTTAAAATACCGTTTAAATTGGAATTATTACTACAATGTCTAGGTGTGTTTATCAAAGGTATAATTGTGAAGCATATATATATGTTTCAGAGAGTTGTGTGTTTGTATGGAGGATGTGTTTGTATAACAGGTATGTGTGGGTCATGTATATGTGTAGAGGGGATATTTCAGGGGTGGTATGTGAGTATACAGGATATACCATGAATACATGGATAAGGTACATATGCCACACAAGTATGTATGTGTATGGGAGAACAGATGTGTATTGATTGGGGTCTCTATTTCTCTTGGGATATATATAAATTTTGGGGGAAGGGAATCAGGGTAAAGTGACTTGTCCAGGGTCACACAGCTAGTAAGTATCTGAGGTCAGATTTGAACTCAGGTCCTCAGGACTCCACTGCACCACCTAACTGCCCTGTATATATGTATTTCTATAGGTATATGTGGAATGGTATATTATAAATATCCTTGACATTCTACTCCAAATATAAAACTATGCCTAGAGTGAAGAAGACCTAAATTCAAATCCAGTCTTATGTATTATTAGCTGCATGACTTTGGACAAGTTGCTTAATCTTTGCCTGCCTCAGTTTCCTCAACTGTAAACTGGGTATAACAAAAGCACTTACCTTCCAAGGATATTGTGAGGATAAAATGAGATGATATTTGTAAAGTATTTAAAGTGCTATATAAATGTTGACTCTTCTTACTATCGAGGTTTGTATATGTATGGAGGAGTGTATGCAGGGGATGTGTGTGCATAAAAGAAGTGTGTGTGAATGGGGATGACACCAGCATCATTACTGTGTTTGTATGGAGCATCTTTGTGTTTGTACAGGGAGGTTATCTGAGTATGAACTGGAGAATCAAGGATATGTGTCTGGTATGTGGGTGCATCAGAGTATCAGTTCTTTATCTGGTTGGTGTGTATGTGTGTGTGTGTGCGTGTGCGCACATGCGGCTATGCATGGGTATGGGGGGGTATGTGTATGTGGGAAATGTGTGTGTTGGGTGTGTGTGGTGGGGGAGGGTATTCGTATGTTCTTTATCTGATGGTTCAGAGGGAGGCCTTTCCTTCCCCTGCCTGGAGCCCTTCCCAGGCTCATTCTTGCAGGGACCTTGTGACCCCAGTTCCTGTGCTCTTCGTGCTGTCCCCTGAGCCCAAGCAGGGAGGGAACTAACACCAGGCTTCAGATTTGGGGGATGGTGAAGGTCATCCCAAACTCTCACTTTTTTCTGCTAGAAGCCCCCAGCCCATGACTCCCTCTACAGGATTCTCATTCCCCACCCCCCACCCCCAGCCTCAGGCCTCTCCCACATAGAGACACAACTCCTTACTGAGCTAGGGTGCCTCTGCCAACCTCTCCTCCCTAGGCTCAGTTCCCACCATCTCCCTGGGTGGTGTTGGGAATGCTGGGGTGGAAGGGGAAAGGAGATTCAGGGATCACAGAATTTATAGCTGGAAGGGACCTTAGCAATCATCTAGTCATTGACTTATAGAATCCAAGCTTTTAGGGCTGGAGAAGTTAGAATACAAAATGTTATGGTTGGAATGGACCTTAGAGGCCATTTATTCCAGCCTCCTCATTTTAAAAGGGTGGAAACAACCCCCGAGGGGTAAAGTGGTTTAGGCCCCGACAGTCAACTGTGGGGAACCTCCCCCAGGGTCCCTTTCTGGGGGAAAGGACAAAGAGCATCAGGGCCAATATCTGCCCCCCCCCCGCCCAAATCCCCCACATCTCCTATCTGGGAGCAGACAGTTAGTGCTGAGCAACCAGTCCCTCTTACTCTAAGCTGCCTCATCTCCTCAGCCTAGGATTCTCTGTTCTGAGCCTTAACAAGTAATGGAAAGCAGGCTAAATTTAGAGTCAGGAGATGGCTTTTCCGATCTCCATTCTGGTACTTGGCAGCCAAGAGATCCTAAGAAAATCAATTCTCCTTTCTGGGGCTCAGTTTCCCCAAATGGAAAAAAGGAAGAAGCTGGACAAAATGGTCCTTTCCAGCTATCAATTCTAACTATAACCAACATGAGCTGCAGATTTCCTCATCTTTAAAAAAGAAATTATCAGATTTAGAGTTGGAAGGAATCTTTTTTTTAAAAAAAATTTGAACTTGTGATTTCATTAACAAGGGTTATTCCCAATATGGAAACTCCCTCCACTGCTGATGATTGATAACCCCTTTATAATGTATAGTCATTAAATATTGCCTGAGAACATTGAAAGGTAAACTAGCTAGACAGACCTTGATCATATAGTCATTCTGTATTGGAAAAGAACTTGAACCCAGGTCTTCCTGACTCCTAGGACAGCTCTCTAGCCACCACTTTGTGAGACCATAAAGGAAAGATCCCTTTTGTAACAAGTCTGAATTATATGTACCTTCAAAGTTTGTTGAGGGCTTCAAAGTCAAGGGTTTTACAAATATCATCTCATTTCATGCTCACAACAGCTCTGTGAAGTAGGGGCTATTATTCTCCCCACTTTACAGGTAAGGAAACTGAGGCTGAGAGAGAGATCCTGTGACTTGCCCATAGCTAGTCAGTATCTGAGGAGTGAGTCAAACTCAGGTTTTACTAACTTCAAATCGAACACCATTCCACAAAGCTGCCGAAAATTGTTATGATGGCATAGCCACCAACAAAACAAACTGCCTGATTCTGAAATGAGAGATTAAAAAGGGAAAAGGAAAAACTAGAGAAGTCAAGGAGGTGTCCTTCAAATGAGAAACGTCTGAACAACTGGTGGCATATGAACCTGGAAACAGTTTTCAAATGCACAAAAGAGAACAGAGAGAAACACAGGCAAGCAGGACAGTTTTGAAAGTAAAACACAGAATTTTATACATATATATGTGTGTGTGTACATGTATACATATATATATATATATATATATATTATATATATATATATAATATATATATATATATATATATATATATATATAGAGAGAGAGAGAGAGAGAGAGAAAGAAGGATGGGGGAGAGAAAGAGGAAGAGAAAGAGGAAGAGAGAGAGGAGAGAAAAAAAAGAGAAAGAGTTAATCAAAAGACACGACAATATATGTATGTATATACATGTGTATGTGTGGAGAGGAGGGAGGGGGAGAGAGAGAGAGAGAGAGAGAGAGAGAGGTTCTCCCTATCTCACCTTGAATAGAAGTACAAAGACCCCTCACTAGCCCATCCTACTACTTATTATCAAAATGTTCTACTCCTTATCTGGACCAGTTCACACTTCCTTAGGCAGCCTGACAACCCTATTCTGGGGGAGAGGGAGTAAGTATATTCACTATATTGGTTCTGATCTAGTGCTAACCATCCAAGGCTTTAGTCCTACTATATTTTGGGCCTTCTCTGACTGACTTCTCCACCATACTCCAGCATTGGGTCCTTCCCTATTGCCTTTATATTTTCAACTTTCTTTAGGTTTTTGTCTTCCCACTTTAGACTATAAGCTCCTTGAAGGCAAGGACAGTCTTTCCTTTTTTCCTTTTTTGTATTCCTAGCATTTAGCATAGCGACTAGACATAGTAGGTCCTTAATAAACATTTCTTGACTATTGACTAGTGCATCTCAAGATTGCTGAGTTTGGAATCTGACCGGCTTCAGCCTCTTTAGCAGCAGGCATTGTAGACATGCACCACCACACCACACTAGTATATGCCTTTTTCAAAAAAAAATAAGCAGCATTAAATGGAGATTCATGATTTCATATACAGAACTCTTTTCATGTTCGACTGTGTAGATGGAAATGTTTTCTTTTTTTGGTGTTTATGTCCAGAATAAAAAGCTAAACATTTTTAAATCTTTGTTACAAAGGGTGACTCCATGGGCAGAATAGGGGAGAACAATAAATTCAGACATGGAAGAGATATAAAAGAAGATATCAGTAAAAGTAAATTTTTAAAAGATTGCTATGAGGAAATCATTTTTAAAACTTCCTAGAATATTTTCATAAGACTCTCCTCATAGAGGAAGAGAATGATGTGTCCACTCCAGTGTCTGTGGAGAGGTAGAGTTGGCCTGAAAGCTTGGGCAGGGAGGGGGAACCTGTGACCTCGAGGCCACATGTGGCCCTCTAGGTCCTCAAGTGCTGCCCTTTGCCTCTAGCTTGGGAGAACAGAGGCATGTGTGTTTCAGGAGAGGAGACCCATGGTGCTAGACCCTTTTGGGGGAGAAATCCATAGAAAAAGAGGCCAGCTTTTGGAAAACAAGACATGCAGGGAAAGCCAGAACCTCAACAGACTTCCAATTTCTAACTCAGAGCCTCTCCTAAACTTCTGGGTCAACTCTGCCTCTCTCACAGGTGAAAAAATGGGGAGCCAGCCTTCTCTCCACCCATAGGCTGAATCTTGTGCAGCTGATCCAGGGTTGAACCCAAACTTATAGTACTGTGGAATTGGGAGCTAATTATAGTACTGTGGAATTGGGAGCTATTTTTGTTATCACAAGCAGTAGCAGAAGTCAGATGATGTGAGTCATAATGCTCTCTCATGTTATATCATATAGAGAGCTATCACTTATAAGTTATGTTACATTATAAGTGATATTATTTAATGATACATCTGATATTATATAATGTTTTACATAAAGTTTATAAATCATGTCATATCCATTACCTAATATGATCCTCACAGTGAAGTAGGGAAGGCAAATTGTTGTTGAGTTGTTTTCAGTCATGTCTGACTCTTTTTGACACCCATTTGGGGTTTTCTTGGCAAAGATGCTGGAGAGGTTTGCCGTTTCCTTCTCCAGATCATTTTATAGATGAGAAAACTGAGGCAAACAAGGTTAAGTGACTTGCCCAGGGTCATTCAGCTAATAAATGTCTGAGGTCAGATTTGAACTCAGGAAGATGAGTCTTCCTGATTCCAGGCCTGGGACTCTATCCACTGAGTCACCTCACTGCCCCATAAGGCAAGTATTATCCCATTTTGTAGAGTTGAGGGCTGATGTGCCAAGAGAAAAATGACTTGGCCAAGATCACACAGTGTCAGAGCCAAGACTTAAACCCAGATCTCCTGATTCCAAGTTCAAGATTTGTGCCCTTACAGCTCACGGCCCTTCATACATGACACGATTGTAACTCAGGAGGCTGAATGAGGTCTTGATAATCAAATGGATTTGCAACACAATTAACCTGGATTCCCTTTAACCATGCAGCTGGAGTCCATCTATGCTTCAAGGCCTCTAGCACAATGAGTGGACCCGTGTGGCAAATTTATTAGAGGACATGGGCAAGAATTCCACAGCATGGTTCATTAGGGATGAATATAGAGACCTACCTGTACAGGACAAGAGAAGAGCTGTGCCAAAGCTTCCAGGCAGGACTTTTATCGGCTAGCTCCGCTTCCTTCCTGGGGTTCCCCACATGAGCAATAATTGCCATTGGCAGTAAGGGAAGGAGCATTTATAAATTCATAGTCTGTTAAGTGAAAGAAGAAATTTTAGAACATGGAACATGGAATTTCAGAGTAGCAAGAGGTCAATGAAAGATCAATTACTCCAACCCTCTCTTCGCACAGGCCCAAGGTGGGGAAGGTATATGTTCCAAGTTGCAAATGAATGGTCAGACTATTTGAGGGCTGGGCAGGTCAAGGGCAAGGTGGGGGTGGAGCAGCTGGTACAAGCCCAGCCCAGCCCAGACTGAGGCACTGGCTGGGTGCTGAGTCCCAGACGTGGTGATCTCATCTCCCCACTCCACCTTAGACTCCCCCGACACTCCTGAGACCAGTGCCCCCACCCAGTCCGGCTTCCTGCCTCACATTCTTTCCATTCTGGACTCCCCACATGGCTGTTGGCAGCCCCCCTGGGCCCCAGCCTTCCAGAATCAGAAAGGGAGGAACAGGGAGACCATCTTAGAACAAGCAGTCACTCCACAACCCAGGTCTAAGTGTAATTATAATTAACTCCATCCAACAAGCAGTTATTAATAAAAGTTACAGGATTTTAAGGTTTGCAAAGGGCTCTGCTAACAACAGCCTCAAAAGGTAGGTATCACTAGGATTACTATCCCCATTTTATAGATGGAGAAACTGAGATTTTCATTAAGTGATATGTGTATGGTCACATAACTAATAAGTCACAGAGCTAAAAGTCACATACTGGTATGCTAGTTTAACAACTGGTTCTCCAGACACAATGTACTCATGACACACTTTTAAGTTGAATCTGCCAATATTAAACATTTATCTATCATTTTCTTAAATCTAAACAATAAATTAAAAATAATACTAAAAAAAACAATAATATAACAAAATAACAAAAATAAAAAACAATGAAATAAAACAATAAATTAAGTACTGACTTGCAGCTTGTGGATTTTCAAGGCACAAATGCTAACAATTATAAATGTAACAAAATTAATATAATATTGGCTCCAGAGAGTCAATATTAGCTGGGTCTAGCCTTTCCCTGATCTCAATCTCCCGACTCCCCATCAGTTTTTCTACTATACCACGTTGCCTCTCATGAGAAAAAAAGTCTCCAAGAGAAAAAAGGTGCAGCCAACACAGTAGAACCCAAGGCCACATATATGTATATATATAATATTTACATATAATATGCATGTAAATGTACACATATAATATACTCATATATTGTATGGGTATGTGTGTGGTGAGAATTTTGTGTTTACAAAAAATTTTCTATACATTAACTTTTTTTTTAAGTGGCATTAATGCCTTTTTAAAAAAAAATTTTCTCAGTACTCTGCTGCCCTCTCCAAAACAGCAGCCTCTCCGGTAACATAGAAGTAATAAGTTAGTCAAACAAAATCAAGACACAATAAGTTCACCATGTCTGACAAGGTATGTCTCATTCCACACCTGCATTTCAGCACCTCTCTGATAAAAAAGAGGGAGATGTGTTTCTGCAGGAGTCCCATGAGGCAGCATTTATTCAGCATCTCTACCTTTTGCAGGGCAGCTAGAATTAATGGTTTCTTTTTAATCACTTCTACCAGACCCTCCCTCATCCCTTATTTCCTCAAACTCTTAGTTTGACCAGCAGTGGGATTCTTTCCTTGATCCCATTGAGGCACAGTAGGATTAAAAACTCAAAATGTTTCAGCATATCATTAAGGGAAGAGTAACAAAGAAGGTACTGGCTTACGTGCTCAAATTTCAAAAGGTGAATAGGTTCTGGACTGGAAACTGGAGGAACCAGTGTGTTCTAGTCCCAGCTCCCAACTAACTGACTGTGTGTCTTGAGACAAGTCAATTTACCTCTCTGGGCTTCGGGTTCTTCCTCTGTGCCATGGGTACAATTGCTTCCCTACTTCCTTCACAGATGTGTAATGAGAGAGGGGGAGAGAAGAAGTGTTTTGCCAATTGTAAAGCCCTGTTCTGGGAGTAGTATCATGCACAAATATGTAGCTTTGATAATTTACAGCCCTGGTCTGTCTGTTCTTTCAGGGACCAAGTTTGCTCCACCTCCTTCAGCAGTGTTCTTTTTGTATCCTAAGCACTTAGCATAGTGCCTGGCACAAAGTAGCCACTTAAAAGTCTATTGACTGAATGACTATTTTCCTCCCATCCATCTCCTCTTCAAGATACGAGAACAGAGAAATAGGAGCTGGGACTCTGAGGCATTGGGTGCTACAAACAATAGCTTATGTTTCTACAGCCCTTTACAATGTACCATTTTCAAAATGCTGGTAGACCTGTGAAAGAAATGTAAGGAGATTCTATTGGATAAGAAAAGGATACAGGATTTAAGGTAGGAGGGCTTGGGCTTGACATGTGAGTCTAAAGTTGAGACCCAAGGCAAATGACTTTCCCTCTCTGAACCCCAATGCCTTCCTCTCTACAATGAGATGATTCTCTAGCACACTTTGTAAGCTTTAAAGCTGAGAGGAAAACAAAAATAACAAACTTAAAACAATCAGAAATGGTCATTACAATGTAAATGAAAAGAATGACTAAGGCATCCAAAGTGAATTCTGCAAACACTAAACACAAAGCTTAGTTCCTAGGGAGAGAGAGAAAAGAAAACAACTCCCTGCTTTCCACACCCCCTACTTTTCACTGTCAAGGGAAATAGAGAAAGAACACTGCCCAGAACCACAGACTTTTCTGGATATATTAATTAATTGGGCAGGACTTTTTTTCCTTCTCTTTTTAATTGTTCATGAAAAGGTATGGCTTTCCTAGGAGGTGGGAGGAGAGGGATACAGCTGGAAATGTAGGTCATGTGAAAATAAAAGGTATCAGTAAAAATCTGTTTTTAAAAAATGATTATCATGAAATTACAAAAAACAAGTTTGGCCCCAAAGAAGAGCTATAAGATACCCTCCCTCAATCCTTTGCCCTGGGCGGGGGTTGGGGGAGCCCCCGCAGTCGGGGAGAGAAGAGGAACAGATCCTAGAGGACAGAACATTAAGTAATACTGTGACACTATCAATACATTGACTGCTTTTGTTTATTTTTTCCCCTTCTTCCTCTTTTTTTTAAAAAAAACTTTTATAAAGGATGGATCTCAGAGGCAGGGGAGGAAGGATACAAGGAGAAAATCAGTAATATTTTTTAAAAATGTCAATGAGTTGTTCTGGGCCTGGAGTCAAGATGACTTGAGCTCATCAGACTCAGACATTTACTAGCTGTATAACCCTGGGCAAGTCACTTAAGCTCTGTTTGCCTCAGTTTCCTCAACTACAAAATAGAGATGATAACAACATCTACCTTGAAGGGCTGTTGTGAGGATCAGATAAGATATTTGTAAAGTCCTTCGCACAGTGCCTGGCACATAGTGGGTACAATATAAATTCTTGTTGCCCTCCCTTCCACTTATTGTTATTCTGATGTGATGCCTCAAAGCGGGGTGGTTGTGACCTTGAGTTCTCAAAGGTTCTGTTCACCTGACATAGGCTGTGGCAGCTGTGTGGATCAGACCTGTCATCTGGCGTTCAGCTTAGCTAAGTTTGGAGGTTCAACACCATATGGACTTCAAGTAAAGTAAAAGTGGTTTGTCCTCTGCAATCCACACAACTCCCTGCTAAGGCAATAAAGGGGCTAATATCTCCACTGGTAAAGGGGGGTACTCATATTGATGAAGTCATAGATCTTTGAAGCATCGAAGCCAGTAGTATTATTACAAATGAGAAAACTGAGATCCATCTGTAATGGAAATTACAGAAAGGAAAAGGAAGGGAATGATCTGACTAAAGCTACATAGAAAATTAGTGGCCAACATTGAACTAGAACAACAACCACAAACAAATCAAAACTGAACACTGTGCAATGATTATGGCCAAGCTTGGCCCTGAATAAGAGATATTCAAGTTCACCTCCATCCTTTCTTTGCAGAGGTGGAGGGCTATGGGTACAGCCATTGCCTACACTGGCAGTCTTAGTTAATGTCCTGGTTAATTTTGCTCAACTTTCATTTCTCTTTTAATCTTTATTACATGAGGTGGTTTTATAACTTGGGAGAAGACATGGTAGGAAATGAAGGTGATGTAAAAACGTAAGATACCAATAAAATGTCTACATAGCCAAGGACCATTTATAGTCACATAGAAAGCAGTATATGATGCTCAGCAAAGTGGCCAGAATGGAGCATTTTTAACCCTAGGTAAGAAAGAATTTTTTTTCATAAGTTGTTCAAGTTAAAATTATGGTGTGTCTAGTAAGCTTGGGTATATTATCACCCGATACATAAAGGGATTTTGGCACTATGAAAAAAAAAGAAAACCACTCAGATCTCTTGCTTCTGATGCCAGGTACTTTCTAGCAGTGTTTCTGCTCTTGAGAGGCAGCCTAGTAGAGTGGGTCAAATGCTGGTCCTGGGGTCAGGAAGACCCATCTGGGTTTGAATCCTGCCTCAAATGTTTGCTACCTGTTTCACTCTAGTTATTTAACTCTAAGTCTTTTAACTTCTCTGAGTCTCAGTTTCTCTATCCCCATTTAAAATGGAGATGATAGTAACAGTATAAAAATGATGAGGTGCTATTGCACCTTGTCTTGGAGTGTTGTTTGGAGGTCATAGGAAACCATGTATATAAGTACAGACTATTGTAATTAATTACCTCAATGACCATGGGGTCCTTACTGCCTCTCCCAGTAGAGGTTTGAGAGTTGGGAATATAAGCCTGTTTCTCTTGGGTCATTGAGGGTAAATGGGGGGTGGTGGTGGCTTAAGAGGACCTGAAGTCAGGGTGGAGACAGAGAGAATCTTGTGGGAGGGGAAGATGGGGATGGGCAGTGAGCCAGGGTAGAAGATGGGAGAAACAACAGAATGTCAACTCTTAGGACATTGTGTCTTTCGATCCAGCCCTCTGAGGACAGCCTGGCCAATGATGCAGGAGGGATGTCAGGCCCTTCCCCACCTTCCTCCAACAGAAGCCAAGGCAGGGGCAGGGAGGGGAAAATTATAATAGAGGGGAAAGGCTCAGGACCCTGGAACTGGGTGAGATGCTCTGAGCTCTCTTGGTCCCCTTCCTCACCCATCTAAAGGCCTTTTATTATGAACACAGGATCTAGAGTTGATAGGGACTTTAGAGGTCATCTAATCAAACCTACTCATTTACAAAGAAGGAAACTGAGGCCTACAGAGTGAAAGTTACTTGCCAAGGTCACACAGCTTCCTTCCCTCCTCTTCCTCTTTCTCTAGGAGTTTCCCCACCCAGACCTTATCTTCCCCTACACCCAGCCTCTCCCCCGAACTCCACTTCCCGCCTTAATTTCTTACATTCCTTTTCCCTGGGATAGACTCCCCAGGACGTCCTCTTCCCTTCCACCCCCTTATGCCCAGAGAAGGCAGACCAGGTCTGTAGAACTGCTTCTATCTCCTCCTGCTGACTACATAAGAACTCTACCCAACATGCTTTAGAGTCTCCCCATCATCAGGAAGGTCAAGTAACTACAATTCAGTCCTATTTACTCTGTCCCTCTCTAAAAGGGAACCTCAAGGTCTTCAAGCATATCGTTTTTGTTTTGTTTTAATTTATTTATTTTTAGTTTTCAACATTCTATTTTATAAAATTTTGAGTTCCAAATTTTCCCCCTTTTTCCCCTCCCTAAGATAGCCTACAATCTGATAGGCCATACATGTACAATCATATTAAACATATTTCCACATTAGTCATGTTGTGAAAAAAGAAATCAGAACAAAAGGGGAAAACCATGAGAAATAAAAAACAAACAAAAAAAGAGAAAATAGTATGCTTTGATCTGCATTCAGACTCCATAGATCTTTCTCTGGATGTGGGTAGCATTTTCCATCATGAATCTTTTAGAATTATCTTGGATCACTGTATTGCTGAGAAGAGCTAAGTCTACCATAGTTGATCATCACACAATATTAGTGTTACTTGTACAATATTCTCCTGATCCCATTCACTTCACTCAATATCAATACATGTAAGTCTTTCCAGGTTTTTCTAAAATCTGACTGTTCATCATTTCTTATAGAATAATATCCTTTCTTACATTCCTATAGCCCAGCTTATTCAACCATTCCACAATTGATGGGCATTCCCTCAATTTCCAATTCTTTGCCACCACAAAAAGAGCTGCTATAAATATTTGTTGGTCCTTTTCCCTACAAAGCACATTGTTCATTAAAGAAGTCTGATGCTTCCATCCTATATCTAGAGAATTAGATGCCCCATAAACCAGCCAGAGATCTGAGGTAGAGCTGATTTAAGGGAACCCCAAACCCCAAACCTCTACTTTGACCCTAGTCAGAGATAGAATCACACTACATCAAAACTAGAAGGGACTGTCTAACAAAAGAACATTGAGAGTAGTACGGATCATCAGGTCCAACACTTTCATTTACAGATGAAGAAACTGAGGTACAGATGTGAAGAAACTTGTCCAAGGTCATGTGATGAGTTACAGAGTTAAAAATCAAATTCAGCTTTTATGATTCCAGATCCCACTATAGGATGTTCTCCTGGGGGAGTCAGTCCACAAGCACTTAACATCATGTGCTAGGCCCTGCCCTCAGCACCAGAGACACAAAGAAAGGCAAAACACAGTCCCAGGTCTCAAGAAACTCATGTTCAAACGGGAAGAAAACATTTAAATAACGAGGCACATACAAGATACATACAGGCCAGATGATTTTCTTGAGGTTGTAGGTGGTTGTTGCCAAGCCGAGAGTGACTCAGGAAAGAAGTCGGTGGGAGGAAAGGAAGAGGAAAATTCTGAGGTTTATATTCACACAGACTGTAAGCCTGAGTGAGGTAAAGCTGAGATTGTCCATTTTCCCTCTTCCTCCACCCTCTTCTCTTTGTAGTTGTTCACTTGGATCCACAAAGGTGAAGGGAAGGAAAAATTCCATCAACCAAAACCATTCTAAACCCAAAGCTTCCTTGGGAAGGTTTTGGACCACTCTCATCCACCTACGATGACTTCTGTCCCTCCCAGGAACAGGCTCAGGGACCATCACATTTCTTAAGGACGATATTGGTGCCCCCCACCATTGCCTATAGATAGAACTTTTCAGATCTCTCAAGGAGGAAGACAGGTATGAGTGAAATGAGCAGAATCAAAAGTATAGTTTATATAGTGATAACATCATCATAAAGACCAACAACCTTGAAGGACTTAAGAACTCTGATCAGTGCAGTAGCCAATCATGACTCCGGAGGACCACGATCAAAGATGCTACTTACTTCCTGACAAAGAGGGGATGGACTCCACGGAACAAAGTAAGATATACAATTTTTGGGTGTGGCCCATGTGGGAATCTGTTTTGCTTTACTATGTATATATGTTATGAAAATTTTGTTGTTCTTTTTTTATGGGGATTAGAAGGAGTGGAAATAGGATTTTTTGTTCATTAAAAAATAAAATTAATTCTTTAAAAGGATGATCCTGGCTTCTTCACACCTTCTGGGTGTGAGAGATGGCTTGGGTCCTTTTCATATTCTAGGGATGACTCCAGCCCTCTCACAACCCCTAATCTTCACAGCCTCCAGAGATGACTTTGCCTCTGGATGACTCTGTTGGATTTTAGGGACATACCTCTCCCTTCCCCCAGGGCCAAAGGTGGCAGCTGGAATCAGAGGCTGCTGGACCCAGACAGGAAAGACAACGTCACTGACCCAGGCCTAATCCAGACCAGATGGGGCCTCTGTGGCTTCCAGACTCACAGGGGTGGTCACTGCAGGGAGCTGGGCCAATGCCTGGTGACAGGAAATCATCTTGGAAGGAGCCTCCCTGAGCTGAAGAAAGTTTGGAGGGAGGCAGAGGAGGGCAGCTGCTGGGTAGTAGTACCCACTTGTGAGGCAGGGCACCAGAGCAAGGAAAGAGTTCCCAACCTTGTTCGCTGTTCTTGGAGTCAAAAAGGCAGAAAGAGGCACTGGGACTTGGAATCGGAATGAGATTTGAATCTTGAGACATCTGGCTCCTAGTTGGTGCACTAGATAGAACACTGGGCCAGGGTTTAAGGAGAACTTAGTTCAAATTCAGCCTTAGACACTTACTATCTGTGTGACCCTGTGCAAGACACTTAACAACTGACTGCCTCACCTGTGAAATGTGGCTAATAATAGCTTCTATGTTTCAGGGTTGTTTTAAGGATCAAATGAGTCAATATTTCTAAAAGCATTTAACCCAGTCCCTGGCACATAGTAGGCTCTTAATAAATGCTTATTTCCTTCCTCTCTTCCTACTTACCGTCTATGTGATTTGGGAGAGGAAGAGGAATAAGCATTTATATGATTTAAGGCAAGCAAACTGGTAAACTTCTTTGGGACTCAGTTTCCCTATCTATAAAATGAAGAGGGTTGAAATGGATGTCTAAGATCCCTTTCAATTCTAATATTCTATGACTAGTCCCAGCTCTGCCACACAAGAGATGGATGATCCTGGACCAGTCCCTGGACTACTCTGATGGCTATCCAACTATGAAATGGAAAAGCAGGTCTAGCTAGGTGATCTCTACCACCCCTCAACCAGAGGGCATCATGAGGCAGGTCCCCATGCAGAGGGGAGCTAACAGCTGGGGCAGACTGGCCTATACCCCTCAGACCTTCCTCCAATCCCTCAGTGAGGGGTGGCAGGAAGCCAACCATTTGGAATCTGCCTCCCCTCCTCCTCCCTCCTCCTGGCCGACTGGGCTGTTTGGGGAGACTGCCCAGGGCTGGGGCCGCGCTGACTCACCAGCCTTAATCAGATGGTGGGAAAGAGCCTCCTTTACCGCCACCACCCCACTTCCCCCAGGCCCCACCTCCTGGCGGCTGTAAGCAGGCTGGGAGATCTGGTGAGAGTGACATGTCTGGGGACCATGCCAGGGCTGGGTTGCCGGCTGCTGACGCCAGTGAGGGATGGGGGTGGGAGCAGGTCCCCCAGAAAACCTCAGCATAGGCCCAGGAAGGGGAAGGGAGACAAAGAAAGAGACAAGTCACAGAGACCCTAATTCTCCTGTTCCCTACCCCATCCCCAAACTCCATGCCCTTTCAACTCTGGATTGGGAGAGCTACACCCTCTACACATAGACTCTAGTCACCTCAGTCCTCCCTCTCTCATCATTCTCCACCCCCCAACCTAGAAATCATTCGGCCCTAGTACCAATTCTAGCCCAAGTTTCCTGGAGCAAATCACTTCCTTCCTTCATTTACTCATCTGTAAAATAGGAGGAATCCTGACCCTGCTTCCCCCACAACAGGGGTGGGCATAGGGAATCAGAAGAGCTGGGGGACAGGAACATATTTTGAAAAGGACAAAGCTTTTTTCCATGGGGAAGCAGACTCCATCCTTCTCTCCAAGTCTCTTGTTTTCTAGTTTGTCAGAATGAGAAAAATAGCAGCATGAAGCTGGGGAAAAGAAAGCCACTGTCCTATCTGTCTTGGAGTCAGGAAGAGCGGACCTTGTCTCATTTCTGACGGAAAAAAATGACTTTGTTGCTGAGCTAGTTACTTAACCTCTTGGGGCCCCTAGGCAATTTTCTCAGGCTATAAATTTCAGAACAGTAAAAAGAAGTTCCTCACTGGGAGCAGTGGAGTCACAAATCTAGACAAAGAAAAAAATTCCCACACCTACATTACCTACTCCAGACTGTCATGAGAAACTTCCAGCACTGTAGAAATGTATTCTTATTCATCATGATTATCAGTATCATAAATTATCATCAAAATTAGCTGTGTGGCTTTGGGAAAGTAATTTTATGTCTGTGAAGGTTGTTTTCTTCATCTGTAGAGTAGGAATACTAGTATACTACCTACCACACAGGGTTGTTGTGAGGTCGTAACATCTGTAATGTTAATGGAATATGAAAATCTTCCCTGTCCATGAATAGACCTATGCGACCATATAATGTCCCTCTTACCCTTGGAGCAAGAGCTATGTTCCCAAGTCTAAAGGTACACAGGTATTTTAATCATAGCTGTGATACATTCTGAGTCAAGAGAGCCTATTGGGGGAGGAACTTGCCTAAGGAGGAGCTTGCCAGGGGAAGTTTGCTTAAATAAGAGAGGCATGCTTGTAGGAAGGTTTTCACAGTTCTTAGTACTAATTAGGCACTGAGTCAGGTGGGCTATAATGCCTTCTGGCTATAGCCTATTAGTTGAAAACTATATATACTGGGAGGTTGGTATTTATTTTGGGGCTGGCTCATGAGAATTCCCTGGACAGGACTCTGATTAGTCATCTGTTAAGAGTGCCATTGCCACCCCCCACCCCTGCCATGTTGGTGCTCTTATAGTCTAATGGTATATGTAGGTGATTGTATTACTTTGTTCAGACAGCTGGAGCCCTGTCTGTTGATTCTCTACTAATTTCTCGGTTTGGATTTTCTATACTCACTTCTTTCTACTTATCTATTCTTAAAGTAAGATTATTGACCCCTTTAAAGTTGTCTTTCCTTTAGAAAAGCAGATCAAAGAACCTGTACTAGCAGCCCTCAGGTGTGCTGGTGTTATTAGTCTTACACCTTCAAGCAGCTTCAAGTAGTATTAATATTACACCATCCACGTAAGGTAGGTAGGTGGAGTAGCAGCCCAGGATCGTGCTTCATGTAAGCCGAGGAAGATGTGACTCTTGGTTGGCTGGTATGGTTGGAACATAAAGCTGTTTACCTGTTCAAGGGGCAGGCACTGCAGAGGCTTTGAGAGAGAACCTCTAGGCAGGTGGGAGACAGAGAGAGAGAGAGAGTCAGAGAGACAGAGAGAGACAGAGAGAGAGAGAGAGAGACAGAGAGAGAGATATGTGAACTTCTGAATAGCTACTGGGAGAACTAGCCCCATTATGATCCTTGACTAAGGGCTTACCACTCTGAGACTGCTGAAAATGCAACTCCCCTGGATGAGATCATTCTCTTTCTCCTGGTTTGAGCTAAGATTTTATCTGACTTCCAGTTGAAGAGTTCATTTGTTCTTGTGTGTTCTTTGGTATTGTCTAACTTTTAGAATTTCTTCAATTTCAGTTTGTTGCTTTGTTGGAATAAGTGAGTTTACTCACTATTTGCTAATCATGGTGGATTTTTGTGTGAGCAGCATTTGATAGGAAGGAGCTAAACTGGAAGGACAAGTCAAGGAAGGGCTACCAATCCCCTTGAGAATCATCAGGGTAAGTTTTCCTTCTGACCTCGGAATCATATATCTAAACTAAAGATGTTTAAGGGATGGTGGATACATATAATTCTAGCCTAATACTGTTCTTCAACAATCCAGGAGAGATAATATAGTCTTGGCTTGATCTTAGATCTCTCTTCCCTTCCCTACAACCTCCAGTTAGGCTGCTGGTGTTACCAGCATGGCCCTTCTCCTATTCTCTGCAGAGGTGGATCATATCTAGCTATATAACACACACATACACATACCTATATATGCATACAAATCTACATACACATACACATGTGTGTATATGTACACACATATAAATATATTTAATATTTATAATATATCTTACATACTATAAGCGTGTGATTGTTATTGTTACCTAAATGGACACAGCACTTAGCTTACACAGGATGGGGATGACATAATCTTAGAGCCCTATGGAGGAACTCTCCAAGAAGGAAATGGGGCATATTTCTGGGAAAAATTGAGAAAGAAATCATTTTGGGGGATCAGATTTAGAGTTGGAGAGGCCTTAGGAATCATCTCACTCCCTCATTTTACAAATGAAGATTACTGAAGTGAATCACTTAAATCTTCATGGGCCTCAATTTCCCCATCTGTAAAATGAAGGGATTGTATTGGATGATTTCTGAGGTCATTCCTATGTTTATGGATCTAGGATCTGTGAGACCTAGAGAGCTTAAATTGACTTTTCTAATAACGCAGGCAGAAAGTGGCAGAACTAAACCTAGATCCTCCATCATCATATCTAATGCTATTTGTATTATGCCCCACTATCTTACAGGAAAGGGCTCAGAGAGGGCATCCTTCCCCCTGGTTGACTCCCAAGGACTGAACCTGCGGCCTTTGCTTACCAGAAGACTGCACCACTCCCTGGCAGAGCTGGATGCCCCACCCCATTAGCTCACTAGCACTGGCTGGACCATCGTATTTTCCCTCTCTGCAGACCCAAGGCGGATCTCCCCACCCCAGCCTCCCCAAATGACTCATCCCACCCTCTCTGGGTGGCAACTCAGCCTGGGTGGGGGAATAAATAGGACTAGGGCAAGAGGAAGTGGTGGAGATGATCCAAATGGCAGGTGGAATAAAAGGCTGAATGGGAGGCCAGGGAACTCCTGGGAGCTTTAAAGTTTCCTTTATCCCTGGGGAAAATTCTCTGACCACCCACTGTGATTGTGAACTAAATCCCCTCGTTCTGCAAACCTTGTTAGCCAGGCTTTCTCTTAAAGTCAGAGAAGCTGGGAGCTGCTTCCCATGCCCATAAGTTTCTTATTATTCCACCTGTCTTCACAGTCAGCTCTACTCTCTGAGCCATGTGATCTATCTAACTCACTTCCTCTTTCTGAGACTATTTCATCATCCATCAAATGATCACACCTGCCCTACCTTTTCTGCTGGGCCTAAGCCTGTTGATATATCCCCCTCTTCAGCCTAGGAAGCTTTGCTTTTGCACCAGGAAGCAGAGAGTAGAAAGAAGGCCCTCTTTCTACAATGGAAACAGCTCTCTGCTGTGGAGTCAGACAACTCGGATTCCTCTTCTATTAATTTGCTCTGTTGCAGAGCAGGGTAGGGACAAATCCCTATCTCTTCATGAGCTTCCATTTCCTCCCATTTATAAACTCTGTGTATGTATGGGGTGGCAGGAAGAGGGGAATTACATAGTCTCTAACATTCTAGGATAAGGGAAGGGTCATGTTCGAGGGACAGACCACTGGGACTGGGAGCTGATGTGATTTAGAGAGCAGGGAAACTACTGCCCAAGTCCTTTCATTGTCTAACAGAGCGGTGCGGGGGAACCATGTCCCTCCTCCCCTCTCCCCTCCACAAATTCAAAATGATGCTTTTCAACCTGTACATTTATTTACATGAAAGCCAGCGCTCTTGAGTCTCCTCTTGGTTCTGAGGATGTGACCCATCATCCCAGACCTCACCCCAGGCTGCTGTAACATCATAACTGTCCCATGGAACTATAATGGCCTGGCACTGATACATCACTCAGACCATTCAAATCTAGTGGAAGGGTGGGATGAACAGTGAGCATTCCTGGGCACCTTTGGATGGCAAAGATGTCATCTAAAGAGCCTGCTCATGTCACTGTACCTTCTGAGGTTATAGAGGAAGGAGAGATGGCAAAGGCTTCTGGGTAGCAGACCTACAAGACAAGAGCTAGCTGACTCTGTTAGGAGACTGCTCCCCACCTCTGCTTTCCCAGGTTCCTGCTGACCCGTGGTGGGATGTGTATACATGATGGGGGGAGGGAGAGGGAGAGAAGGGACATAGGGAAGGGCAGGGCTGCCCTCCTCCTGAGTTCTGGCTCACTCACACACAGAAGTTCCTGCCTGTTGGTGGTCACTAAGAAATGATGCTTTCATTGGGGTGAGGAGGCCAGCGAGGGGCCCAGCTGGACTGCATTAGCACCACAGCCTCTCTGGACTCTAGCTATGTGGGGGAATCCTTTTCTGGGGAGGAGGCAGGTTCCATCTCTCTCTGCCTCCGCTGGTGGCTTGGGAAGGCCAGAGGGTGAGCAGAAAACACAAAGCCCTTGTCTGTCTGCCCCTACCCTCACCCCCCTAGCTAGGGACTCCTTCTGGGATCTGGGTCAGGGGCTTGCTTCCTTCCTTCCTTCCTTCTGCTCTGTGCAATGAGCCTTCTAGCATAATAGGAGCTGTTTTTATCCTGGAATCCCCCCTCCCGAGCTGTAAAGCTCACCCAGCAAACGATGATTTTGAGTCTGGATACCCTTCATGATAGGGTAACTGGGAGCATATGGGCACCCAGGATCATAGGATTTAGGGACGAAAGGAAACTTAGACAACACTTGTAAAATCCCCTCATTTACAGAGGACAAAACTGAGGTCCAGAGATTTTGACTTGTTTGAGGTGTCACAGCTAGTAAGTAGCAGAACTGGAATTCGAATCCAGGTCTCGTGGCACCAAATACAGCTCTCTTTCCATTATGCCATAATGTCTCCTACTTTTCCAAAGGCCCCTAAGTCTGACCATGAGCCACACCCACATGCTAGCCCCAAGAAAGTGCTATTAATGTCACTTGAGGTTAGAGGGTAGGAAAAGGGATTAGTGCAGAGAGGCTGCTTAGATATAAGGGATATAAGGTCCTGAGGTCAGAGAAGTTTCTGGAAGGAAAACTGGATGGGGATGGAGATAAGCCCATCCCCACCCCAAATCATGGGCTCCATAGCCCCAGCAGAGTGAGAGGGACTCTCCCACTGAAATCCCCCCAATGCTCAGAGAATAAGACCCAAGACTAGGAACAAGTGTATGGAATTTGGAGTCAGAAGACAGGTTCCAATCCCAGCTCTGCTATCTGATCACTGTGTGACTACAGAGAGTCCTTTCCCCACTCTAGCCTCCTTCAGTTTCCCCATCTGCCAAACCAGAGAATTGGATCAGATGATCTTTACAACCCCTTCATGCTTGAAATCCTATGAAACCTGTGTATGATGAGGTTGGTATCCAGTCAGGGAAGCATGACAGGGCCCAGAGGGCTGGTGATGTTTTGTGTGTTAAGTGCCTAGAGAATAAGATTCTTTGAGTACAGGGAGGATTTGGGTCTGGTCACCTTTTGGCAACAGAAGCCCCTACCCTGAGCCGGGGAATGGGTCGGGTCTCAGTTAGGAAGCAAGTCCACCAAGCACAAGCCTTTGGAGTCCAGGCATGGTCATCCCGACTGGCCTTTCCTTGAGGGCCTGGCCCATTGCCCTCAGACCCTCCCAGCTGCAGGGCCCTGGCACCCCTGGATTGTTTTGTTGCAGCCTCCACACAGCCCCCTGGCCTCAGACCCCCAGAGTCATCAGGGCTCCTGAGCTGCTGATCTTCTTGAAACGGTTGGCAGCGCTCACAGCGATGAAATTTTTCTAGGGCAGAATAGAGAGTGTCTAGTCAGGACATGGGCTTTCTTCCACCAAGATTCATTCAAAGAACTATGGCCCTTAGGACATTTATGTTGATCATGCTAGTATTTCATCCATATCCCTCTGTCAAAATCCTTCAAGGCCCAACTCAGCTATTGCCTCTTCCAGGAAGCCTGCCCTGATTCCTTCCAGATGGAAATGTCCTTACTCCCCTCAGACACTGCCCTAAATCACTTTGTAGGTACCTGTCCTGTAGCACAGATCGTACATTGTTTTGTATCAGAGGCAGTGGAAAGAGTGCTGGCTCCGGAGAGAAGAGATCCCATCTCTGATATATGCTGCTCATGTGACTTTGGGCAAGTCCCTTTGCTCTTTGAACTTCAGTTTTCTCATCCATAAAATGGGAATAACAATACCTGCACCAGAGTTCTAACTAACAAATAAGGTACCCGGAGCAATTACCAAAATATGTGACCAAGATAAACATGAAAGATTCCCTCTCATCAACCTTTCAGTTAGAACTGAATCCTAAGGTCAAATGTTTCTGAGCTTCAGCTCCACCAGAGGAATACATATCATGTTGGTGCCCTCTAAATTTCAGAGCCCTGGAACAAAACCCCAATTGCCCCATCCTGGTTACACTGGTGCCTAAATCTGTCATGAGGAAAGTTCTTTGGAAATCCCAAAGGAGTGAAGAAATGGCAGTTATTTTTGCTACTTCAATTCTTCAGGAATCCATGGTTTCATCAAGGCAAGTACTACTCTGCCAGAAACCATCACAGCATCTTCACACCTTGGAAGGTTCTCAGAAGGTATTGTAGCCAAAGCACATTACGCTGGGGGCTGGTGTGGAGGGGTGGAGGGGTGGAGGGTGGGGAATGGTGTCAGTCATGAGCTTCCTCTCTGCGTTCAGCTAGGCTGGTTCTCCTGAATCAGACACAGTCTAGCACTAATCTGTTTTCAAAGTCGTCACAGGTTGGCAAGACCAACCAAAATCTGGGCTGCCTCTGACAGCCCAGTATCACCTTCCTCCATGATGCTGGAAGGTAACATCAAAAGGTTTTTTATCATGAATACGACTGTTATTATTATAGTTTACAAGTACCCACTGCCCAGGTCTCACTTGACCTTTATGTAAGGTCCCTGTTGGAGTACAGGTTTGGAAAATGTTTGCTAAATTGAATCAAGTTATATACAGCTCAATGGAATGATGAACAGGGACCAGTCCTGGAGTGAGGAAGACCTGAGTTCAAATAAAAAATAGACATTTACTAGCTGTGTAATCCTTGGCAAGTCATTTTACTTCTGTCTGCCTCAGTTTTCTCACTTATAAAATAGGAATGATATTAGCACCTACCTCCCAGGCTCATTGTGTAGATCAAATGAGATAATATTTGTAAAACCTTTGGCAAACCTTAAAGCTCTTTATAAGAGCTAATTAACTATTATGATGAGGATGATGATGATTAAATTGAACCAGATGACTCTAAGGTCCCTTCCAACTCAAGTTCTGTGATCCTCTGTGACTCTCATGGTGCATATCTTGAATGGATGGTTTTTTGCACCTTAGAATGTGAGTTCCTTGAGGGCAGAGATTGTGCTTTTACCTTTTTAAAAAATTCCTCAGCAGTCAGCATATTGCCCGGCACACAGTAAGCACTTAATAAATGCTTGTTGATTGACTGACTAACCCAAACTGAACAAATAACAGGACTGCCATTCTGGTAGCAATTGAAATGTAGTAGAAAGAGACCATCATCTGAAAACAAAGGGTCCAAGTGTTATTTCTGATTTTGTTCTTTACTACCTAGGTGACCTTGGGAAAGTCACTTACCCCAACTCCAAAAGGTGGGAGGGGAGTTTGATCTTGATGGTCTCTTTCAGCACTTTGCCTTAATGCCAAGACAGTGAGCTTAGGACAGCCTGCTTCCCTGAGTCAAATACTGTGAACTCCTCCGGATCCCTTCTGCTGGCCCCACCCTTGTTGGCCTCATCCATCCCCTGTTTGACCCAAATACCTTCCAGCGTCGCTTCATCACATATTTCTTGAGCAGGATTTGAGACTTGAGGCGTCGGTTACAGCGCTTGGCCTTCTCCGCCAGGTTGTTGAGCCAGGGGTGTGCCAGACACTGAGCCGCACTCATCCGTTCTCTAGGGAGGCAGTGGAAGGGAAGGTGGCTCTGTCAGAGTCCACATCTAAGCTGCCCAAACTCTGCACAGTCCCACTGACCCACATATGCCAGACTCCAAGGAGGCATGGGAGAATGGGCCCTTGGCTGGGAGGAAAGATGGTTCTAGTCAAAGAATCCCAGAATGCCAGAGCCAGAAGGGGCTTTAGGGATCATTTTCATCACAGTGCAGCATTTCTCAAATTTCTTAGTCTCAGGACTCCTTTACACTCTTAAAAATTATTGAGGTCTCCTCCAAAGGGCTTTTGTTATTGTGCAATATATCTCTCAATATTTACTATATTAGAAATTAAAACATCTCAGGATTCCTATAAAAATAGTTTTGACTCCACAGATTCTCCAAAAGGGTCTTGGGGTCCCTCAGGAGTCCCAGGACAACACTTTGAAAACCACTGAACTAGTCTAGCCTCATGTCACAGCTGGGGGAAAGAGATTTGCCTGCAGTGAGTGAGCAGAGGAATCAGAACCATAGCTTGAGTCTCCCAAATTATAGGTCATTTTGTACGGGTGATTTAAAGCAATGAAAGGGACTGGGATCAGGGTGGGGTAACAGAAGGGAAGAGTCAAGATGGGAAAAATGACAAGGGCCCAGGCCTCACCCAGGGGTCTTGATAATGAGCTTGGATACAAAGTCCTTTGCCTCCTCTGAGATGGTCTCGAAGGTCTCCTCATCAAAATACCAATTGGCAGCCAGGACATTGTTGAGGGTCTCAGTGTCATCATCTCCCAGGAATGGGGAGAGGCCACTCAGCCTGCCAGGAGGGGTGGGAGGGGGAAGTATGAGTAGGAAGAAGGGGTTATGAGGGAGGAGAGGAGAGGGAGAAAGAGTCAGAGTAGTATGGCTGTAAATGCCAAAAGATAGAAGGAAAAACTATTCATCTTAAGAATTGTCTCAAAATGGAATGAGTGACTTCCACTAGAGATCTCAGTGGTTCCTAACTTTGTGTCCTGACCCCCCTCAGCAGCCTAGTATTGCCTATGGACCCCTTCTCAGAATTGTATTTCTAAATGCATCAAATAAAATGCAAGGCGTTACAAAGGAATCCAACGTAATGTTGAAATACAGTATTCAAAATATTAAAATAAAACAATTAACAGATGCCAGAATTAAGAATCCCCTCCTTAGAAGCAATGAGTCTATACAGCTGAGAGTGTGACCACCTGATCAGAGATTTGCACAGAGGATTCCTATTCAGATATGGGTTAGACTAAAAGGTCTCTGTAGCTCCTTCCAACTTAGATTCTATAACTCTGTCTGTAAATAATCTGAGACATCTTCGGCTCCAAGTCTATCATTTCATGGTTTTATGATTTTTCTCCAATATCAAGCTGCAAAGTGAACCTCGTTCAGTATACAAGTAGGTGCTTAATAGCTATTTGTTGAATGAATGAATGAAGTAGGGGAGGAGGCATGAAATCCAAGTGTCTTGGCCTAACTTTTTCTTTATCAGAAGGAAAGGATGCAATTTATATCTTCCAACTATAAAATCTGTACCATGCCATTTTCATAAACCCCCACCTCCAAAAAAAATGTGGGGATACTTTACTACAGACTTCAGAGAAAGATGGGGACAATAGAGGTTAGAGTGGAGAGGTGCATCATCATGGGGAAAGTTCAGAAAGGGTGGTGAGAAGGTTTAAAAAAAAAAAGGAAAGGAATCCATCAAATCCATCAATATATGCTATAACTCCAGGAACGCAGACAGAAAGCAACCAAACAAAATTGAAGGCTATGAAGTAATAACAACCATCTTTGGCCTCAAAGAGGAGCTAGAAGAATGTGTCTTCCTTCTTTGCAGAGATGGAGAACTATGAGTGTGGAACACTGTTCATAATGTCAGATTTGGTTGATGTGTTAACTTTTGCTGAACTGGATTTTTTTCCTCTATTTTATTCTTTGTTATAAGGGAGGACTGTCTGAGAGAGAGAGGAGAAGGATTGTTTAGGAAATATAAGTGATATAAGAACAAAAGATATCAATATTTAAAAAAAAAAACAAAGATCCCAGCTCCCCTATCAATGTAGATGGGCCCCTCCCCTCCAACAGAGTCACAAAGAGTTCCCTGGAGCACTGAGGAGCTATCTGATTTGCCCACAATTCATATAGATGGTACATGTCAGAGGGAGGTACTTGAATCCAGGTCTACCCTGGCTCTGAGGCTGGATCTCTACAACACCATGCCACCTCATATAGCATACCTCATTATCTAATATTAATTGGAATAATATATGGGTAACTGCCAAAGTGGGTAGATCAATCAACCAAGAATCAGGAAGATCTGAGTTCAAATCCAGTCGCAGACACTAGCTGAATAAGTTATTTAACCTGTGACTTCAATTTCCTCGTCTCTAAAATAGGTTTCTTCATCTCTAAAATAGGGATAATAGTAGCACCTGAGATATTTGTCAAAAGTACTTCATAAACCTTAAATCAGCTAGTGTCAGTTCTGAAGTTAAAGAGATTCATCTTCCTGAGTTCAAATCTAGCCTCAGAAATTTACTAGTGGTGTGATCCTAAGCAAGTCACTTAACCCTGTCTGCTTCAGTTTCCTCATCTGTAAAATGAACCAGAGAAAGAAATGGCAAACCATTCCAGTATCTTTGCCAAGAAAAACTCAGATGGGGTCACCAAGTCAGATGCAATTAAATCAACACAACATAAACCTTAAAGTACCATATAAATACTAACTTTTGTCAGATTATACTTTGATATTTTTCAAGGCACCTTCACATCTGTTATTTCATTCTGTTCCTGGGAGGGAAATGTTATCATCCCCATTTTAGAGATAGGAAATCTGAGGCTCACAAAAAAGAATAGACTTGGCCCAAATCACCCAGCAAGTCAGTAGTAGAGCTGAGACTCACACAGAGAGGGCTCTTTGTGATTTCTGACCCCTGAAGAGGGACTGCCTGTCCCAGTCTGCTCAGAAGACATCTGATCCTCTGCCCTACAGGGAGCAGGAATCACCCTGTGGGGGGAAGGCTCATTCCTCCTCCAACCCTGGATGCTTCCCTGGAAGTTCACACCCCGCTGCTCCCTTTCTCAAGTCTCTGAGAACCTCCAACTTCAGGGACTTGAACACTGGTCTCTAACTTCTTTCCTTTCGAAGACTCTGATAATTCACCTCTGGATCTTAGGGACATTATTGCCTCTCTTGAGAGTCTGATTTTTTTTTCCCTTCCCTTTCCCTCTATCTCCTTTACTAACCTCAAGAAGGCTAGCAAATAAAATAATCTTAACCAAAAGGCATATTTCTACGGCATTTTAAGGTTTACAAAATCCTTTTCTCCCTGTAACAACCTGGTAAGGCAAGCTAGGAATTATGATTGACGAAAAGGGAGATCTGTCTGATTTTGGTTCAGATCGGTGATGTTATGAGTATGTGTGTGTTCATCCTTCGTTGCTGAAGAAGACCCTGCCATCAGAGAAATGATGACATGATTTGCATTTGACTTTGTTTTGAGTGAGGGAGGGCTGTGCAGGTCACCAGCCTCACTTCTCCTCCACAGTCATCTGAATCCAGTGACCAGATATTCATCAGGATGACTGGAGATGACCCAGGATGAGGCAACTGGGATTAAAGTGACTTGCCCAAGGTCACACAGCTAGTGAGTGTCAAGAATCTGAGGTGAGATTTGAACTCAGGTCCTCTTGACTCCTGCACTGGTGCACTATCCACTGCACCACCTAGCTGCCCTTTGTTATGGGTGTAGGGAAGTCTCAGTAAGGAAACTGCTTTCCACAATGCCTGCTAGCATCTGTTGTTGCAACCTACAGCCTTAGAGAGTTACCTTAGGGCCTCGAGAGGTTAGGTGACTTGGCCCAGGGTCAAACAGGCAGCAAGTGTCAGAGGTGGGACTCAAACCCAGCTCTCCTTGGCTCTAAGGCCAGTTTTCTATCTATCACCCCTCTCTTGTGATTTATTATTGCCTCCATTATACACTTGGAGAACTTTGGCTCCCAGAGATGAAGAGACTTGTTCAGAGTCATCCAGCAGATTAGTGGCAAAGCTATGACAGAGACTGGAGCTTCCTGACTCCAACTCTAGTGACCTTTCCCCATCCCTGTTCCCAGGATTTAGAGAGAGCTGGAAAGGACCGTGGAGATCCTCTAGCCCAAACCCCTCATTTCACAAATGGGAAAGCAGGACCAGAGCAGTCCAGGACATATACAGGTTTTAAGAAGCAGAAGCGGGATGCAATCCCCTATCTGCGGGCTCTAAGTCCAGCACCCTGGACACAGCTGGTCAGGCTATGACTTCTATACCCTCTCCTTTCCACCTTCAGCAAGGCTAAACCTCTTCCCCTTTGCCCTGGGCTTCAGGGAAAGGCCAAGGCACCCTGCTCACAGCATGTAGGTGATCACGCCCATACTCCACATGTCTGTTTTATCAGATATTTGGTCGTAATTCACCACCTCTGGGGACAGGAACTCAGGGGTCCCAAAGTTGACTTTGAGCTTCTGGTTGGGATTGTACCTGGAGTGAGAAGGGGAGAGGGGAGCACAGGTTCAGGTTCATGTGCCAGTGGGTGGGTCTTGGCTTCCAAAAGGGTCGTTATCTTTTTGCCTTCCCTTTCCCCCACCCCTTCTACTTACAGGCATGCAGCCGGGAAGTCCAGGGCATGCTGGTGTTTTTAAACTCTTCACCAAACCCCTGGGAAGACTGCAAACCACAGCCTGGGATACTCCCCTTCCGCTAGCCTGCCCTCCCCTCCCTACCCGAGCAGGAGGTCAAGGGGCTAGGGAAAAGTGGCTCTTCCCTACACCACCCACCAACCTTGGGGCTGGGGGAGGACAGGACAGGGGAGGGAGCAGGGAAGGGGTACCTCCGTGCCAGGCCAAAGTCGATGATCTTCACCATGTGTCCCGTGGTGCTGACACACAGTATGTTCTCAGGCTGCAGAGACAGGACAAGGCCCCCACCCCCCACACAGCCCCTTCAGACTCAAAGGCTCCTATTTCTGCCCTGGTCAGGATGCCTATCCTCATTACTCCAACACCACCTGCCACCCCTCTCCCCATAATCTTAGAGGGACTCCCTGGGGGAAGGCCCTCCCCACTCCCCTCCTTCAACTCTTCAAATTATGTCTTTTCTTCAAGGCATCATGATGTGAGCTTTAATACTGGCCCTAACACTCACTCTAGGACTCTGGTCCCCATGCTGGGCCTCTTCCCATTTCTGAAGTCAGGTGGATGGACTTTACCATTCCTTCCAATGCATGTTCTAACATTCTGTTAAGACCCCCAGCTCAGTCATTCTATCTTCTAACATTTTGTGTTCTGACATTCTGTTAGACCCTTCTCCCAGTTCTGACATTCTATTTTCTAAGGCCCTTCTCCCACATCCTGACATTCTATGTTCTAAGGCCCCTCCCAGCTCTTCCAACCTATGATCTAACATTCTGTTTGTCCTTCCCTGTCCCAGTTCTGACATTCTATTTTCTAAGGACCTCTCACCCTCTGCCATTCTCTATGCTAAGAGCCCTCCCAGATCTGCCAACCCACATGCAAACATTCTGTGTTCTAACATTCTACTAGGCCTCCCCCACCCTACGTTCTGACATTCTCTTTTATAAGAGTTATCTATCTCCCATTCTGACATTCTGTGTTCTAATACTCTGTTAAATACCATCCTCAAGTTTTGATATTCTGTTTTCTAAGGACCACCTCCCCCAACCTGACATTCTGTTGTTGTAAAGTCCCTTCCAGCTCTCACATCCTATTGTTTAACACTCTGTGTTCTAGCATTGTATTAGATACCTCCCACCAAGTTCTGACATTCTATTTTCTAAGGACCCTTTCCCCAAACACACCATTCTGCCATTCTGTGTTCTAATATCCCTCCCAGTGTTCTTAATCTTGCCATTGTCTGATTGTCCCTCTGGGGAGGGGAGACAGAGCATCCCTCCCCATCACCTCTGTATAACTCGAACCCAAGCCTGGTATTTGGTGATGACGAGCCAGTAGAAAGACTGACATTGAGACAGTTTGTCTCCACTGCAGGTCCCATCTTCCTGTCAGGTGCCCAGCACCCCTCTGCAGTCGTTGGCTTCTCAGGGCCCCCCACCTTGGCCAATCTGTCCTGCTCAGACAGTATCCTGGGCTGGGACGTCTCCCCTGTTCCCCCAGATCTAAATCTGTTCCCAGCAAAAGTTTTGATAAACTCGGGTATTAATGAATGGTCAGAACAGAATTCTAATGGTCAAGATTCTGGCACTGGCCCAAGATAGTGGGTATGTGATCTTCCCAATGCCTCTCTAACCATGAGTTAGTCCATCTTGTCTCCTCTAATTTATAATAATTATTATTCACACTTTAAAATTCTATAGATTTTAACATTTACAAAGGGCTGTCCTCACTCAGCCTGTGAAGCACAGAATGCATTATCCCTATTTTAGAGACGCTTAAAGCAAGGCTGGAAGACCCCCAAGAAGCAAGGGTTCTCTCCCCATGTAAGTTCTACAAACTCAAGACAGTGTCCCACCCAAACAGAGTCCATAGGATACTCAGTGGCTGACTATTCCAGGTCTATTCATAACCACCATCCCATGCCCCTCACCCATCCACTGACCCAACTCAGGCAGGCTCTGGCAACCCACATACCTTGAGGTCTAGGTGAAGGACTCTCATTTTGTGCATAAAGAGGATTCCCTCACAGATTTGCCTGACGAACACCATGGTATCCACCTCTGTCAGCTGGTAGTCCTCATCCACAATCCTCTCAAACAGCTCTCCACCCTCCACGCTGGGTGTATAAGACACTACCATGACCCCAACTTCCAGCCACCCTTTCTGCCCACCCAGGCCCATCCAGCAACAATCACCATCAGAGCTGACATTTCTATATCAATTTCCACACACAGCTCTGTGAAGGTTAATAGCATGAGGATTATCAGTCTCATTTTACAAATGGGGAAACTGAGGCTCAGGGCAAGATTGTGACTTGCCTAGGATCACATAGCCAGAGAGCGTTCAAATACTTTTGCTTAACATCCAAGCCCTCTACAATCTAGTAGCATCCCACCTTTCTGGCCTCAGGCTCATGTTCTCCATATTCTGTGGCCCAGGGATGGGGAACCTGCATGCTCTACCCAAGTTGCACTTCTCTCAGGACCATGATCTAGCAATGCCCTCCTTTTCAGCCAAATCTTGACACCACCTTTGATTCTTCTTTCTCCTTTACCTCTTCCATCCAGTTAATCGGTCAGTTTTGTGTCTGAATTCTCTCTCATACTTGATCCGTCCTCTCTGTGCCTCCTGTCACTTCCCTTGCATGGGTCCTTAATACTACCTGCCTGGATTCTTTCTATTTCCACATTCCCCCTCCACTTCAATCTATCCTTTAACCTGTTGCCAGAAAACTCTTCCCTGCATATAAATCCATATCGTCATGCCCCTACTCACAAACTCTAGTGACTCCTTGTTACCAGTCAAGTAAAAGAGTCCCTTTCTTGGTGTTCAAGGCCCACAATTATCTAGCAACATTTTACCTTTCTAGTCTTATATTCAATATTCAATCCAAGCTGGACCTCTCCCAAGGCACCTTATAGTGACAAATGCCTTTGTTCACAGTATTTTCTATGCCTAGAAGGTTGTCCCAATCTGTGTCTTTTGCTTGAGGGAATCTCACCCGTTCTTGAAGGCCCTAGTCCTCCAGGAAGCAATCCCTGATCCTCCTCTGATTTCCCATAGCATTTTCTTTGCACTGCTCACTACATATATGAATGAAATCATGAAACATTTGTATATCATAGCAACCATGTCTGTTATCTTTTCCCCTACCTCCACCCTGACTAGAACACAAGATCTGTAAGGGCAGGACCCTGCCTCATCTAAACTTTGTGACTTCCCCAGCACAAAGCAAACGTCTCTACACATGGTAGGTGTCTAATAGATGTTTCCTGAACAGATGTTTATTGACATGGTAAAGTCAGAAGTTGAATTCAGATCTTCTGAGTCAAATACAGAACACTTCCCACTACCCCACACTGGTCAGATAATGTGTTTGGCACAGACTGAAGGCTCAGGTGTGGAATGAGCTCCTCGATATTCTCTGAGAATGCCCACCTTCCCCCTAATTATTCACTCACAACTCCATGAAGAGGATGATCTCATGTGAGGTCTCGATGGCTGCATAGAGCTGGATAAGATTTTGGTGGTTTAGCTGGTTCATCACCTCAATTTCCAACAGTGCCATCTCCTGGGTTCCAGAAAGAGTCAGAAAACATTGACAGCATCACTATCACTGCTATCCACATCACCACCGGCCACTTTTTCTTTTACTATTTTCCATATTTGCCATTATCATCATCACCTCCATCACCACCACCACATCTTCCATCCTAGTCCCATGTTCACTAGCTTCATTAATATTGCAGCAGCATCACCATCGCTACCACCACCATCATCAAGCACCACCACCACCATCATCATCATCATCACCACCATCATCATCACCTCCATCACCACTACCACCATCATCATCATCATCACCTCCATCACCACCACCATCATCATCACCACCACCACCACCACCATCATCATCATCACCACCATCATCATCACCTCCATCACCACTACCACCATCATCATCATCATCACCTCCATCACCACCACCATCATCATCACCACCACCACCATCATCATCATCATCACCACCATCATCATCACCTCCATCACCACCACCACCATCATCATCATCATCACCACCATCATCATCACCTCCATCACCACTACCACCATCATCATCATCATCACCTCCATCACCACCACCACATCTTCCATCATAGTCCCATGTTCACCAGCATCATTAATATTGCAGCAGCATCACCACCACTACCATCACCATCACCACCACCACCATCATCATTGTCATCACCTGTCACTATATCCATCATCATTAACTCTACAGCAGTCTCACCGCCATCATCATTATCATCCTTATCATCATGTTCACCATCACCTTCATGATCCAGCCTTGAACAAATGTCTCACTGCTTGTAGTCTTGTACTGGGTGCTAGAATTATACAAGCTAGGTATTGTTCTGAGGCAGGAATCAGGGGAAGAGAGAAATAGACCTCAAACTTCCCTCCTTGGACCAAGGGAAAGTCTAGAGTCTGATAAGGCAGGGGGAGCCCTAGGTAGGGAGAAAGTGGAAGGATCTGCAGTTCAGGTCCTCTCCCAACCTGCCAGTGCCCCATTCACTCCCAAAGAAAGAGTAGACAGACAAGCTCTACCTACTTCCCCAGTAGACCCCCACCTTGTCTTTCGGGCTTTGCTTCTTGATGATCTTCGCAGCCAATTTGAGGCCTGTGGCTTTCTCTGTACATGTGCAAACTTCCCCAAATTTCCCCCTAGAGAAAGGAGGAATGGCGGATCAGAGGGCATTGATCAAGGGAACAGGGTATAATATGTCCAAGGATGGCATTGGTCACTGACCCCACCCACTCCCCAGTCACTAAGCCTGGCTCTGTGTGACCTCTGACAAGGTCCTTCTTCTCAAAGAGTCTCATTTTCTTCATCTGTTTTGGCTCAGTTGTTTCAGTTGCGTCCCACCCTTCCTGACCCCATTTAGGGTTTTCTTGGCAAAGATACTGAAGTGGTTTGCCATTTCCTTCTCCAGCTCATTTTACAGATGAGGAAACTGAGGCACACAGGATTAAGTGACTTGTCCAGGGTCACACAGCTAGTAAGTGTCTGAGTCCAGATTTGAACTCAAGAAGATGAGCCTTCTTGACTCCAGGTCTGGTACTTTAATCCCTGTCCCACCTATATCTATAAAATTGTATCTTTCCTCATCTATAAAACTGTAAGGATCAAATGGGACTACCATGAGGAGCCAACAATGAAACAGATAAATTAAGTAGACTGTTGTTGCTTGTCCTTCTGTCTCAAAGAGGACCATGACATCAGGGAGGTGATGACGTGACATGCAAGTGAACTTGATTTAAGTGAAGCAGGGCTGTGCTAAGTCACCAGCCTCACTTTCTCCTCCGGAGTCATCTAGGTCCAGTAGACAGATATAGATCAGGACCACAGTGATGGCCCTTAAGTAGATTTGAGGAATAACTAAAGAATCCTTCAGGCCTCTCTCAGGAGGTCCACTTTTTCCCCAGGGGAGATCCAAAAGATCAAAGCCTACAGGGGAGGAAGAACCAGGAAGGATCACTGGTTTTGTATGCACGGTATGCATGTCTGTATGTGTGTGCATGTGTGTATACAAAAGAACATCAAAATGTTACACAAACACAGCCCACCTTTTAAGCTGGGTCACCCCCATATCCTCTGACTTGAGCAGTGAGAGGCAGTTTGACCTAAGTCAGGGCTGTCCAAGGTCAGGCATAATAATAGCTAATGTTAATCTGTGTGCTTTAATCAGGGGTATGCTGGTAAATGTTTAATAACCAGCTCCTGGAAAAAAATGCGTATACAAAGCACACGTTTAGGTTTAATCTTCATAATCATTTTCTCTATCACTCTCCTAAGTCTAGCCAGAGGTTCCCAAAGTGAGTGATATTGTCCCCTGGGGGGCACCAGAATAATGGGAGATGTAGTAGTCTCAGGTGCAATTGGGAAATATTGAATAAAAATAAAGGGGCAGTGAAAGCCTAAGCAAAGAAGAGAAGACAATTTTGAAAAACTGTTCATACATGTTTTATCTGTTGTGTAACAGATAAAAGTGTAATAGAGCTAAAGTCATAGCAATTATGTTATTTTCCAAATAAATATGCAAAATGCAAGTTATAATTGATCCATGGTCAAGTCCACCAATAGGTCTTAACAAGCAAGTGTTGGCAGACAAGCCTGTTGTCACTGCTGGGAAGTCCAGCCTGCATCAGCAGAAATATGTGCAGGTGATGACTTGTCTACAATACAATTCTATATGGTTACATGACACAGTATCGCACCATCAAAATTTCAATGTAGGATTATTACATTTAAGATATGTCATTTTAAAATACATATATTTTACATTTTTTTGAAATGATGCAAATTTCAAAAAACATTAAAGGGTTAAAGAAAGTAGGTTTTGGGGGGTGCTGAGTAATTTTTTTTAAAGGGGGTGGTAGGTCAAATAAATTTGGGAACCTCTAGTCTGCAAACAACAAAACAATACATCAATAAAACAATAAATGACTCGTAGATTTTTAAGAGGTGTAAATGCTCACATTGAAAATTTAACAATTATCTGTGCTGAGCCAGCTGGTGTTGGTTCCAGCATACCCTAGCTTTAAAGTCTACAAAGCATTTATAAACATTCCCTAGTTTGATCTTCACAACCACTCTTGGGAGGAAAGCACTGTCATTATCCCATTTTGCAGACAAGGAAACTGAGTCTTAAGACTTGCTCAGGTTCCCATAGCCAATAAGGATGGCAGAGTTTGAATCCAGATTTTTCCAGCACTCTTTTCCATTCCCTCTCAAAATACACTACTGCTACCTTGTGAAAGGAATGACATCCCCCCTTCCCCTATATTTATCTTTCTTTATCTCCAATAAAACAGGACAGATGTGGTGGAATCCGTGAAACTCCCCCTAGCTTTGCCTGCTAGGCACTAATACTCTCTCCCTTTTCCAATTACCTGGTATAAGACTTCTTTGAGTACATGTTGGATGTGCACAGTCAAATATAATCTCCTTGAGGGCAATAACCACTTCGTATTTGTCTATATCACCAATGCCTGGCAAAGTGCCTCACACAGAAGAGGTACTTAATAAACAGTTGGTTGAAATCAATTTTAGTCGAATTCAATTCAATCCAGTTCAATTGAATTGAATTCAACTAGCATTTATTAAATGCCTTCTATGTATTTGCCAGGCAGGTTGGACCCACTTGGGCCCATCTATGTTAAAGGTAGGCACAAAAGGATCTCCAGTGTATATTTCCTCTCCCTGCCTCCTCCTCACCCTGCTTGTCATCCAAACAAGGGCCCTGCCTTGATCCCCAGCACCTAGGATAGATGCTTAATAAATCCTGTGGAACTGATGCCCTTCCTTTCTCCCTCCCTCTGCACCCAAACTAATCTGGAATAGGCTCTCCACCCATACATCAGTGCGGCTTCTTACCCTCCAAGTTGATTCTGAGAATTGAGGGTGAATTCACTGCTCACATTTGCGGTCCTTAGCTCCACAATTCGGTGGGGAAAGGGAGCTGGAGGAGGGGGGCAGTCATCTGAGAACAAATAAAATATACCTTCATTAAAGCAAGGGCTGACCTTTGTCATTCTCTGGTGCATAGCATAAAGTGTGTGTTCATCCTTCGTTGCCAAGGAAAGCTATGCCATCAGAGAAATAATGACATGACTTGCACTTGACTTTGTTTTGAGTGAGGGAGGGTTGTGCAGGTCACCAGCCTCACTTCTCCTCCAGAGCCATCTGAATCCAGTGACCAGATAGTCATCAGGATGACTGGAGATGAGGCATTTGTGGTTAAGTGACTTGCCCAAGGTCACACAGCTAGTGTCCGAGGTAAGATTTGAACTCAGATCCTCCTGACTCTTGCACTGGTGCTTTATCCACTGCACCACCCAGCTACCCCATGGTACACAGTAGATACTTAATCAGTGCTTATTCACTGATTAAGAGACTGCTGAATGCAGAATATAGACAAGGCTAAGCAGACAGAATCTGAATCAGCTCTGGGATAGGAGCAGGACTACGCTCCCTTAGAAAACCATCACCACAACTGGCCCATCCATCCCCCTAGGAACTCAGGTGGACCCCCAGTCCTGTACTTACCCTCAGCTGACTTCAGCTAATCTGTGCTCAATCTCTGGGAGCAAGCATTAAAGGCCAATAATGTGGATGGGAGACACTACATTGTAATGGAAGGAATACTAGTTCAGGAGTCAGGAGAACTGGGTTCGAGTCCTGACTTTGACTGATTGTGTGAGCCATGGGAAGGTAGGTTGGGAATCAGAGCACACGGAGTCAGAGTTGTAGAATTTAGCACCTGAAGCTTTGAACCTAGCCCTACTGCCTATGTGACCCTTGGATGAAGTGACTTAACCTTTCCAGGACAGTTTCTTTCTCTCTAAAATGAGGGAGTTGAACCAGCTCTGTCATTATAGTCCAAGACCCATGAAAGCCTTAGGGACACCTCCAAGCCCCTCCTATCCCCACTGATAGAGTCAAGTGTCCAAGGCAGGGGTCTGTTGGGGCCAAGGAACCTCTCCTTTCCTGGAGACCTTCTTCCCTGATGGCCTTATTCCTGGAAGCAGAGGCTGAAACACATGCTAGTTATGAGAGAGAGGCAGCAAGATGGCAGATAGTGTCTGACAAGTACCATAAAGATCTGAGTTCAAATCCTACATCAGATTCTTCTAACTGAATGGCCTTGGACAAGTCATTTATAAACTTTTTCAGCCTCAGTTTCCTCATTGGTGATAGGAGGATAATTATATAGCACCTGCCTCCCAGGACTGGGCACTGTAAAGTTTAAAGTTCTATCTCCATGTCAGCTGTTATGAGCCTCAGACAATTCCTGGCTATGTGAGGCATTTAACTTCTGCCTGCCTCAGTGTCCTCATCTATCAAATGGGGATATTAATAACACCTAAGGCTGTGAGGATCAAACGATGTGCTTAGTACAGTGCCTGGAACATAGTAAGTATTGTATAAATATTAGTTATTATTATTAATTATTATTTTGGAGAGAAAGAAGAGGGAGAAACCCCCAGAGACTCTGAGAAGCCACGTTTGCCATAGACAGAGGTTGCCACCTAGTGCCAAAGACCAGAACTACACAACCTTTACTCAGGACTGAAAGTAAATGGGTTGGATCCCTGGGAGTAGTGGCATGCTTCTCATGGCAGGCAGCCCTCTCAGAAGCTCCCTTCAGACCCATGTACCTGGGAGCCCAGCCTGTTTGCCAAGGAGCCGCAGTGTGGCGGAGGGAAGACTTTGGGTCCAGCATGGCAGGTTGTGACTGACTCTCCACCATCTCCCTGACCCCACTCTCTTCACTCCACTTTACCTCTCCCCAGGGCTCTGAGTCTGTTCCAGTCATACACATCCCTTGGGGAATTAAAGACAAGTATTCATCAGCTCAGGTGGGATCCCCAAACTTGGCAAGGCCTTCATGTGCCCCTAGGAGGCTGCTAGGTAGTACAGTAGATAGAGCACTGGGTCTAAAATCAGGAAGACAAGTTTCAAATCTGGCTTTGGATACTTATATTTTCTAGCTGTATGACCCTGTACAAGTCATTTAACTTCTGTCTGCCTCAGTTTCCCCAATAAGAAAAGAGGGATAACAATAGAACCTATCTCAAAGGGTTGTTGTGAGGATCTAATAATATTTGTAAATCACCTGGCACGTAGTAGGCTCTATATAAATGTTTATTTCCCTTCAGGCCCATTTTGTTCCTCCTCTACTCAAGAATATTCTATGATTCTCTATTGCCTCATAATAAAGTCACAGACTCCAGATCTAAGAGGGACCTCACAACAGAATATTTGTGCTCCGTGCCAGTGATTTCATGTGTAGGGAGCTCCCAGGGTGGAAATTCCTTCCAGCAATGAACAGCAATTCCTCTCTAACTTATAGTCTTATGGAGTTACCTGGGAACATTTAGAGGTTAAGCGACATGCCCATGGTCACACAGCTAGAATGTGTCACACAAGGTGGCGGTGGAATATTTTGAGAGGGAGTGGAAAAGAATGCTGGAAAAGTCTGGATTCAAACTCTGCCACACTTACTATGTTTCAACCCAAGTTTTTCTGACTCCAAAACTCTATCCATGATTTCTATTCAGCTACCTCTTTCATAACATAATTTTAGAGCTGAACGTGATCTTAGGATATAGCACAACAGAACAAGAAAGGACATTAGAAATCAATTAGTCCAACCCCCTTAGTCAGGAACTACTGCTCCTATTATAACTCTTCTGGGGTCCCTAGGACTGAGAGAATTCCCTTCACACTTGCCTGTAGCAATGCAGCCTAAGACCGTAGGGAGTTCCCCCTGCACTGAGCTCCTGGAGCCTACTTTTTCTGTGCCCTGAAGATCAGCATTTACTTACTCTGATCCTTGTGAGATGAATCCCCAACTAAGACCTTCCTGAAGGCAAGCCTGAGGTCTACTTATGTCTGCATCCATTAATGTAAGGACAGGTAGTGAGCTAAGTATTTCATTTGGAGTCCTAACTTCCTAAGTCACAAATCCTTCACTTCTGCAGCTTTCTCACAGCCCCTCATATGTGTATCTGGAAACTAAGAATCTCAGTCATGCATATCTAGAAACCAACAAGCCCAGTTCTTCACATCCATATCCAGAGACAACCACTCCCAACCTCTCACTTCAATGGAACAATCTGAAATCTCTCATCTATATCTAGAATCCAACAATTTCAGCCCCCCTCATCTGGATCTAGAACCTAACAAACTCAACTCTTCTCATCAATATTTAGAATTTTATCCCTCATAATTGTGTCTAGAACCTAATAATCCCACCCCCTCTTATCAGTATCTGGAACATAGCAGTCCCAATTCATCTTATCAATCTTTAGAATTTAACCCCCCACAGTTCTGTCTAGAATCTAACAATTCCAACTCCTGTCATCTGTTATTTAGAACCTAACACAATCTCAACTCCTCTCATTAATTATCTAGAATCAAACAACCCCAAATCTTCTTATCTATAGCTACAATTTAACCTCACATTTGTGTCTAAAATCTAACAATCCCAACTTTTCAGATCTGTATCTAGAACCTGAGAGGTCCCAATCCCTTCACATCTGTATCTAGAATCCAACAATGAAACTCTCTCACATCTGGGAGCTGAGTATATTGAAAAAGAGCAATGGGTTTGGAATCAAAGAGTCTGGGTTCAAATTCTTACCCTGTGACCTTGGGCAAGTCACTCAACTCTCTACCCTTCAGTTTCCGTATCTATGAAATGGGAGAATTGGACTAGATGACTTCCAACTAGATCCTTTCCAACTACATATGGTCCTTACCACAATCCTTCACATTTGGATTCAGAACCTAGTGATCACAGTCATTTACATCTACACCAAGCTACTCAGGCACATTGTAGACGCTTAATAAATACCTAGTGACTGATTGAATTTATAAATCATTCTCGATTCTCATAAATGAGGCAGCCAGATGGCTCCATGAACACAGCATTGCACCTGGAGTGAGGAAAGTTCAAATCCCCAGACCTTCCTAGCAGGATGACTCGGGGCAAGTCACTCAACCCCAGTTTGCTTCAAGTTTCCTTATCTGTAAAACAGGGGTTAAATAATAGCACTTGCCTCCAAGGGTTGCTGTGAGATCAAAGTGCCTGGCACATTGGAAGCTTGACATAAATATTAACTAACATTACTATCACTAGTCATAACACCCCTGTGAGATGGGTTGAGAAAGGACTATTGTCCTCATTTTATGTGAAGAAAGTACTTTGTGAAGCTGGAAACACTATAGAATCAGGGCATGTCATTATCAGGGTTTTTGTTAGCAAGCCTGCTTTCTTCCTTTAAAGAACAAGACAAAACATTTTCCTTTGGTTTGAGAAGGATCTCGAAGCATTTTCCATACTACTTGGGCTTCTGCCTCACTAGGGTGGAAGAAGCGTAGGCATGGAGTCGGGGTGGGAGGACAGACGGGATGCTGGGGAGGAAACCAGAGCTGAACTCTGACTTCTGCCCCAATGCACGAGGCTGCCTGGTTTTCCAGCCCTATCCAGTGACATCTGCTCTATGTCAGGGTCTGTATCCCTGCCTCGAGCCCTCTCCTTGGCCAGGAAGGGAATCCTGAGCTCAGTGAGCAAAGGTCAGGCCCCAACTTGTCCCCAGGCTGGAGGGTGGGGGGAGAGTAGGGTTGGCAGTGTCTTTTCTAAGTCTAATGTTACTACCCTGGGGGCCATTCAGACTGGGCCTTAGATATGCTTGGCACCAGATCCTGGTCCCTTTGGTTCTTCAGCTAGCTATAGACCCCATTGAGTTGGGGGAGGAGAGTGCTAGAGTTTGGGGAATATGATCCCTAAGCCCTAGATATGGGCTACGCCCCTGCTGAAGCCCACCTCATTGCTAAACTTACCCAGAATCTCAAAGTTATCCTCTTTGTTGGCACTAGGACAGGCAGTCTTCTCTGTCGTCTCTTTTTCCAGGGGAACAGCCTGGAATACGATCCCTTCAGGGTTGTCCCCTTCTTTAGCTGAGCTGCTGTCCGGCTGGGCCTTGGGAAGACTGGCTGGACTGGGCTGGGCCTGGGATCTCTCTCCTTCGGGGCCCTGAACCTTCTCCAAAGGCTTCTCCTTCTGGCTCCCTGCCTGAGGATCCACCGACTTCTTCCCTTCCTCTGCAAGCTTACTGGAAGCATCAGGGGTGGAGGTGACTTGCCCAAGGATGGTTCCTGAGATCTGAAAACCCTGCTCTCCACTGAGAGCTTTCTCTGCTTCCCCCAGGCTCTTATCCATTGGTTTCTCATAGCTGACAAAGAGGGAGAGGGTAGATTTTAGATCCACTTATCCCTTCAATGGTCAAAGCTCCCCATTCCCCAACCATCTCAGGGACCCAAGAAGGGTCCATGCTCACAGCAAAGGTTACCAGAGAGACAACTCCATCGTCAGGTCAAATTCTAGGTGGCAGGGTCAGGGATAAAGGGAATAGGTGTCCAGGAAAAACCATGCATGGTGTTGGAAGGTTTGATAAGCTATGTTCCTCAGACTAGGGAGGACAAAGACTGGCATCCCAGAGGACGAAATAAGGGGAATAATTTTACAAGATGCTTGACTTATACGTCTTAAAAGAACTGAAAGGAACCTTAGAGACATAGCTAGGGCAAACCTTCCTCATTTTGCAAAGGAGAAAACTAAAGGCTCAGGGAAGGAAAATGACTTGTTTAAGAATGCACAAGTTGGTAACAGAACTAAGACTGGTACCTGGGTCTTCCTGCCTTTCACTGGTATTGGTTCCAAGGTCCTATAGCTCAGGTGAAAAGCCCTGTGGGTGCCAGGACAGGAAAGCACTTACCTCTGGATAGTGGCAGGGCAGCTGGGGCTGTGCAAGAAGGGTGGAGGGGCCTTCCTGGAGTCTGCCTTGCCTGACGGCTTTTCTCCCTTGGTCTGTTCTCCTTCCCCTTGGCCACTCTTGTTATCCTGCCCAGTCTCAGACTCCTTGGTGGCAGCCTCTGGTTTCTCCCCTGATGATTCCATCACTGGGGACTGTTGGGGCAGGGCAGCCATTGGTCCGGCACTCCCCTCTGCTGCCAGGGATGCCTCCCCTGCCCCTCCATCAGGGTGGGCCACCCCACCAGCAGCAGCAGGTTTCTCCTTGGGGGGGCCTGGGCTGCCAGGCAGGGGCTGACCTGGAGGTACAGCTCCTTTCTCCTGGACCAGAGAAGCCTCATCAGCCCTGACATCGGGGGCATTGTCTGCAAGTGAAAAGGTGATATTAAATTGGGTGGTCCTCTAAGCCCCACCTAAACTAGCTGGTTGGAGCTCCCAGGCCCTGCCCTGGTCTTCTTAATCCTCCCCCCAGTAACAATAACAAAGACTTATATTTCTATAGCTCAAGCAACAGACATGGCAAGGATTAGAGCTTTCACCAACCCTTCCCCTACATTGTTTTTTACTAAGGTTCAGACAATCATAGGATCTCAGAGGTAGAAGAAACCTTAAGCATCATCTAATTCGGTCCTATCATTTTGCTAAAGAGAAAATTGAAGCCCAGAAGGAGGGAGATGCCTGTGATCACATACCACTGAGACTGATATTTGAATACAGATTTCTCTTGACTCCAAACACAGCACTCTTTCCCCACCACCTTATTGTCAGGGCTTAGATTCCTGGTCTGTGTGCCAGACCTGTTCTGGTGGGCAACTGGATTGTGCCCACAACTTGCCTTTCTGTGTCTGAAATGCTCATGCCCTCCTCCAAGGACTTGCTTTCCCTAACTGGATGACAATGAGATCCACCCCTGTGCATGCTCCTTCCCAGAACTGCTCAGAAACGGACCCTCTGCACAGGGTGGTTGTGCATCTTTTCAAGAAGGGGAGTGAGAATATGCTGGGGGTTTGCCCAGGGCCCAGATCCTAACTTCCTGTCTTCCAGATGACCTGGGGGCATTTTCCATCTCTCTTGAGGAAACCTGTGGAGTAGAGGGAGAAGCCCTGGACTGGAGTCCAAGGAGCTTGTTTCAAATACTGATTCTGCTACTTATGAATAGTCACTTTCTGTCTTTGGGCCTCTGTTTACTAGTATATAAAATGAGGTGCTTGGACTTGGCAGCAGTCAGTCAACAAGAAGGTATTGAGTACTTAACTATATTCCAGGCCTTATCCTATGAGTTGGAGATGCAAAGAAAGGCAAAAATCCAGACCCTGACCTCGAAGACCTCATATTCTAATGAGAAAGACAACAGTCCCCTCTCAGCCACCCAGAGGGCACTCCTTACTGCTCTGCCCTGCACGCTGAGCTAGGGACCCTATGCAGAGGAAATACCACAGTTTAGGGCCGAGACTCACAAAGAGTAGGATTTCAGCCCAGAGGCTGGCAGAGAGGGCAGAGGGCTGCCTTCAGCAAATTCTCCACCAGCTACCTCTCCCCAGGCACTACCTACCATCTGCTAACTCCCACCCACAATTCCAGTACCTGCATCCGCTGCTGGGCTGGGGGTTCCTGGCTCTGGTGCTCCTTCACCTGTGGTTGCCATGAGGGAGGCTGGTCCTTCTGTTTGTCTGCCTCTAGTCTGTCCGACTATTGCCTGCAAAGAGATGAGAGGAGGAGAGATTTCAGTCGCAGGGAACAAAAGGGCAGAAGGGAACAGGAGGGAAGCTAGGGGAGATGCTGACCAAATATATCCTAGCAGAAGTGGGAAATCCTGAGAACTAAGGGACGGGAGAGAAGGTATTAGAGGCAGTTCTAGAGCATGCCAGGGGGGATAGGGAATCCAGTCCTGACTGTGGGGTGAAGTCTGGGGGGGTTGCACAGACTGAATATGAATCTAGATGGTGTTGAATGGTAAGGGACTAGGGGACCCGGTGAGAGAAAGGGGTGGGGAGGTTACCTGGTGGCCAGGCCCAGGCCAGGGCAGAGACGTGTGGCTGCCGGAGCGGGTGCTGCTCTATAACAAGTACAACAGTGCTGGGGAGGCAGTAGAGGGGAGGAGGAGGAGGTGGTGCAGGACGAGAAGGATCCCTTACACGGGGGCCATGCAGCTATGAGCCCAACAAGCTTCGACTTTCGGGCCACCTGTTCCTCTTGGCCCAGGTTCAGAGGACACGCCATTCTTCTCACGGCCACCCTCCCGGCCAGCAGGGGCTCAGGCTTGGGGGAGCCGGGGCAGGGAAACAAGCAGAAGCAGATGAGAGAGCAGACAGGGAGGAAGCAGTCACTGCACAATCACCCAGGCCTCGGCACCCTGGACCTAGGGAGATTGCTGTTCCTGACACCCAAGCTTTTCCTTTTTCCTTGCAGCCTGCATGGTACCAAGAGGGTGGCTGGACTAGCAGGGTCTTGCCTTGGGATTACCCTCTTCTATCCCTCTAGATCAGGGATTCTTAACCCTTTGGGGGCCTGTGAACTTAGTTGCTGTTGTATTAAATTTTGAGAACCATATTTCAGTATGATTTCCTATTTCCCATATAGTTGCAATGTGGTTTGATATTTCAATATGGTTTCCTTAGAAATCCTATACATGATATTTTACGAATTTAAAAACATATCTCTGAGGAGTTAGGCTTCACCAGACTGCCAAAAGAGTTCATGATACAAAAAAAACCCCAAAACTTAAAAACTGCTGGTCTAGAGTCACACTTATGCAGGGAGGGGTGGATTTCAAAGGAGTCTGAACGGAGCCCATAGGGAAATTCAGACCCTGGGGAGACTAAGGCCTGCTTCATTCTCTGAAACATGAGGGGACTAGAATTGACAGGTTCCAAGGTCCATTCCAGCTTTAACAATTCATCTTCCTCCATTCTAATATCCTTGCCAGTGCAAGACTTGGAGTCGGGAGACTTGAATTTAAAACCCAGCTTTGATTCATACTAGTTGTGCGACCCTGGGCAAGTCACTTTGCTTCCTGATCCCGTTTCCTTATAAATGGAGAGTTCCTGGAGCGGTAATCCTTGCACAATCTACCATGAAGGACTGCAGTAAGGAGAATGCTTGCAAGTTTTAAAGTCCTAAATAAAAAAAGGAGGTTTTTCTATTATTGCCAAGGTCCCTTCTAGCTCTGCTATTCTACTGCCTAAGATCCTTCCCAGCTCTCACATTCTGTGTTCTGTGTCCTAAATTCCTTCCGAGCTCCATCATTCTGTTAGTCTGTGACTTTGGGCACCGACTCTAGATGGATTGCCCTGAGGCCCAGGACACTGGGGAAACGCTGGACCTTCCCACTGGAGGCACAAGTCTCCCCATGTCTGTTGGCATATTCAATCACATCCACAACAAGGACAAGAACATGCTGCCCCAGGATGGCTGCTTGGTTACCTACCCACCCACCCTCCACCCCCACCTCAGTCCAAAGCCCTGAGGGGCTATTTAGGGGATATGATGTCTATCTTGGTGTAGTATGGAGAGAGAGAGAGACAGACAGACAGACAGACAGACAGAGACAGACAGAGAGAGAGAGAAAGACAGAGAGACAGAGACAGAGCCAGAGAGAGAAAAATCAATTTAAAGGCAGAAGAGCTAGGTCCTAGCCCTGCCCAGCCCCTTCCGCACTAGACTGTGAGATCTGTGGAAGCAGGGACTGTCTTTTGCCTTTCCTAGTACTCCTAGCCCTTACCACATAGTGCCTTGTCTCATAGTAGATATTTAAATGTTTATGACTAACTGCTCACTAACCTATCCTTCAAATACAAGGTACCCCCAACATCCAAGTCTTAAGACTTTTCTGCCTTGCTTGAGAAGCCCTTTCCTGACCACCCAAGTCTATAGAACTCTTTCTCCCTTCTGATTCCCAAATTCCTTCCTCTTTGTATGACTCATAGTCATTAGAGATGGAGTTTATTTTTTTATGTATACACATCTTATCTCAGCAGATAGACAGTACAGTATATCTTGTCTCATTTTTATTCCCCAGAGTGCTTTGCAGGGAGCAGTGTGGGATTGTAGATGGACCACTGGCCCTGGAATCAGAAAGGCCTGGGTTCAAATCTGATATGATAGAAGTGTGAACCTAGACAAATCACTTAGCCTCTTAATATCTAACCTAGCCAGCTCTTTAGACTATGAGTTACTAATCAGTATCAGTGAAGGAAGTGTCTGCCTGAGGAGTTCCTTACCATTATGAAGTTGAAGGTCTGGATAAAGAAAAAAAAGAGAGTGAGTCTTGCAGAACAGTTGGTGCCCAAAACTACTATCCTGAGAGTAGGTTTCCTGTTCTCACAGAATCTCCTGGTCACTTGGGCAAATAAGACTTTTAAAAAAATAATTATTGTCTTAAAACTATATCCACACTACTGACAAAATAATCTTTGTAATTCTCCAGTATGTCCATGTCATTCTCCTGCTCAAAAGCCTTCAAGGGCTCCCTGTTGCCCATAGGATAAACTACTGCTTCTTTGACCTGGCATTCAAAGTCTGCCATAGTCTGATTCCAACTTACTTTTCCAGTTTCATTTCACATGACTCTTTCACCATACCCAGGAGCTGCTAGGTCACTTAGCTCCAAAATCCTATCCTGGCGCCATGCTTCCTCTCTCCAGTCATCTGCTACTCACACCTTAGCCCTCACACCTCTTGCTATGAGAGCTGGAATCCAAGTGGTTTTCATGTAGCCTTGTACTTGGTGGATGCTTCATAAATGTTCATTGGCTAGAACTGACCTGTTGGAAGGAAATTAAGGACTGGGAACGTTCTGGGATTCCAGAATTTCTTCCATCTCCAGGGAGGATAGGACAAGAGGAAATAGACTTGTCTTTCTACAAGAGAACTGGAAAGACTACCTTGGCAGGGAGAATTAGCAGCCCTAAAGAGTTGGAGAATAAATAATAACGTCCAGATCCTCTTCTGATGTCCTCCAACCACCTGGGTTAGTAAGAACTGAATTTTATATAGCACCTTAAGGCTTTAAAAATGCATGACATACATTGACTCATTGATATCTAAAATCTATTATATATACATATATGTATATATATTTATCTCACACATATGTGTGTATGTGTATATCTTACATATAAAAGGAGAATTTCTCAGAAAATGAGAAATGAGAATAATTGCCTATGTAGCATGTCCCAAAAGTCTTAGTTCCAGTTTAATTTCAAAACTGAACTAGAATTTGGGGATTCTCTGTGTATAGATATATCATCAAAGAACAAAAAATGTTCCCTTTGCTGAGGTTCTAGTGCCTCTAAGGTAGTATACAGGCAGATCCCAACTGGCATGAAGAATGGATTATGTTGAGTAGCTGCATGTATTTGAATTCATACTTGTTGATTATTTCTGAAGAGGACCGAAGACATCCTGGGGTGATAGCTTGGCTCTCAAATGAACGGATTTAAGTGAGGCAGAGTTGCACAAAGTGTCGGCCTCATTCTCTCTTCCAGAATCACCAAAGTCCAGTGGCAAGACAAAAGTCAGGACATCTGGTGATGGGCTGGGATGCAGCAGATGACCTTAGTATCTTCAACGTCTGACCAAGCTCTACCATTCCACAGCACCTGCTTCAGCCACTGTGGCCATTTGAACAAATGGTTATCATCCACCCATTCTGCCCACCCAGGAAGTCTTCACATGCTTGGGGTAGACACCCTACCTCCCAACTCACTGACAGACTTGAGGCCTGAATTTACACCATTCAAAGTTATAATTATGGCCACTGGTTCCAGCCCAATGGAAACATGTAGTGTGGATTCGAATACCATCACAACTGCTCATACTAGTTAGGACCTAGCTGTAGTGGGCAGAGCACTAACCTTGGAATCAGGAGATATGAACTTAAATCCTACAGTGTGTGGGACTGAAGTTAGGTTCTGTGGAAGGAAGGAAACACACTTACTGAGTGCTTACTGTGTGCCAGGCACCGTGCCTTTAAGCACTTTACAAATATCATCTCATTTGATCCCCCAACAACCCTGAGAAGTAGGTGATATTTTTATCCTCATATTACAGTTGAGGAAACTGAGGCAGGCAGAAGTTAAGTGACTTGCTCAGGGTCACACAACTTTGTAAATGTCTGAGTCTAGATCGGACATCAGGCCTTCCAGCTTGCTAATTCATTGCATGGCCTGACTGCTGACACATCCAGGGGTGGCAATAATTGTTAACATTATGATAATTAGAGAATGGTATGAGGGAAAAGGCACTGACTCTGGAGTCAGAGGACCTGGGTGCAAACCCTTTCTTCTATGATTACTACTAGGGTGAGTTTAGGTTTCCTCAGTTACCTCAGTTACAAAATGAGCCCCTGAAGTTCCTTCTAGCTCTATATCTCTAATCCTAAGAAAGGACTATTGTCGGGGGGAGTAGCAGTGAGGATTCTGTTGGGGACCAGCAATAACTGAGACCAGTTTGAGAGAAAATATTCAATTTGGAGTCCGAAAAGATGGGAGTCCTAGCTGATATTTACTACTGTGTGACGTTAAGGAAATTGCTTTGCTTCTCTGGGCCTCAATTTCTTTGTCTGCAACATTGGGGGCAAAGGGGACAAACTAGATTGTATCATAGGTCCCTTTCAGTTCTAAGTTCTGTGAACTTACATGCTGAAGCTATCCTATTAGAAACCAAAGGAGTTCTGGTCCCCCAGAAAGTGCTGGTCCTCAGAGCTAGGGGTGGCTTCTCCAGTGTTCCTGCCCAGTCAGCACATTCCCTTGGCAGACTCTGATGTTGCTCATCTCTGCTGGCTGGGAGGCTGGCCTGGTTCCTGAGGGAGGTTGGTGACAGATCCATGGGATTACCTCTGTCTTTCCCTGGCCGCCTCTAGTCAGCTGCCTCCCTGGACCTGCCCTTCCCCTTCCTTGGCTAGTCTCTGAATCTGGGGTGGGGGGAAAGTTTACCGTCACACACACACACACACACACACACACACACACACACAAAACCCTCCATTAGTGAACCCCATCCCAGGCCTAGTAGTGCTCAGGGCCTTGTGCAAGACCCAGGCCACCTTTCTACTTCTGAGTTTGGGTGACTACATTGGAACAGCTGCTCAGGCCCCTCTCCTATTGAGGTAGGACAGGAAGTGGGGGAATCCCAGGGCCAATTAAAACTTCCCAGGGAATTAAGGTCAGTGGGATGTAATTACTCTAGTTATATATAATGGCCTATCTGGAGGGACATGGAGGAGTGGACTTTGCCTGAGAGTACACCCTGGACATCTTGGGCCTCTGGCTCCAACTCCTAGGGGCCTTATCCTAGAGAATCAGAGAATGATAAGAACCTTCTCACTCCTTGGGAGATAAGGGGTTAACCCTTCCCTAGTCCCAAAGTCTTGTCTGTGTGATCATCAGTCACATCCTCTCCCAGCTCCTGGAATGGAATGTGGAAATTCTCCCAACCTCCAAGAAGGGAGGCCGTCAAAGCTTTAAATGGCCTTTCGTGGAGGGACATATTTCCCAGCTTGACGCTCTCCCCTACAACCAACCCCTTCCTCCCCCCACCCCCTTGTCTCACTACACTGTGATGGAACATGCTAGGTATTGGGCAATAACCTTTTAGACTCTGAAGAGAACAGCCAACTTCCTCTCTTCCCTTCCCCCATTGCCCATCCCAGTCCTAATATGGGAGCCAAGGGCAAAATCCACACACCCCCAGCAGCCCTGGGGCTCAGAGCTCAGGGTGAAGGCAGCAGCTGCCTCTGGGGAGCCACGGGGAAAGAGTTTGTGCCAACGTGGCCTCAGGCAAGGTCTCCTCCCCTGTTTGTCAACCTGTCATGGTAGAAACAGACTGGTTTAGAAGGTGAAAGAGCTAGGTTTGAATTCCAGCTCTCCCACTTCCAGAATCCTAAAAGACTCAGTTTACAGATGAAGAAACTGAAAAATTAAGTGACTTGTCCAAGGTCACATGGGGAGTTCTTAGCAAAAGCAAGATTCAAACCCAGGGGCTCTGGTTCCAAATGCATCATTTTTCCCTTGACAGTGTAAGGTTCTGTTCACCTTGGGCAAGCTGCTTCTCTGAATCCATTTCCCCAGCTGTAAAATGTCGATATCTACTTCACAAAGCTATGACTGCAGAAAATGCTTAGTGGCCTAGACACAAGAGGGCCAAGAAAAAGAAAGGGAAGGTGAGCTAGAAATATATTGGATTAAACCTAACACAGAAGCAAGGTTGGGTAGGTGGGGACTTTTTTGATAATGCCTATGACTCAGTACTTTTTTTTCTTGAATTTTTTTCCCCAATTATGTGAAAAATTTCTTAACATTCATTTAAAAAAAAATTTGAGTTCCAAATTCTCTCCTTCCCTCCCCCAACCTTGAGAAAGCAAGCACTTTCATGTAGATTATATATTTGCAGTCATGAAAAACATTTCAACATTTTCAACAAAAAGAAAGTCAAAAACCAAAATCAAAACCCAAGAAAAGTAAAACTTAAAAAAAAGATGCTTCAGTCTGCATTTAGACTCTATCAGCTCTTTCACTGCAGGTGAAGTTAAGTCCTTTAGAATTGTCTTGGATCATTGTGTTGCTGAGAACGGCGAAGTCATTCACAGTTGAGCATCATATGGTATTGTGTTACTAGGTACAATATTTTCTGAATTCTGCTCACTTCACTTGGCATTAGTTCATGTAAGTTTTCCCAGGTTTTTCTGAAAGCATTTTATTCTTCATTTCTTATAGCACAATAGTGTGAGAAATGAGCCCATCTAACAAGCCCCCAAATGCGAGAAGCACGCTCACCTCAAACAAAAAACAATACTTGAAATCAGGAAAGTTTTTATTAATCTTTACATCCATTCCCCCTGAATGGGTAGGTAGCCTCCCCAGTAAGGTTATAGGAAGACTGAAATACGTTCCGAAAAATGGACACTTCTTAGACAATTTTCCAAATTTTTGGATCTCCCAGACCACCATCCCCTGGCCTATGACTTTGTTCTCCTCTCTGATAGGCTTTCCCTCAAACAGCTCATCGAGTCTGTGAATTAGTTTACCTGACTGGTAATGGTCATGATTCTGTGGAAACAGAACTTCCTTGTTTCCCATGATAGTATTTCATCACAATCATATACCACAACTTGTTCAGCCGTTCCCCAATGGATGGGCATTCCCCTCAATGTCCAATTCTTTGCCACCACAAAATAAGCAGCTACAAATATTTTAATACTCATTTCTTTGATGTCTTTGGGATACAGGCCAGTAATTGTTGTTGTCATCTTTATCCTTCATTCTCCAAGAGAACCATGACATCAAGATGATGACATGACTGGCAGTTGACTTGGATTTGAGTGAGGGAGGGCTGTGCAAGGTCACCAGCCTCATTTCTCCTCCAGAGACATCTGGGTCCAGCAGCCTGACATTTATCAGAACAACTGGAGATGGACTAGGATGCATTTCAGGCTAAGTTCTTATCAGATTCTCACTTTGAGGGAGATACACCCATTCAATGAACAGGCCTCTTTAAGTAGTTACTCAAGGGATGTTGTCAATGAAACAATTATCTTCATTTGATGGATGAACAGAGGCACCAAGCCTCGATAGGTCTTACTCAAGGTTTCGTGGGGATTGTAAATGATTGAACTGAGATTTTTGAATCCAGGTTTTCTGATTTGAAGTCCAATGTTCTTTTTACTGTACTCACATACCATATTTAGCTTCATTTTTTTTGCCTCTTTAATATGGAGTTAGAATGGACCAGCTCTGAGGTTCCTTCTATCCTGAAAGTGTTAAGGTTCTATGTTATTATGAATGAGAGCATCTCAAGGGCATTATTCATCCAAATAGGTTTTGCCTTAACTAAAACCAAATTTTTTTTAGAAGTCTGTGGTATTAAAGGTCTTCTGGTCTTATTTTAGCAAACATTTAGACTTTCATAAAGGTATGGATAAGTGCCATATACATGACTATTGGGTACTGTGACAACTTCCATGTAGACTCCGATCTTGAGTTCATTTTGTATTTTGCGTAATTTTGCCGATCTAGTAATTAAGCTACCTTTGTTTTCTTCTGAAACATCAGAAAAGTTCAGCTAGTAATGGTACTGCTGAGACAAAGGGAATACAGTTTTATAGCCTGTTGGGCATATTTCCAAACTTCTTTCCAGAATGGTTGGATCAGTTCACAACCACCAACAATTTTCACACATCCCCTCTAACATTTGTCATTTTCCTTTTCTTCCATATTAGCCAATCTGATAGATCAGAGGTGGTACTTCAGAATTTTTTAAATTTTCATTTCTCTAATAATGACTTAGAACATTTTTTCATATTACTATAGATAGCTTTGATTTCTTCTTCTTTAAATTGTCTGTTCATATCCTTTGACCATTTATTTATCAATTGGGGAATGACATGTATTCTGATAAATTAGACTCTGTTCTCTATGTATTTGAGACATGAGGTCTTTATCAGAGAAACTTACTGTAAATTTTATTTACCCTGTTTCCTACTTTCCTTCTAATCTTGGCAATGGTGGTTTTGTTAGTGCAAAACCTTTTAAATTTGATGTAATCAAAATTGTCCAATTTTCATCCCATAATGCTTTCTATCTTTTGTTTTGTCATAAACTGTTCTCTGATGTGACAAGTAAAATTTTCCATACTCTCCTAATTTGCTTATGCATTTGCTTTATGTCTAAATCATGAACTTATTTTGGATGTGTGTGTGTGTGTGTGCGTGTGTAGTATATGGTACGAATGTTGATCTACACCCAGTTTCTGACAAACCATTTCTCACTTTCCCCAGCAGTTTTTGTCAAACTGTAAGTCCTTTTTAATACAGTTGAGATGTAGTGTAACTTGGCTACTTTCCTTCACATTTTTCTCATTCCCTTGATATTCTTGTCATTTTGCTCTTCCAGATGAACTTTGTTATTATTTTTTCTAACTTTCTAAAATAAATTTTTAGTAATTTGATTGGTATGGCACCAAGTAAATTAATTTAGGTAGAATTGTCATTATTATATTGGCTCAGCCTACCTACGAGCAATTAACATTTCTCCAGTTGTTTAAATTTGACTATTTGCATGAAAAGTGTTTTGTAATTGTTTCCCTATAGTTTTTGGGTTTGTCCTAAGAGGTAAACTCCCAAGAGTTTTATATTGTTTATAATTATTTTGAATCAAATTTTCTTTTTATCTCTTGCTGCTGGCCTTTTATTGATAACAGAGAGAAATGTTGATTTGTACACGTTTATTTTATCTCCTACAATCTTGCCAAAGTCATTATTTTCATTAGTTGTTTAGTTGATTTCCTAGGATTCTCTAAGTATATCACAATATTGTCTGTAAAGAGTGATAGCTTTGTTTCCTCATTGCCTATTCTAATTCCTTCAATTTATTTTTTTTAATATAAATTTATTTATGTAACTTTTACATTCATTTTCACAAAATTTTGGGTTCTAAAATTTTCTCCTTTTGTCCCCTCCCCCCACCCCAGCACACTGAGCATTCTAATTTCCCCTATCACCAATCTGCCCTCTCTTC
>CM053769.1:343946611-343997888 GCA_028658325.1 Potorous gilbertii | reverse complement strand
TTGATAATTTCATGAAAGATGATGTCTAGGCTCTTTTTTTGATCATGTCTTTCAGGTAGTCCCATAATTTTTAAATTGTCTCTCCTGGATCTGTTTTCCAGGTCAGTTGTTTTTCCAATGAGATATTTCACATTGTCTTCCATTTTTTCATTCTTTTGGTTTTGTTTTGTGATTTCTTGGTTTCTCAGAAAGTCATTAGCCTCCATCTGTTCCATTCTAATTTTGAGAGAATTATTTTCTTCAGTGAGCTTTTGAACCTCTTTTTCCATTGGCTAATTCTGCTTTTGAAAGCATTCTTCTCCTCATTGGCTTTTTGAACCTCTTGCCACTTGAGTTAGCCTATTTTTCAAGGTGTTATTTTCTTCCGCAATTTTTTGGGTCTCCTTTATCAGGGTATTGACCTGTTTTTCATGCTTTTCTTGCATCTCTTTCATTTCTCTTCCCAGTTTTTCCTCCACCTTTCTAATTTGATTTTCAAAATCCTTTTTGAGCTCTTCCATGGCCTGAGCCCATTGGATATCTATTTCAGATGTTTAGGATACAGAGGCCTTGACTCCTATTTCTTTACCTGATGGTAAGCATTGTTCTTCCTCATCAGAAAGGAAAGGAGCTAGCATCTGTTCACCAAGAAAGTAACCTTATTTTTTTTCCCTTTCCTGGGCATTTTCCCAGCCAGTTACTTGATTTCTGAGATTCCTCTCCACCCCCACCCAGATCCGCCCAGCTAGTGCTTGGGGTCTGAGATTCAAATGCTGCTCCCCAGCCTCAGGGCTTTCAGTGGTGGGTCGGCTGCTATTCAATGTGAGCTTAAGTTCTGGTGCTCAGGTGGGGGGCAGGGCTGCCTCCCAGGCTCAGTTTCCCTCAGGTGGTTTATGTGGAGACCTTCAGTAATGGACCCCAGCTCCCGCCTGCTCCAGGAGCCTCTGGCTGCCCACTGCCTCTGCTGCTGCCTCCCGAAGGGGCCTGAGTTATGGAGACACCCCATTCCCCTCTCAGCCAGTCCAGAAGTCTCTCTCACTGACCTGTGTGTCTGTGGGTGGAGGGACCTTTGCGGCTGCTGGAGATTCCATCCCTGAAGCCTGCTCCGATCTGCTCCTCCTGGGGCTGCGCGGTCAAGGCAGGACAGGGGTAGGCTCCGCTCCCGTCCGGTGCGCGATGGACCCTTGGGATCGGTTTTTCAGGGCTCTCTGGAACGGAAATCTCCTTCACTCTGTTGCTGCACGGCTTCTACTGCTCCAGAATTTGTTGGGAGTTCTTTTTACAGGAAATTCATGGGCTGTGAGTTCGGAGCTAGCATATATGAATCTTTCTACTCCGCCATCTTGGCTCCTCCCCCTTCTGCTTTCCTTTTAATCTTACCTATATTGGTTTTGCGTGTGTAAAATCTTTTTAAATTTAATGTAATCAAAATTACTTATTTTACACTTCATAATGCTTTCTGTCTCATTTGATCATAAATTCTTCCCCTCTCCATAGATCTGATAGGCAAACTATTCCATGTCCCCCTAATTTGCTTATGATATCACCCTTTAAGTCTAAATCATGTGCTTATGATATCACCCTTTAAGTCTAAACCATTTTGAACCTTCTCTTGTGATATGGTATGAGATGTTGGTCTATACCTAGTTTCTGCCATACTCTTTTCCAGTTTTCTCAACAGTTTTTGTCAAACAGTGAATTTTTATCCCAAAAACTTGAGTCTTTGGGTTTATCAAATACTAGATTATTGCATACCCAGCCTATTTCACTGATCTACCACTCTATTTCCTAGCCAATACCAGATGGTTTTAATGATTACCACTAATACACTTTGAGAGCTGGTACAGCAAGGCTACCTTCCTTCACATTCTTTTTTTCATTAATTTCCATGCTATTTTGTTTTTCCAGATATATTTTTAATTACTTTTTTTTCTAGCTCTATAAAATAATTTTTTGATAATTTGATTGGTATGACACTGCAATAAGTAAGTTAACTCAGGAAGAATTGTCATTTTTATTATATTGGCTTAGCCTACCCATGAACAGTTGATATTTTTCCAGTTGCTTAGATCTGACTTTATTTGTGTGGAAAGTGTTTTGTAATTTTATTCCTATAGTTCCTGGTTTTGTCTTGGCAGGTATATTTTATATTGTCTAAAGTTATTTTAAATGGAATTTCTCTTTCTATCTCATGCTGCTGGACTTTGTTGGTAATATATAGAAGTGCCGATGATTTATATGGGTTTATTTTATATCCTGCAACTTTGCTGAAGTTGTTAATTGTTTTCACTAGTTTTTTAGTTGATTCTCTAAACATACCTTCATATTGTCTGCCAAGAGTGATAGTTTTGTTTCTTCATTGCCTATTCTAATTTATTTGATTTTTCTTCTCCTGTTGCTATATAGCTAACATTTTTAGTATAGTATTTAATAATGGGGATAATGGGCATCCTTGCCTCACCCCTGTTCTTATTGGAAAGGCTTCTAGCTTGTCTTCATTACTGCTAATACTTGCTGATGCTTTTAGATACACACTACTTATCATTTAAAGGAAATCTCCATTTATTGCCATGTTCTTTAATGTTTTTAATAGGAATGGGTGCTGTGTTTTGTCAAAAGCTTTTTCTACATCTTTTGAGATAATCATGTGATTCTGTTGTTTTTTGTTATTGATGTGGTCACTTATGCTGATAGTTTTTCTAATATTGAACTAGCCCAGCATCCTTGGTATAAATCCCACCTGGTCATAGTGTATGATCTTTTTGATATATTTCTATAATCTCCTTACTAGTACTTTATTTAAAATTTTTGCATCGATATTCATTAGGGAAATTGATTTGTAGTTTTCTTTTGCTGTTTTCATTTTTCATGATATGGGTTTATATAGTATTAGAATTAATTTTAAAAAATTTTTTTAGTAGAATTCTCTTAAGAATCTATCTGGCCCTGAGAATTTTTTCTTAGTGAGTTCGCTGATGGCTTGTTCAGTTTCTTTTTCCAAGATGGGGTTATTTAAGTATTTTCTTTTCTCTTAATTTCGGCCATTTATATTTTTGTAAACTGTCAGATTTATTGTCATGTAATTGGGCAGAATAGCTCCTAATAATTACTTTAATTTCCTCTTATTGATGATGACTTCATCCTTTTCATTTTTGATACTGATAATTTGGTTTTCTTCTTTTTTAAAAATCAAATTAACCAGTGGTTAATTGTATTAGTTTTTTTATTTTATAAAACTAGCACCTAGTTTTATTCGTTTAATAGTTTTCTTTTAATTTTATTAATCTCTCCTTTGTTTATCAGAATTTCCAATTTGGCGTTTAATTGAGAATTTTTAATTTGTTCTTTTTCTAGTTTTTTAGTTGTATGTGTGATTCATTTATCTGTTCTTTCTCTGTCACACTGATGTAAGTGTTTAGAGATATAAATTTTCCCCCAAGTAGTGCTTTGGTTGCACTCCATAGAGCCTACATAACTTTTAAGAACCTAGATTGTATCAAGAAAAGTTTCATTCAGGAAGCATAAAGGGAGAAAAATAAATACAAATAAAAGTTAACCTCTTTATACCCTTCACCAATTTTGACAGGAATGTCTTTGAAATTAATAGCCTGTAGTTCACACATGCCTTGTATAACTGCGGCCCTGGGCTGATGCATCTTGGGACTTCTATTCCCTCATTGTCAAAAAGAGATCGTTGGACTAGATAACTTCTAAGGTCTTTTCAGGCTCTAAAATGTTATGATTTTATTCTAGAAGCCACTGTTAAGATTAAACAAGAAGTGATTAAATTACTAGGGTAAAAACCACATATGTCTTCACTAGGTAAGAAATAAATCCTATTACTGGGACACTAGGGGCAGCTAAGTGGCTGGACCTGGAGTCAGGAAGACCCATCTTCCTGAGTTTAAACCTGGCCTCAGACACTTACTAGCTATGTGACCCTGGACAAGTCACTTAACTCTGTTTGCCTCAGTTTCCTCATCTGTAAAATGTTCTGGAGAAGAAAATGGCAAACCACTCTGATACCTTTGCCAAGAAAATCCCAAATGGAGTCACAAATAGTTGGATGTGACTGAAAAACTACTGAACAATAACATTAGTACACCGTATCAGTTGGTCTTTCTGATTTCTTCTCCAGAGTGACTAGGAACTTGTCTGCTCAGAAGAAATCAGAACCGCGACACAAGCAACAGCTCAAAATGAAAGCAGAAAGACACCTTGTTCCTGCAGTCAGTGATGAAATGCCACCCTCCAAGAAAATGAAAGTGTGAGTAGCCAGTTGGTTGGGTTTTTCCTACTTCAGGTAACATTGCTTATCCTTTCATCTTCTCATACCAAGGCGAGAAACAACCTTTCTTTTCTACATTTTTTGGCAGAGCAATTGGAATTTGCTTTTGTGTTTAGTAAGTATTACTGCCAATGTAAGACCAATTTGAATGAGGTAGGCTTGCTGTGTGAGTGTTTTGAGGACACCAACGAAATGGTAGCTAAACTGAGAGTTAAATGAATTATTTGGTGAGTTTCCTAGAAAGTGGGAAGTTCAAGGCATGCCTAGCTATGCATGCACTATTGACTGCCCTCTTCTGCTTTTGTCTCTGAATTTTCGTGTCAGACACTACTCTCTCTTGCTTCCCTTCCTGCCTGTCTGACTGCTCCTCAGTCTTCTTGAGTGGATTATTATCCATGGCATGCCCACTTGGGGGCATGTATTCCCCCAGGGCTCTGTCCTGAGCCCTCTTTTCTGATTGTTCTGTATCTTCTCACTTGGAGATCTCATCAGCTCTCATGAGTTTGCTTTTCAGATGTGTGCACATGACTCCTATATCTGTATATCCAGTTCTAGTCTCTCTGCTGAGTTCTGATTTCACATTATCAACTGCCTGTTGTATATTTCCAACTACTAGATGGTTCTACAAGCATTCCAAATTTGATGTATCCTAAACAGAGTTCATCTTTCCTCTTCAAACCTCTCCCTTTCCTGAACCTCTCTTCCATGGAAAGCATTATCATCCCTCCAGTCTCCCAGATTCTTTTTTTTTACTTTTTTATTTTTTATTTGTACATTTTATTTATTTGTTTTCAGTTTTCAACAAACACTTCCATAAATTTAAAATTTTCTCTCCTCCCTCCTCAAGACAGCATGTAATCTTATATGGGTTCTATACATTCATTCTTATTAAACACATTTTCACATTAGTCATGTTGCATGGAAGAGTTAAAACAAATGAGAGAAACCATGAGAAAAACCAAATTTGGTGCCATTCTTCACTCTTTAATCTCCTACACACAGCCCATATGGTCATTTACAGACCTCATCGACTGTTTACCTCCCTAGAGTGTCTGCCTTTTCTCCTCTTCTGTCTACTCACACAACCCCCACACCAGTGTCTGGCTCACATCTTCCTCAGAGTCCTCTTCCTCCTTACCTGTACCTCTTGGAATCCCTAGTTTTCTTCAGGACTCATTTCAAACTTCCCCTTTTATATGAGGATTTTCCTCCTCTCCCTCAGGGCTTGCTTGTACTCCTCCCTTCCTCTCCAAGGTTGCATTTGATTTGCTTTCTGTGTGTCTTATGTAGGTTCTCTTCCAATACCGATGTTATGACTTATTCTCAGAGATACTTAATAAAATGATCATTTATTTTTGAGTATGCTTTCACAGATTTTATGCATGGCTCTGGGAATATTGAATATATTGTCTGCTTTTATCCTTTTGAACTCTAGCACTGAGGGCAAAAGTAAGTCCATGGAAGATAGTGCTTCCAAAAGTGGTTCTGAGAAGACTGATCCTTCCTTGGGACGACCTGCAGGCAGAGCAGCTGTGTCTTCCACGCCACCCATAAAGTAAGGATCTTCCCTTGCTGGTATTTGAGCTGTCTATCAGGTTCATGGATTCCTTTAGTAGTCTAAGCAGTTGGTGACTTGATAATTTCCCAATGAGCCTTGACCTAGTTATGGTGATCTTAATGAAAATGTGTCTGGATTCATGTTTTGGGGTTTTAGAAATGTCCTTTTGGATCATTTGAATGTTACCATCCTTTGTCCTTTCTCAGTCAATCTTTATTTCTGACTAGCTTGATTTTCCCTTCAGGAAGAAGGTTCTGAAAAGTACAGAGGAACAAGAATTGGAGAAGAGACTCAAGATGCAACAGGAGGTTGTAGAGATGCGAAGGAAGAATGAAGAGTCCTTGAAAATAGCTCTAGCAGGTATAGATCAGCTCTGCTTCAATCTCATTTATAATTGCTTCTGTTCAATATTCCCCTAGTATGCATGGAGATTTTTGTAATAAAGGCTTCCTATGGTATATAAAGAAGGGGTGGGGAACCTATGGCCTTGAGGCCACATGTGGCATTCTAGGTCCTCAGATGCAGCCCTTTGACTAAATCCAAACTTCACGAAACAGATCCTTAATAAAAGGATCTGTTCTATAAAACTTGGACTCAGTCAAAAAGCTGCATCCAAGAACCAAAAAAGGCCATGTGTGGCCTTGAGGCTGCAGTTCCCACCCCTGAGTCTGTATAAGTTAAGATATGATAATTAAAATTCCGAGACTAAGTGTATGTATTGCTAATTGTAGTACAACGATTTGCCATCTACACTGATCTCCCGAGGATTTGTTAGGAGCTTTGGTCTAGATGAGAAGAGTAGTGAAGCTAGTTCCTGGAACAATTACCAGTAGTGTTACCTGATAATGGAAATCTGATGCTTTTTCAAGAATAAGTCGGGATTGGGAGGATTAAAGACAATATTTTTTTCTGTCCTTTGGCAGTATCCACAAAGACAACTATCTGCAAAGCTGAGTCCAACCCTCAAAATGCTAGTGGCAGGTTGTGTCTCTGGGTCAGCAAGTTGTGTGTTGGTTGACCAGTATTCTCTGCTCATAGCAGTTACCTTTCCAAAGTTTAGGTTTGCTTTTTTTGTCCTATCCACCCAGGGCAGCCTCTGAAGAAACCTGTCAGCCAAGTAACCAAATCCATCGACTTCCACTTCCACACAGATGATAGGATCAAACAGCACCCAAAGAGCCAGGAAGAATACAAGGAGGTGAATTTTACATCTGAACTTCGGAAACATCCTCCTTCTCCGGTAAGGCAATGGGCAAGGTGAGCCCCAGTTACTAATGTATTCAAAGGGACATTGGATCATGAAAATGTGTCTGGATTCATGTTTCGGGGTTTTAGAAATGTCCTTTTGGATCATTAAAAAGAAAGGGACATTAGATTGATTAAGGGAATTTCTAGGAGTCATGGTAGAGATATGTAGGTTTAACACTATGGCCAGCCATTCTGGAAAATAATTTGAAATTCTGGCAAGCACTATGTACCCTTTGATCGATCAGGATTACTTTTGGGTGACTTGAGCACCCTTGGTACAAAGCACTGGTCAGATAGAGGGAGAATAGTGATTTTAGTAAGAATGGGGCAGAGACCCACCTGAGGCTGGACTTCGATGACCCATCTTAAATCACTTTTTTCTAGACTTCAGTTTTCTCATCTATGAAATGGAAGTTATCCTTTTATCCCTTTACTCATGAACAGGTTTGCTGTGAGAAAAGTGCAGAGTGCTATAAAATGTGGGATATTAGTAATAATATGGTAATCCAAGAACATATTAAATCCATGTAAACTAACTTAACAAGTACAGGATAGAATGAAGACCTTGAGTACATCCAGACCAGGTATAGTTTAATTAGAAATAAGTTCTATGGAGTAGGTGAATCTTAAATCAAGTGCCTTATGTAGTAGTTTTCATCATTTATCTCATGAGATCCTCTACAACAGTCTCATGATCTAAGTAGAACAAATGGACTTTATGTTCATTTTACATGTAAGGAAAATGAGTCCAAAGTCATATGTTAGTGAATGTCAGAGCTGGAACTTGAGTCCAGTTAACCTGAGGACTCAATTATTTTTTCCTACAAACGGTGACAACATTCTTGGGGTCATATAGAGGCTGTAATAAATGTGGTTAGGATTTCTCTTTCTCTGTAGATACTGATAAGAGTGTGTAAAGTGATTGACCTCATTTTCTTTTTTCTGAATGTATCTTACCAAAGAACTCCAGAATTAGAGTCAGAACAGCTAGAGTTGAGCCTGTACCTTTGATGCTAGCCACATTACCTTATGAAAATCACTTAAACTTATTTGGCCTTGTTCCTTTGCCATAAAATGAAGATAATTTTGTTTGCTGTGGCTACCTCACAGTATTGCTATGAGGATAGGGCTTTAGGATTTGTGCTAACCTTATTTTTGAGCATAGGTCTTATATTGCCAGGTTAGGGGTTAAGGCTGCAGCAATCACAGAAATTGCTTTTTTAAAAAATGCTTTTCAAACACTGAAAGACCATTGCTATTTTTTTTTTTTGTGGAAAAGTTCTCAAAAGAGATTTGTTATTTTGCATACATCTTCCCTGTCTGCAGGCCCGAGTAGGCAAAGGACCTACCATAGCCAAGCCCTTCAGTTTGTCCAAAGGAAAGAAAAGACCTTTTGAAGAAACAACCTCTACTTATGTCCCTCTTGCACAACAAATTGAGGCTTTCCATAAACGAACACCCAGTAGGTACCACCTGAGGAGCAAGAAAGATGATGAGGGTAAGTGTACCCCTGTCTCTAAAATTGGGTGAAGCACTTTTAATTGAGAATTTTCCTTTGTTGTTCATATTTAAAGCATGTTTGACTTCATAAGGAACCAACAATACAGATCTAAAAAAAGCCTGCCACTTTGTACAGGTAGCAACAAGACATATAGCACAAGGTCTTTCTGACTTCTTGAGTCTGTGACACATCTATAAACTTGTGGTTTGGGGAGGACTGGTGGTGCAGAATGGTTTCCACCTCTTCTTAACAAGTTCATTCATTTGTTCATAATATTAGATCAAACTTCTATAATGCTTTAAGGCTTAAAGAGCATTTTTACAATCATTTTATGAGTGAATAGTGCAAGTATTTATCCCTAATTGATGAAGTGGAATGTGTTTGGTCCATATAAGTTCAGTTGAAGGTCTTGTGACTTCAGAACCAGGTCTCATTCATGTACCAAGTCTCCAGTCTCCACTACTGGTACTTCCTCTTTTTACCTTGGTCATTCCCTCATCTCCGCCTCATTGTAGCATTGACCAAGGAGAATGAAGAAACTCAGGCAATAATCAATTCAGTTTCTTAATGTATGACTTGGAGAGCTAACAGTTTGGCTAAGTAAGTTAATGTGGGATCTTAAGTCCTAGAATCTTGTACTTTTTTGTATAGATAACACATAGACTTCATAGCACCATTGAGTAACACAGACAAGGAGAGACTTGTATTGTTTGATTTTAAACTTCAGTGAATCTCTGACCTCAGCAATTTGGGTATTCATTGGAAAGGGATGCTTGGCAACCTACCTGCATTTTGTTGACCTGTGAGTTTCTTGTTGTGTCTTCCCATAACTCCCAGTGGATCCTCTGGCATGGGTGTCTTCAAAGCATTCCATGAGTGCCATTGTGGCCCTTAGACTGTTACCTTTCTCTCACTATTTTAAAAGTTTAACTCCTTCCTAGTCATAGATTAAAAATAACTTGAGATTCATGTAGTACTTTAAGTTTTACAGACACTTTACACAGAACTCCTTGAAACTTAACAACAGACCCATGAGATTGGCCTACAGGTAGTAGTGTCTCCCTCTTATGGAAGCTGAGGCTTGGTGAATTCATTGACTGCCTGTGGTCACACTGCCATAAGTATTAGAGATGAAATTCAAGTCTGCTATTATTAATCCACTGAAACATACTGCCTCTCTTTTTCCTTACCTCATCTCTTTTATTCTACTTCTTACATGGAAAGCATCTTTGCTAACAGCCTGCTGGTAGCCTTGCCATTGTTCTCGAAATCACTCTTAACTTTAATTCTTTAAAGAATAGTGTTCCATGGTTTGTAGCTATACCGTTCTTCACTTTATGTAAATTCACATTACACAAATTCGGCTTTACATAAACAATTCTGAAAGAAATCCACATTCTGAAAAAACCTGTGATAGCTTTACTGTACAGTACTATGTTCTCCTGCTCTGCCTCTACCCCTCGACTTAGCACTCCACATGCTTCCACCGCCCTCCTAAGTGAAAGTAGAAGAGTGGGCTTGTGGAGAGACCACTACCTGTCCCCATCCAGCACTAGGAAGGTTGATTTGAGACCTCTGATGCTCTTCCCACCCACCTGTGTGTTTGCTGCTGTCTGTCTGCCATCTGAATTGTTTGTTTATGACATTACTGGAAGAGAAATCAGTGATAAAAAGAGAGTTTTGTGTCATGGAGCAATTAAGGATTGTTGAAAGTGCAGTGTAAATTCCCACGTGTAATTCAGCTGACCCTCTTCCTATTCATTTCTGGGCCTAGCTCATTATTCATCTACAGTGCCTGTCCAAGATTCATGTTCAGATGGACTAATTCAGAAAGGGATGCTTGGCAACCTACCTGCATTTTGTTGACCTGTGAGTTTCTTATTGTGTCTTCCCACACATGTGGAATCACATTATTGCTGAAGAAACTAAGAAGCAAAGGGTTAATAACTTGCTCACATTTATACAATTAGTAAATTCAGAATGGCTGAGTTGAATCTTACTTCAAGTAGATGTTTTTCTTCTCACTATTCTTCTCTGTTAAAAGGGGTGATAACACTGTCCAATATTTATGTAGTGCTTCAAGGCTTACAAAGTGTTTTATAAATATTCCCTCATTTGATCCTCAAGATAACCCTGGGAGGTAGCTGCTCTTAGTATCATCTCCATTTATTCAGATTTATCGATTGGTACAGTGCTGCACGTTGGCGATTAGCAATCTGTAATGTGCCCCATTGTGAGTCAGTTGTAAAGTATTTTGTTTGGAAAATGAAAGAGACTCATCTGAAAACCTTTCAGTGGAATTTTTCACAAGAGAAATGAACTTAAAAAAAAAATTAATGAATAAATTGATTTTTCTTTTCTAATCTTGTCCTTCCCCTTTGAATAAAAAGAAAGAAAAGGAAAGCCTTTGTAACAAATATGTACAGTCAAGCAAAAACAAATTCTCTCATTGGCCATATCCAAAGACTTTGGGAGTCCATCTCCTCTATGCTAGCATGTAGGTAGTGGTTGTTTTCACTGGTTGTCAGGAATCATGGATGATAGTTGTATTTGTCAGAGTTCTTAAATCTTTCAAGGTTGTTTCTCTTTTACAAGTTGTTATTGTATAAATTGTTCTTTTGGTTCTGCTCACCTCTTCTCTGCATCAGTTCATAGAAGTCTTCCTAGGTTTCTCAAAAGCTGTCCCTTTCCTCCTTCCTTGCAGCACAATATATCACAATTTATTTAGCTCTTCTATGATTCCTGGGTAAAATTTCCTCTCTTTCCCCTCTTAGTTTCTAGTTTTTTTGCTATAAAATGAGTTCTGAAAATGAAAGAAAGTTTTCTTAGTGAGGCTAGGATTCATAGCTATCCCCCCCATATATTATTTTGTTCATGAGTTTAGCAGATTAGTCCAACTTGAAAATTTGAATGACATTTAGTTTTGATTTCTAAAATAAATTAGGATTAAAAGAATATTATCTCTTGGTAAATATGTAGAAACCTTCATAAAGGAGACAATGCATTATAGTTGAAAGATCATTGTACTTGGGGATCTGGGTTCTAATTCTGCCAGGTAGTCTGTGACCTTGAACAGGTCAGTTTATCTCCGATTGTCAGTTTCCTAAGGAGGTTGAACTAGTTGACATGTAAGGTTCCTTCCAACACTGCATAATCATGTGACACTTGAAGATCATCCTGGCTGCTGATTTTAAAAGCACCTACCTTCTTTGAGCTGTTTATCAGTGTGTTAATTTGTTTCATTTATACTGTTCCCCCCATCACTTGTTTCCTAATGTGAGCTAATAGAGTAAAAGCTTCTTGAGGGCAGGGACTAGTGTGTTTTTGCCTTTATATTCTCTGGACCTAGCATGGTACATAGCACATAATAGAAGTGTAATAAATGTTTGCTGAATGAATCAATAGAAGGGCACTCACTATGAGGTGACTGACTTTGTGTGGGTTTTAGTTATAGTGAAAATGTCTCCCATTTGTAGTACCAATTCTTAACCTTATTTTTATAGGTAGTCTTAAAAATGTATTCTTAGCACTTTCTAATTCCTGTTTTAGTACTTTGCTGCTATCACTGAGGAAATAGAAGGAGGCTGCACAGGACCTAGGGATAGTTTGTATTTTTAATTGATTCATAGGTTGCTATAGCCACAAAATTCATCACTCAGCGGCCATTCTACTGGTGACAGGCCTCTGCTGACTTAGGCTGATCCTCAGACTTGTTCGTTATTTCTGCAAGCATTTTTATGTTCTCCAATGCAAGTGTAGAAGGTGATGCTTAGGCAGAGTGGTCATTTTAAATCATTATGAAAATGCAAGAACCACTAAATTAAAAGGAAAAAGTCCTGTATTTGATTTTGGAAAATTTAATTTTTTTTCTCTGATATGAATGTCTATTTCCTGGGAATTCACAGTACTAGAAATAGTCATAGGCATTGAGCATTGAAACACCTTTTCTTGAACTTGTATGAATAAACATATTGTTTGTGGTGATCATAAGCAAAGTAGTAAAAATTGTTGATAAATATGGAAACCTGTATTAGCTACTGGGGGGAGGGTCTAATACAAATGACTCTTGTTTGTTTTATGGTAAAAAGGATATTGATGTTTTATATATGTCAGAGAAGCTTTTCCCCCTGAGTGGATGGTAGTAAAGACAGTGCTAAAATATGCCAAGCCATCATCTACTTCTTACAGTTATCTATAGAAAGATGGTCTACATTGTGACCTAGGCATCACTTACCTGGTGACCCTGTGATGACAGAGGATCCAATGACATTTTTGTGGTTTCACTTTCTAGGTCTGTTACCTTCCAAACCATCAGTGCTCAAGATAACAAACCCACAGACTCCTGTGTTTAAAACCAAGCAACGCACAAGGCCTATAACGTGCAAGAGCACGGCAGAGTTGGAAGCAGAGGAACTTGAGAAAATTCAACAGTAAGTTTCCACAGAACAGTGAAAAATCTAGCTCGAACAATTGATGTCCTTCCTTAGCTGGTAATTGCTAGAGTCCTGTCTATAAGAGTCACACTATGTGACCTTTCCTTAGCCAGCCTCAAGGTGAGGAGACAAATGACAAAGGCAACAACTGGGGAGTCAGGTTTGAGTTGGAGGGATGAGGGAAAATAAGAAGATAGATGTTACATAAGAAGAACCCTTTGTAGTCTTCCAGCTTAATTTGTGTAAATTTTACTTTTAGGCACCTATATCAGTAGCTTACTTTTCTGTAGTGCTTGGCAGCTACAAAGTACTTTAAAGAGGTCTTTTTTGATTCTTACAACTCTGTGAAGCCGATAGGACAAATATTGTTCTTCCCTTTTACAGATGAGAAAATTGAGGCTTAGTGAGGTTAAGTGACTTTCCCATAGCTTTTCAGCTATCAGGAGGCAGAACAGGTCTTCTAGTAGTCTTCCCACTAAACTGTATTTCTAATATCCAGTGTATTGTTACGGCTAATGCCATCCAGTCATCTAAGGTTAAATGTTGTTGAGATGGAATATAATGCTTATGGAGAAGAGAGAAGCATATGTTACTAAGAGTAAAGAAGAGTCCCATTCTATGGAGTAATTAAATGTTAGGACATTATGATAGTTTCTCCTTTCTAACAATATTGCTAGTTTATTAATTATCCATGATTATTAATACCTTAATGGAATTTAAAATGTACTATTTATGAAATCTCCATGATTATTGTTTCCCTTTGACACAATCTTATTTTTTTTTAAACTTTCTTGAAATCCCATTAATCATTTCACAGATACAAATTCAAAGCACGGGAACTTGATTCTAGAATCTTTGAAGGTGGGCCCATCTTGCCAAAGAAACCTCCTGTAAAGCCACCCACTCAAGCTATTGGGTTTGACCTGGAAATTGAGAAAAGGATACAGGAGCGAGAGGCAAAGAAGAAGACAGAAGAAGATCACTTTGAGTTTCACTCTAGGCCTTGTCCTACCAGGATTTTGGAAGATGTTGTGGTAAGAATTTTTTTTACTTTCTTAAATGTAAATAAAAGTGTCTGAGAACCAGAAATTGAATAAGGTAATAAGATTGGGTGCCAACTTGGTAGGATTTGTATTTATGTTTCAGTTTTTAACAATGTGGGAACAAGTTGAGGTGCTTTTGGGGTATAGTATTAATTGGGTCAGGTTAATTGTAATTCCTGGTAGATGTTTTTATGGTAAAGAAAGGCCGTTCATTCTCTTCTGATTCATCACTCTAACGTGCAGGTATTCTCAAAGATTGTGGCAACCATTTATTAATAATGATGATGGTGAAGAAGAAGAGAGTGATTCTGTAACAATGAGTAATAAAATACCTTACGATAATACATTATATTAATGTAATTATCATGTGTATTGTATCGTATTTATAATTGTTATAAATATATAAATAACCACATTAGTATATTATAATTCTTAAATCGTAATTATTGTAGCCAGCATTTATGCTTCTCTTAAAGGTCCCAAAATGTTTTACATATATTATTTCATTTGACCATTACAACAGACATATGAAGTAGTTGCTATTATTAGTTCCATTCTATAGATGGGGTAACTGAGAGAAAATGAGGTTAAAGGACTTCTCTATGGTCTCATAGTTTGTATGTATTGGAGCTGGGATTCACACTCTGATTTTCCTGACTCCAAAGTTCAAGGGTCTGCCCAAGGTGCCGCCTTCCTGCCTCAAGCCCTGACTATTCTTGCTGACCTAGAAAAGCAAACACTTTCTAGCGGATTCATAGTTTTGTTGATTGTACTGACTTATAAGGCATTTATCTCACTTTTTTTTTCTTTTTTGGTAAATTTATTATGTATTTTTAACATTCTTTTAAAGTTTTGAGTTCCATATTACCCTTCCCTCACTCACTGAGAAGGCAAGTAATATTATGTCAGTAATACATGTGAAGTCATGCAAAACATTTCCATATTAGTCATATTTTTACAAAAAAGCAGGAAAAATTCTTGAGGAAATTATATTTTACTTTGCATTCAGAATTCATCACTTTTCTCTCTGGATATGGATAGCAGTTTTCATCATTTGGAAATCTCCTGGATCGTTGTATTCATCAGAGTAACTAAGTCTTTCACGGTTGATCATCCTTACAGCATTACTGTTACTGTACAGAAATTCCAGTTCTTCTCACTTCACTTTGCATCAGTACATATAGGTCTTTGCTGTGTTTTTCTGAAACCACCCCACCTTGTCGTTTCTTAGGGTACAATAGTATTCCGTCATAATCATTTGCCATAACTTGTTCAGCCATTTCCCAATTGATGAGCATCCCCTTGATTTCCAGTTTTTGCCATCACAAAAAGAGCTACTTATGAATATTTTTGTACATATAGGTCCTTTTCCTTTTTCTTTGATTTTTTTGAGATACAGACCAAGTAATGATATTGCTGAGTCAGAGGGTTTGCACAGTTTTATAAGTCTTTGAGCATAGTTCCAAATTGTTTTTCAGAATGGTTGAAACAGTTCACTGCTCCACCAACAATTCATTAGTGTACATCATGCCTGTACAACCTACAATCCACCAAAGGCTTTCTGGGCCTGTGATAAATGTAGAGAAAAACATCTTTTGCGTGTAGGGGAGATCATTTGGTGTGCTACAAGCAACCCATGGACTACAGGTTATGCAGGCCTGGTGTACGTATTTTCCCCTCATCTCCTCCAGCATTTGTCACTGCCGATCGGTTGAGATGGTAGCTCAGAATTATTTTAATTTGAATTTTTCTAATAAGTTGTTATTTATGACATTTTTAAATATGATTATAGATAGCTTTGATTTCATATGAAAGCTGCCTATATTTATATCCTTTGGCCATTTAACAATTGAAGAATGACTCTTATTTTTATAAAATTTGACTGAGTTCTATACTTTATATATTTGAGAAATGAGGCCTTTGTCAGAAACTTGTGTAAAAATTTTTGATATTACTTCCTTGTTTATGGTACCATTTAGCAAAAAATTCGTTTCCTTGATTATCTCTTCTAATTAGGTCTAGTTTTGCTTTTTCTTTGTCAGACCTCTTTCAAAGATGTACACATGTGGCTGTGCAGTGATCTTATTTTGATTCTTTGTTCTTGGCCAAATTTCTATATATGATCTGCAGTGTAAATATTTTAATCTTGATGAATGCAGGTAGACTGGAAATCAGAAGGCTTGGGCTCTAGTTCTGACTGTGACCTTGGGTACATAATTTTTCCTTTTGAAGTCTCTTTCCTCTTCAGTAAAATGAGAGAACTGACTAGATCACAAAAGGTCTTGACATTGCTCAGAGTTCTGGTTTTTTTTTTATTTTTCCTACCAAATCTCTTGGTTCTCTAGCAACTACTGTCTTTTGTTGTTAAGGGGTCCCTTGAACTTGTTCTTTTGAGTTGCCATATTTTTCAGAGACACAGGACCCAGTAAACTGACCTTTTCTAATCCAACAACCACATATACATAAGGGATGTTATTTAGGTTAAAAAACTACATGGTCTGATAGTTTTCACTACTTTTTTCAACTTAAATCTAAATTTTGCAATAAAGTTATGATCTGAACATATTATACCATATTCCAAAAGAAGCAAACCCCAAATGGGTGAAAACCTAAACATAGAATAAAATATATATATATATATATATATATATATATAAAAAAACAAAAGTAAAGGAAAATGGAGATGCCTTTTAGATTTATGGTTTTTAGGAAAGTGTATGTGGGATAGAGGATATGTTTTATTTATATTTTTATATACCTTTCCAAGTATATTATAAGCTTCTTAAAGGTAGGAGACCTGTTCTTAGTACTTCTTGGTATTCCTTATAGCCAGTTAGGCTAAGGTACAAGCTCAGAACCTTATACAGAGACCCTTGGGAACACGTTTGTTGATCAGATAACGGTTTCTTATAACCAGGTACATATACTGATTAACTGCTCTATATGTGGGGTTGAGAGCAAGGGGTACAAATGGATAGATGGCTAACATGAACTGTTAATTAAGGTGGAGTGTTCTCATTAGCATGATTCTGGATAACTGTATTACAGCCATGGACTAAAAAAATACTACTTAAAAAAGGGAGTGGCGGGGAGACGTGGAGCAAATATTACCTCAGGGAGGTATGCAGGAATGTACTTGCTATCCCTAGTCTTCCTACATATCACTCCTCAATTCAGTTTCAAAATGTTTCTACTAAAATTATCCCTTCCATTCACTGATACTATGTGTCTGCCCATATATACCCCTAGATTCCCATTAGGTCTCAGAATCAAGTTTAAATTTCATGGTCTTACCTGCAAGGCTTTTCAGCATTTCTTGTTCCCACATTCCTTCTTTACAACTTTTTACTTGTAGCTCATTACTCAAGCCCAGAAGAAATGAAATTTTAAGTAGAGAGGAATAACACTTTAAGGTCATGAAAAGAACTCAAACTCATAGTTGAAGATGTAAGTTAAATTGAAAGAGATGGAGTTGAAAATGCCTTCAGTTTATTATATCTGAATCTAAACTGTTCACAATATTCTATTTTCTTGCTGGCTCCCATCCCCCATGCCTGGAATGCACTCTCTCTTCACCTCACAAGTTTCCTTCAAGGCTCAAGTCAAGCTTTATCTCCTATGTGGAGTTTTCTAATCCTTCTAGCTACTAGTGCCTTTTCCCTCTCCTCATCATCTTTTACCTAGTTTTATGTACTGAGATATACATGTTGGGTAGATTGTAAGGTTCTGGAAACTTTGTCTTTTGTCCCTATATCTCCTTTGGCTAGCACATATAATGTTTGTTGGGTAATTGATAGTCTTTTTAAGCAGTACCAAATAGCTTATTTACCAGACTATTTCTTCTCCCACTCACACCCAGAGAGCCATCCCTTGTAAATAAGAATAAAAAAGAGAAAAGAAAAAAAACATCGCAGCAAAACTGAGTCCAACAGTATATTTTCACACTAATAGTCTCTCACCACTGAAAGAAGGACATGGTGCTTTCTCATAATTCTTCTTTAGGACTCAAACTTAGTTAATATAATCACATGGCATTCAGAATTTTGTTCTTTGCATTTCTTTTTTTTTTTTTTTGTAATTATCATGTATATTATTTTCTTGGTTCTCTTTACTGGCTCATACTGAAGTATGAATGAGTTCATAACATCAAGTAATTTTGATCACTACTTTTTAAATATGATTTGAGGGAGGTAAGCCAAGATGGTGGAGTAGAAGGATGGCCCTGTAGAAGCTCCCCCTCATAGTCCATAAAATACTTCTAAAAAATGACTCTAAACAAGTTCTAGAGCAGCAGAAGCCACAAAATGGCAGAGTGAAAGAGATTTCCAGCCCAGTGCAGCCTGGAAGACCAACAGGAAAGGTCTATTGCACCAGGTGTGGAGTGGAGTGCAGCTTAGGTTTTTGGTGCATAGGGACCAGACTGGACTGGAACAGGCCTCAGGGGAGGAATTCCTGGCTACAGCTGTGATTCCCAGATCCCTCAACCCACAGATGCCAAAGGCAGCTTCAGGTCAGTGAGAAAGCGCTTTCACCTGTGCGAGAAGGGAACTTGGTCTGGCCCCAGCAGCCCCAGGGCAGCAGCAGCTGCTGCAGCACAGCATCCATTTTAGGAACCCTCAGCCTAAAGCACCTGGGGGAATTGCACTGCTGATCTAGATCTCAGCCCTGAGTGGTGGCCCTGAAGTGAGAAGGAGTGCTGGCTGGCCTGGTAGAGCTGGTGGAGGCTCTGGAAAGGGAACCCTACTGGCAGATCCTGGATAGAACAGAGTGCTTGTGATTGCTCACAGACAAGAGTGCAGGCCAGGAGAGTAGTAAACTCCTCTCTCTTGATTATGCCACCTTGGAAGAACTGAGAACTTACAGGTTCCCAGAGTATATACCTTCCTTTTGACAAAGAACTCGAAAGTTGAGTAACTGGCTGGGAAAATGCCCCAAAAAGGGAAAAAAAAATAAGCCTATAGAAGCCACTTTCTTGGTGAACAGGTATTTTCTTCCATCCTTTCGGATGAGGAAGAACAATGCATGCCATCAGATGAAGACCTAAAAGTCAAGACTTCTGCAACCAAAACCTCCAAAATAAATATGCAATGGTCTTAGGCCATGGAAGAGTTCAAAAAGGGTTTTGAAAATCAAGTAAGAGAGGTGGAGGAAAAATTGGGATGAGAAATGAGAGTGATGCAAGAAAATCATGAAAAGCAAATCAACTGCTTGCTGAAGGAGACCCCAAAAAAAGTGCTGAAGAAAATATCTTTAAAAATAGGCTAACTCAATTGGAAAAAGAGGTCCAAAAAGCCAATGAGCAGAATGCTTTAAAGAGCAGAATTAGCCAAATAGAAAAGGAGGTTCTAAAGCTCACTGAAGAAAATAGTTCTTTAAAAATTAGGATGGAGCTGATGGAAGCTAATGACTTTATGAGAAACCAAGAAATTACAAAACAAAACCAAAAGAATGAAAAAATAGAAGACAATGTGAAATATCTCATTAGAAAAACAACTGACCTGGAAAATAGATCCATGAGAAGACAATTTAAAAATTATGACACTACCTGAAAGCCATGATCAAAAAAAGAGCCTAGCCATCATCTTTCATGAAATTATCAAGGAAAATTGCCCTGGTATTCTAGATCCAGAGGGCAAAATAGAAATGGAAAGAATTCAGAGATCATCTCCTAAAAGTGACCCCCAAAGGAAAACTCCTAGGAATATTGTAGTCAAATTCCAGAGTTCCCAGGTCAAGGAGAAAATATTGCAAGCAGCTAGAAAGAAGCAATTTGAGTATTGTGGAAATACAGTCAGGATGACACAAGACCTACCAGCTTCTACATTAAGGGATTGAAGGGCTTGGAATATGATATTCCAGAAGTCAAAGGAACAAGAATTAAAACCAAGAATCACCTACCCAGCAAAACTGAGCATAATATTTCAGGGGCAAAAATGGTCATTCAATGAAATAGAGGACTTTTAAGCATTCTTGATGAAAAAAACAGAACTGAATAGAACATTTGACTTTCAAACCCAAGAATGAGAAGAAGCATGAAAAAGTAAACAGCAAAGAGAAGTCATAAGGGAATTACCAAAGTTGGACTGTTTACATTCCTACATGGAAAGACAATATTTGTAACTCTTGAGACTTTTCTCAGTATTTGGGTAGTTGGAGTGATTATATACATATGTATAGACAGAGAGCACAAGGTGAATTGAATAGGAAGGGATGATATCTAAAAAAATAAAGTTAAGGGGCAAGAGAGGAATATATTGGGAGGAGAAAGGGAATGGGGCAGGTTATCTCTCATAAAAGAGACAAGAAAAGCTTTTTCAGTGGAGGGGAAAGGAGGGAGGTGAGAGGGAAAAAGGGAAGCTTCCTCTCATCACATTTCGCTTAAGGAGGGAATAATATGTATACTCAATTTGGTATGAAAATCCACCTTACACTACAGGAAAGTAGAAAAGAAGGGGATAAGTGGGGGGGGGATGATAGAAGGGAGGGCAAATGAGAGGAGGGAGTAATTAGAAGTAAACACTTTTGGGGAGGGACAGGGTCAAAAGAGAATAGAGTAAATTGGGGGCAGGATAGGATGGAGGGAAATATAGTCTTACACAACATGGCTATTATGGAAGTCTTTAGCAAAACTACACATAGATAGCCTATATTGAATTGTTTGCTTTCTCATTGGGGATGGGTGGGGAGAGGGAAGAAGGGAGAGAAGTTGGAACTCAAAGTTTTAGGAATGAATTTTGAGAATTATTTTTGTATGAAACTGGGAAATAAGAAATCCATGTAATGGGGTATAGAAATCTATCTTGTCCTACAAGAAAAGAGAGAAGCTGAGGATAAGGGAAGGGAGGGCAGATTGAGGGTGGGAGGAGGGGAGAGATGGGGAGAAAATTTGGAACTCAAAATTTTGTGAAAGTGAATGTTGAAAACTAAAAGCAAATAAACACAAAAAAATAAATTTGCTTTGGGATCTAATACTGCTACCCCTGCCTTCTTCACTGGTCTTTTTTTCTTGGCCATTATATTATTGATATTTGTTCTAAATCCGGGGTTATTGTGGTTCATGAACTTTTTTTTTTAAAAACAAGTATTACCATTAAATTAATAAGGAATATTCTGTAAATTAATGTGGTAAAAGCTGTTTCAATACAATGGATCTTTTTGGAAATTTTTCATACTTTGTTTTATGCCTTTAAAGACATTCTGAGAAGGGGTCCCTAGGCTTTACCAGACTGCCAGAGGGGAAAGTCCATGATACAAAAAAGGTTAAGAACCTCTGCTCTAAATAAAAGGTTTTACAGTTTTTGTCTTATTTCACAGACTAGCTCCTTGCTAGCCCCTCTTATTTTCAGTATGCTCTATCTAGTATTTGTAGGTTTTCTCTAGGGAGAGTAATGATACTTTTCTGGAAGTCTCCCTCAGAGTTATTTTATAAACTTTGTATTAGTCTTGATGAGAGACTCTATTATTTTAGGAGGGAGGAATGATATCTTTTTTTTATTTTATGTTTTTGAGGCAGGTCTAAGTGACTTGCTATAAGGTCACTCAGCTAGTAAGTGTCTGAGGTTGGATATGAATTCAGGTCCCCCTAATTTCAAGGCGCCACCTAGCTACCCCGGAGGGAATGGTACCTTAATAAACGCATTAGGACCTTTTAAATATAAAAATATTTTGCCATTGAGTTGTCCTCTTGAATGCTTACACTTCTTGGCACTTGGCCCCCATACCATCCTTAAGGTGTTATTTGACCCTCAGTTTCCCATTGTGGCAAGTTTCCAAGTGCAGCCGTCCTCTCTCCTGTACCTTTCATTTCATCAATGTCACTTTTGCTCAAAATGCTTTAGGAACTCCTCTTGGAATTGTCTTCAGGCCCAGTGTTACTTTTTAAAATTTGGTTGGTGCCTTTTTTCTCTCAAAAATCTTCCCTTGTAGCTAAGAATAAAGTTTATAACATTTCCTTTTGGTAAATTCTGAATGATTTATGAGCCATGACCGGGGAATACAATGAATGAGTGAACCAAGTGTTTCAGCAAAGTAATGAGACTGATTATCTTGTGTGTATTTAATGTTGAAGGAGTCATTTAATTCTGTAGTATCTGGATGTTAATCAAGGTTCTCTGGGTAGGTACTTAGGAAGGTGACTAGCTGCACAATATTTTCCTGGAAGACCTTGTGGCAGGCTCAGCTGCTTAGCTAAGGTACCCTTTTCTCTTCTCTTGCAGGGCATTCCAGAGAAGAAGACTCTCCCTCCCACAATCCCCAGATCTCCTGCCTTTGCCCTGAAGAACAGAGTCCGTTTATTCACCAGAGAAGAAGAGGTGATTTGGGGAGGGGGTGGGCAGGGATTCAATCCACTCAAACATGTACCCTTCCTGTAGTTGCTAGAGTTCAGAGTTTACCATTGTCTAGAATTGACTTTTCAGAAGTGAGTTCAGAAATTCTAGCCCCTGGTTTGCTATGTAGAAGGCTGTTGTCGTGAGTATATGTATGTACTCAGCTCTGTATGTACATGGCCTCATCAGGTCTTGAGAGAGTTGAGGGGACTGTACACAATGGATCAATTTACAACTCAGCAAGGCACTTAGAGAGATGTAGTAGTAGAGATTAGTAGAGAGAGAGTAGTAGAGATTAATTGGCCATTATGCTGTCTTTGGTACATGGTGTTCTAGGTTTCTAAACCCTGTCTGGGAGTATACACAGACTGTTACCAAGCTGCAGTGGACTCTTAAAAGTCATATAAAGGGGTGTCATCTGTCTGATCTCTTTTTGCCCCAGGGGTCTGAGTTCCAACAGATGTACTGCGTGGCAAAGTTTCATGAAGTCAGTATGTGTAAACTGTCATTGAACAGGCTAGTTTCTTATTTCCTCTCCTAAATTGTCTATAAATATCTCTATGGATAGGGTAATTTTATAGCAGGTATCAAACATAAGGTTTTTTTTAGGCCCATTTGTAACTAAAATACTTGTTAAATCTGAACCAAAGCCATTCATATGGTCTCAGTCTTGTTTTGGAAGAGGGAGCATGGCATAGTGGATAGGGCCTTGGACATGGAGTTAGGAAACCCAGGATTCAAGTCTTGCCTTAAACACTTATTAACAGTGTGTAGGGCAGGTCACTGAACATCTTCTGGGCCTCCTTGTCCTCATTGGTAAAATTAGAGGGTCATTCTGAATAGTCTAAATGTATGATCCTGTGTCCCTCAAAGAAACACTTTTGTATGGTTTGACAGTGAAACAAAGGTACACTCCTTGTTACAGTGAGTCAAATTGGAAGATAGTAGGCTACAGGATCCAAAATAAGATTGAGATGTTTCCTATCTGTATTCAAGTGTAAGTAACTTTAATGCTCGCTTAATGGAATGCTTTTATTCTACTCAGAATCTTTATATAGTCTGAGAGTTTTTGTGGCTCTCTGAGATTTTCAAAGTTCTGTTATGTAAATTCTCTCATAGTAGGATAGGTGTTATTCTCATTTGCTAGGCCAAGAGAGGGTGATTGACTTGCTTCTGATTATATTTTGTAGCTAGTAAGTGGTTAGGCCTAGCCTCCCATCTTTAGCATTCCAAGTTCCTAGTATGGAGGAGCTGTATTTGTGATTGGACTTTTCCTCTTAGGAAGAAGAAGAACCAACGGGGATCAGATCTAACCCCATGCCACACTATGGGGTGCCCTTTAAGCCTCGAATCCCAGAGCAGAGAACTGTGGAGGTTTGCCCCTTCTCCTTTGATTCCCGGGACAAAGAGCGACAATTACAAAAAGAGAAGAAAGTAAAAGAGCTGCAAAAAATAGAGGTAGCTGTGTGAATTTTTGCGCTAAGACTGAATGATGAATATAGTGAGCCTGTCAAAGGTGGGGGTATTATCTAAGTATTTTCTTTTTTCTCATCTCATTCAATACTGGAACTATATGGTCCAATGGTGTGATGTAACTACCCAGAAAAGCCAGTGAGATCTTGCACTCAATATGTGGTATCCAGAATGAGTTCCACTGTATTTTGTGTTAGATGAGATTTAGATTATTGTATGCTCTTTTGTGCTCCATCTTTTAGGAGGGATGGTTACAAACTAGCGCCAATAAGATGGTGATATGTCAGGGGATATGTCTTAAGTATTGGTTTAGGTAATTAGGGAAGGGTAGAGAAGATGGTTTGAGAGAATGGGGTGATAATCACATATTTCAAGCATATGAAATGTTATTTTTTGGAAGAAAATATCTTGGAAAAACTGAGACCAATGTGTAAAAATTATATTGAGCAAACCACTTAATCTAAGTAAGAGTTTCTTCACAATTAGAGCTGTCTAGCAAAGGAATGGGCTGCTGATACAATTGGTGAATTCTCTGTCATCTTTGGGAGGAAGTGGGGTGGGAAGACTTAATGAAGACCACATGAGATGTTATAGAGGCAATTTTTACAGGGAGTAAAGTGTTAGATTGCTTTACCTCTAAGCCAAAGAATCCTAAAATTCTAAGGGATTTGATAGACTGGTCATCTCGTCATCTGGTACATGAACAGATGTCTAATAAAGTCTACAATATTCCTAACCAATATTCATTTAACTGTTCCCCTCAAACATCATCAGTGATAGGAGTGGGAAAGGGGGAGGAGGAATGTGGTCCTGTTTAACCAGACAGTCCATTCTCCTTTTGGACGGCTTGGATTATTAGGAAGCTTTTCACAGGCTGAAGACAGCTTTCTACAGTTTCCAGGCATTTTTCTTTGTTAATACCCTAGAACTTTTGCTCTAGAGAAGAGCCATCTAACCTCATCCACAATGAGAACTTCTCATTTTACAGGAAGGTGCCTAGAGACACGAAGTTGGTTAATGTGATTTCCAGTGGCTTTCTCAAAAGCCTGATTCCATTTTTGTGTCATGAAGGAATCTTCCAGCTTGATGAACTTTGTTGATTATCCTTGCTGTAGGAATCATTCTTGAGTTCTTGCAGGGAAGATGCCACTGAGAACTAACTAAAGCTTAATTATGGGTATAGAAAGAATTTATTAGCCCATGTAATTTTAAACCCACAAAAATCTGTGAATTAGTAACAATATACATTCCTTGAAGTCAGGGACTCTTTGTTTTTTTAGTCAGATGGCCTAGCTTAGTACTAGACACTTAATATTAGACACTTAATAAATGCCTGTTGAATTAAAACATAGACTTTGTAATCCTATTTATTTATTCATTTAAAAACATTCTGAGAGTAGGTCCATAGGCTTAACCAGACTGACCAGTCTGCAGCACAAAAAAGGTTAAGAATCCTTGTATGGGACCTTGTTGCTTTTAACATCTTGCCTTGCCTTCCTTCTCTGGGCTCTTGGAAATGTAGACAGTTCTCTTCCTACACAAATTTGACTCCCCTATGGGCTCTGGCTCCGGACAGGCTGTTGCAGCTTCACCTAAGCACAGTACGGGGCAGCCCCATGCTGAGGGAGTTCAACCACAGAGAGCCCCATGAGGGGACAGGTGGGGCGGTCTGTGGAATAGTACAGTTAGTATCCTTAGATTTTCTTGGTTATTGGGTTGCTAAGTAGCAGGAGAAGCTTAGGAATCAGAGGTATAGATTTGACATATTGTAAATAAATGCTTTTGGACCCTCATTTCTGCTGCTGATCTGACCATCTGCTTCCCCATCTTGGCTAAGGAATTAATGTAGAATGAGGATTTGTTTATATACAGGGTGAGATCATAAAGAAAATCTACCCCTCCAGGGTTCATCCTGGATGGATGTGGCCTTGCTTAGAAGTTCTTGCTTCTGGGTCAGAGCCTTGGTCTAAGAGAGGAGAATCTCATCCAGTGTGCACATGAATCTCTCAGAAGGTCCCACTAGTCTGTCTCTGTGTGTATTAAGAAGAGATTGGGTATTATAATTTGAGCTGGTCATATTACTCTTAGTAGTAATCACTGATGACAACCAATCTTTGATCAATTTGACTAGGCATATCTGAGATTTTTTTTCTCTGAGGCCCAATCTATGTCTGGCAGTAAATCATGTCTCACACTCACTTATTTTTGTCTTTTTCTTTTTTTAGGATCAGGTGCCTAAATTCAAGGCACAGCCCCTGCCTCAGTTTGACACTATTAACCTGCCAGAGAAGAAAGTGAAGACTCTAACCCAGGTTGAGCCTTTCCACCTGCTGACAGATGAGAGGGGAGCTCTTAAGGCTCAGATCTGGAAGCAGCAGGTGGGGAAATTACTAAGAACAAGACAGACCCATTGCACTGGAAGTTCATATGTCTGATACAAGGATTATATTTCAGAGAGCAGCAGTCTCAGCAATTACCTGGGACATCTCACTCACCATTTACCAGATTCCTTAAAGGGGGGAGATATCTTTAAGAACTTAACTAATCGGTTTGTTAGAACGATTTATTTCACATTCTGGAACTCGGTAAAGCTGGTTGTCTTAATCTATTATATTGGTGCATTGACATCAGAGTATGATAGATGGTAAGAATACTTTCTCAGTAGAGTGTGCTGTAACTGTTAGATAGTAAATAACATGAAAATGATAAATCAGTTGTCAATTAAATATTGCCTTATTTGAGAGCTGAGTTCTTAGCTTATCTAGAAAAAGAAAAATCTCAGAGAAGCCCTAAATCCCCTATTGTTTTCACCAATTATTTAGAGCTTCTGTCTAAAGAAAACTCTGACCTAACCCCTGTTTGTAGGAAGTTCCCTCCCCTGCACCAAAGAGTTCTAATTCCCAAGAACTAGCTGAATTCCCACCACTGGGGGTATTTTCTTGGCAGAATGTCTAATTTGATTATTGTTTTGTGATTGCCGATTGTCTCTATGCGTTTAAATAAGGCTTCTGTAATCTCCCTTAGTGTAAGAGATTCCCTTCCCTTGACTAATGAGGAGTGAGCTGGAGAAATGTAGCTAATCTCAGTGGATGGTTGATTTTTTTTCCTCTTTATTTTCTAAAGGTTGAAGAAGATTTAAAGCAGCAGAAAGAAGCAGCTTGCTTCAAAGCTCGTCCAAATACTGTCATCCATCAGGAGCCCTTTGTTCCCAAAAAAGAAAAAAAAACAGCATTAGGTGGGATTATTGTGACTACTTCCAAAATACTGGGGGTGGTTGAAGAAACGGCAGTGAGACTTCCAGGGTCCAGGAAACTGCTGAGACTTGTAGTTCAACTCAGTCAGTTGTGTTAGTGTAATATTGTTCCACTAAAGAACAGGCATTTTTGCAGAAAGGGGGAGTTAATTCTTTTGCCCTCAAGGGAACATAGCAGCTGGGTTCAGTCCAGAGAGGCAGAATGTGTCTGGGGCCAAGAACTTGGGTAGATGTAGCTGGCACTTCAACAGGAACTATAGATTTTTCTAAGTTGTAGAGCGCTGGATAGGTGAGGGCAGTTAGAAACGTGTTCTCTTCTGGGATTAGGTCTGCAGGATGTTTCCCATACAGTTTATTATTAGAAATTGCTTTAGTGGAATTATGTTGTAGTTGGTGCTATCTTTGACCCCTGGCCTGGTCCTCAGGATCCCTAGACCCCAAGGGCCAGCTCCTCCTCTTTTCCAAGGGCCCTTCTGCTTCTGTGGCGTTGTTGAACTTTCATCTTCACACATAATTAGGCATTTTATGGTGCTGAATTTCTCGGGTTAAGTGCCTATGACTTAACAGTTCTCTTGTCAGACAGCATAGGGGTAGAGATGGGGTTTGGAGTCACATGGCTGAGAAGCCTCTGCTTCTTCTGGTGACTTGCCCAAGTCACTGAAGTTCTCCACATCTTAGTTCCCTTGGTTGTAGATGGTGCAGGTTAAACTAGATTATCTCTAAACCATCTTCCAGCCCTAAATTCCAGTGAGACCTAGGAACCCTGTTTTCTAAGTTTAGCTTTTGGCCTTCTCATTGTCTTAATATTCTCCTATCTATTTTGTTTTCTTTTTCTTCCTTGCTTGTTTTTTTATTAATAAGAAGCAGCGAAAGGTAAGAAAACCAGTTGATGTCAATTATTTTAAGGATTTTTTTTTTAACTCGTGCAGGGAATATTTTGAGACCTACTCACATTCAACCTAATTTTCTATATTTATGGTACTGCACAGTGATACCTGTTTGTAAAGATGACCTGAAGCACTGCAAAAGTAGTCTGGTCTTACCAAGATAAAATGATTTCTAGTATTTGTTGTTATTTAGTTGTTTTTCAATCACATCTGACTCTTCATGACCTCATTTGTGGTTTTCTTAGGCAAAGATACTACAGTGGTTTGTCATTTCCTTCTCTAACTTATTTTACAGTTAAGATACTGAAGCAAACAGAGTTAAAATGACTTGCCCAGGGTTACACAACTAGTACATGGCTGAGGCTGAATTTGAACACAGGTCCTCCTGACTCCAGGCCCAACATTATCCACTGTGCCACCTAGCTGCTGTCATCTCTAGAATACCATGTTTAATAATTTTGCATAAAAATGCAAAAACTCATTTAAGAAAAATTTTTTGACAGTTATGAGCTGAAATAATCATTTCTTTGAGTACCCTTACTAATCAAGTTATTGCTATAAATAAGCATTTTGTATACTTTATAAAATTACAAGCTTTATTAGATGGCACAGAATCTATAAGTAAACCTTACATTATTAAAATTTTTGTAGATTTTTGCTCTGTAGTTGGTAGACAAAGCAGTTTTGACATAGGCAATTGTATCAAATTTTAGAGATCAAAAATATAAAAATATTTTTGGTTCTCACTGGGAAGGCCAACCCTCTCCAACCATTTCATAGGCCTCCATGGATAATCATTCTGTTCAGATCTTCTCAAATGCAGAAAAAACCAGAACTATTCCTTTTTTTGCCGTTGAGGAGGGCTCTCAATGCAGCAAGTCACCCCTTCTTTCTAGAAAGCAATTCCTTCCTGGAAGTGGGACAGTATCTCTGTGCATTCAAGCCTAGCTTGGTGGCATTTTCCTGCAGTTTGAGCCCTGATAAGTCTAACTGGATAATACTCTCCAGCTCATAATGCAATATGTAAGTCCACAGGCAAAAAGTAGCAGCTCATTTATATTATATTTGACATACGTTATCTCATTTGATCTTCACAACAACCCTGTGAAGTATTTTATTAGACTGTTAAATATCAGTACAGGCTTAATAACTATTTACTTCTAAGTTAATTGATTTCTATGCATAAAGCATCAAAACACTTTTAGTTTTTCCTCTCAGTCTGCATCAGTATTCTCCATTCATTAACATTCACTTTTACGCAGATGATTGTAATTCATGTATAATCCAGTTGTCAGGTTCTGCTTTTTACTTTGTATTATGTTGTAAATCTTTCAAGGTTTCTTTGTACTATCTTTGTCTATCATCATTTCTTTATAATGTTTCATTGCGTGAGTATGCCACAATTTACTTAACCATTGATGACAATTAGATTGTCTCTCCCTCTTTTGCAGTTTCATATAATGCTTCTGTGAAAATCTTTGGAACAGACAAATTTTTTGTTTATTTTGATGATATTTGTAAAGTAATTTCTTAATGAAGGAATTATTCGGTTGAAAGGTACACTTAAATTTTGTAACCTTTATTACCTACATCCTGTTATTTTGCTTTCTAGAACTACTATACCAGTTTTTAATTCCACTGGCAATAAATGGTCATTCCTGTTTTGCCACAGTCCTCCTAGTATTGAGTTTATTTATTTTTACCAATTTAATGAATGTGAGATGATGCCTAAAAGCTATCTTGATTTATTATCTTTGATTGTTAAAGTGAAGCATTTTTTCAACTGATTATTAATAGTTTCTGCCTCTTTTGAAAATTATATATTACTGAATTTTTAACAGTTTCTATTAACAGTTGAAAATATCTAATAAAGTTTTTGTGTCATATTTGCTATAAGTATTTTTCCCTGGCTGTTAATTTTTCTTCTACTTGTTTTTAGTTACATAGAAAATGGATAACTCTTTCATCATAGTCAAACATATACATTAATTTCTTTTATTCATTGATGAATTAAATTTGTCTACTTTACACAGTTGAGGTCAATATTAAGTTCCATTTTATTAGAATTCTTTTTTTACATTTGTGTCTCACTTTGCTGAAAATCACAGACATTATTTGATATAAGATGTGAGTCTAAGTTGCTTTTCCACCAGACTGACAACCATCTTCCCAAGTGTGTTTGTTAATAAGTAAGGAATCCTTTCCCTAATTGCTATTTTCTAAAAGTTTATAAATTGCTAATCTTTTGTGCATATATTTGGCTATGTGTTTTTGTGTTTCCATTCAGTTCTGTTGATCTCTTTCTTACTTTTTTTTTTGCCTAGTACTATTTTTTTAAAATTTATTTTCAATGTTCCACAATCACTACCATATAACTCAGATTTTTTTTCCTTCCCTCCCCTTCCCTCCTGTCTCCCTACTCCCTCCCCCTAGACAGCATAGAATTTTATATCAGTTCTACACATACAGTCTTATTAAATATATTTTCACCATAGTCATGTTGCATAGAAGAATTAAAATGAATGGAAGAAACCATGTAACAAACCAAAATGTAATACAAAAGAAAATGATCTGCTACATTCTGCAATTGAATTCCATAGTTCTTTCTCTGGATGCGGAAGGCATTTTGCCTTAAAAGACCATTGGGAATTTTTTAAGTCCTCACATTGCAATGAAGTTCTAAGTCTACCAGAAAAAATCCTCCCACACTGGTTATTGCTGTGTACAGAGTTCTCCTCATTCTGCTCCTTTCACTCAGCATCAGATCATATAAGTCTTTCCAGACCTCTCTGAAGTCTTCCTGTTCATCATTTCTTATGGCACAATAGTATTCCATTACATTCATATACCACAGTTTATTCAGCCATTTCTGAATTGATGGGCATCCCCTTGATTTCCAGTTTTTGGTCACCACAAAGAGTGCTGCTATAAATATTTTTGTACATGTGGGGCCCTTTCCATTTTTATGATCTCTTGGGGATACAGCCCTAGAAGTGATATTGCTGGATCAAAGGGTATGCACATTTCTATAGCCCTTTGAGCACAGTTCCAAATTTCTCTCCAGAATTGTTGGATCAGCTCACAGCTCCACCACCAATGAATTAGTGTTCCAACTGTCCCACGTCTTCTCCAACATTTATCATTTTCCTGTTTTGTCATGTTAGTCAATCTGATAGGTGTGATGTGGTACCTCAGAGTTGTTTTGATTTGCATCTCTCTAATCAATAGTGATTTAGAGTATTTTTTCATGACTATAGATATCTGTAATTTCTTCCTCTGAAAACTGCTTGTTCATATCCTTTGACAAATTATCAATTGGGGAATGACTTGTACATTTGACTAAGTTCTCTTTATGTTTTAGAGATGAGGCCTTTATCAGAGACACTAGCTGCAAAAATTCTTTCCCAGTTTTCTACTTCCCTCCTAATCTTGGTTGCAGTGGGTTTGGCTGTGCAAAAACTTTTCAGTTTAATGTAATCAAAATTATCCATTTTGCACTTCATAGTGCTTTCTATCTCTTGTTTAGTCAAAAATTCTTCCCTTCTCCATAAATCTGATAAATACTCTATTCCTTGCTCCACTAATTTGTTTATAGTATCAATCTTTTAGATTATGTACCCATTTGGACTTTATTCTTACGTATGGTGTCAGGAATTGGTCTAGTTTCCACCACATTGTTATTGAGTTTTCCCAGCAATTTTTGTTGGAACAGTGACTTCTTATCCCATAAGCTGGGGTCCTTGGATTTATCAAACAGTAGATTGCTATATTCATTGTCTACTGTGTCTTGAGTACCTAGCCAATTCTACTTGTCTACCCTTCAGTTTCTTAGCTCTTACCAAGTGGTTTTGATGATTGCTGCTTTATAATACAATTTGAGATCTGGGTAGAGCTAGGCCACCTTTCCTAGCATTTCTTTTTATTAGTTCCCTTGATATTCTGGACCTTTTGTTCTTTCAGATGAATTTTGGTATTATTTTTTCCAGCTCCAGAAAATAATTATCTGATAGTTTGATTGGTATGGCACTGAATAAATAGCTAGTTTTGATAATCTGGCATATATTTTAAAGTCTAATTACACAGACTGTTTTATTAGTTTTCTTTTCAATAGGCTTCTTAATATTTTTGTCATATCTTTTTCCGTATAAATTTGCTTATGGTTTTGTCTAGTTCTATAAAGATTCTCCTTGTCTGTCTCTATACTCAGAGGACCTTTCTGGTTCCGTAGTTCAGGAACCTTTTCAGCTGGCCACAGAGAGAAGAGCCAGAGAACGGCAGGAATTTGAGAAGCATATGTCTGAGGTTGAAGCACAGAAAGCTCAGAAACTTGAGGAGGCCAGGCAGCGAGAAGAGGAGCAGAAGAAGGAAGAAGTAGCAAAACTGCGACAAGAATTGGTAATGGAGTAGATGCCTTGTAAGGGGAGCCCAGGAGGGTCAGCACTCTGCTAGGTCACTCCTTTGGCTTATGTTTTAGAGCAAACAAGGGAATCTGTGATATAATAAGCAAATCACCAGATACTTGCCTTTGAGCACTTAGAAGGGCAGGATTTAAGAATACCTCAAAGGACTAACCTGCATCAGTTGATACAGTGAATTTATTTTTATTTTTTTATTTAAATGATTTTATTTGTTTTTAGTGTTCTACAACCACTTCCATATATCTTAGATTTTTTTCCCTTCCCTCCCTGAGATGTCATATAATCTTATATAGGTTCTACACATAGAATCCTGTTAAATACATTTTCACCTTAGTCATGTTAGTGCATTTTTAAAAATAGAATAGGATAAAAAATTTTATTTCAGAATAAAATTATGTTATTTTTTGCATCAGCTGATTTGTTTGGTCCTCTTAGTGTTAATTGGTCCCGTTCCTCATTGGTAGTGTAATGAGCACTTTCCACTGATTTTAGAATTATGAAACTTGAGTCTTGGTGACTGTGAGCAAATTACGTAATCTCTTAGGATACCAGTTTCTTTATTGTAGCTGAATGAAAAAGCATTCATTAAGCCTTTATCCCAAGCACACTTAACACAGTTCTTCAAGCATTGTGCTAAGTTCTGGGGATAAAAATAGAAAAATTGAGATGGTCCTTGCTTTCATGGAGTTCCCAAAGTTAAGTCCAAATCTAGATCAAATGGAAAGGCCTAGAAGTTTTAAGGAGGCAAGGGTGTGGGGTTGGTAAGGCCCAGGGATCCTTTGGTTACATGCCAGGAGAATAGGTGGGAAAGCTGAGTCTGTAAAGGATAGGAAGGGCTGGTGGTATGGCCTAGAGGCCCTTAATTGGATGTGGCAGGGTAGATAGTGAGACCTGGTTGTTCCCTGAGTGGAAAGACAAGACCCACCCTCCTCTAGCTATATTAACAGTCAAACACCCTGTATCAGATTTGGGATGGCCCTGGATGGGCATGCTGGTAGACAGTCTTCCCCCTACCTCGCCATCTCAGATAGTTACTGTAGAATAGGAATAATCATATATGATTTATCAAAAGGGAGATTGTAAGGAAAGCATGTTTTAAATTTTACAGTGGTATAAAAGTATTAGTTATCATCATTTACTATCACTCCTACTCCTACTTACTGAGAATTGGCAGAGTGTGTTTGAAAATACTAAAACTATCCCTGAGGACGAATATGGTATTATGTCTTGGCATATAGATTACTTACTACCCAACTCTCTTTCCCCCTACTTTTCAACTAATGCCCACAATTGTGGTCAGGTCAAAATTCTCCTTTTCCTTTGTGTTGTTTAGTCATGTCCGATTCTACATGACCCCATGGGGTCAGAGTCATGCTTACCTAATCAGATTTTGAGCTCTAAGAGGAATGGAACAATAACTTAAATTTTTTCACTTACCTCTGATTTTGTTACTATGCTCTACAGTTTCTAATGCTTTGTAGTTTATTTAATGACTCCTTTTTTGGTAAAGGGAGCCTGCCATACTTGTCATCTATTTATACATAGGGAATGATTTAGTCTGAAATGATTCAAAATTGATGTCGACTTCCTTGGTGGTGATTTTTTTAGCCTGTCCATTAAGTTACCAAAGAAAGTTGAAAACTGAATGACAGGTACACAACAGATGATTGCTATTTCTTTCTTTTGTACCCTCTATAGGTACACAAGGCAAATCCTATCCGCAGATACCAGGGTGTGGAAGTGAAGCCCAGCGAGCAGCCCTTGACCTTACCAGTATCTCCCAAGTTTTCTACCAGATTCCAGTGTTAAACCACATCTTCCTGTGTTTATGTGTTTATTTTTTCCTTGTGGGAGACAGAGGCACAGTTCACTTCAAGTTAAGGATCTTTTCCTACTTTACCACTGGGCATTTTGGACACATTTCTATCAACTATCTAAACTGTGCCTCACTCTTGAAGACTTCCAGGGTGTGTAATTAATACAAGGAAAGCATTCTGATGTCCATAATGGATTTTATCTCATTTAGCCACATAGTTGTTTCTTTGTAGTATGGGTTAGCCATTAACATAGGTCTTAATTCCTCCAATATAATTTTCAGCAAAGTGTATGTATGCTATTAGTCCATTCTTTTTTAAAACAAGAAAATAAAGATACTTAAATTTAGAGACCCATGGCTTAAATCATCATTGGAGGTGAGGATCTCTGTTTCAACTACTTCCCTTTTTTCATCCTCTCTCCTTTCTCTTCCCACCCTTTGCTTTCTTTCAAGAGAAAGTTGGTTCTAGAGATAAGTAGTTAATCATAAACTCTTAGCTTTCAGTTGCTAACAGAGAGAAGACTAACCTAAGCAAATCTTTATTTATACTGAGTGATAAGGCCAGATGGATAAATTAAATTCACAAGATGTTCCAAAAAACTTTATTATAGCTATCACTTAATGCTCCTATGCCACATCTTTGCCAGAGCTATTATAAGAAATATTTAATGGATCAGAACTCCTTTCTATCTTTTTTCTCTATTTCCCCAAACCCTCCCTCTATCCCTTCAAATATACACACATTTCTTGTAGTGTTGCCAACAAACCAAAATTGAGGGGAAAAGATGAAAAGAGCCTGGACAGAATAATAAAATCTGTGTAAGAAGAATTGGAAGGAACCTGAGAGATCATCTAGTCCAGTTGCCATGCTTGATGGAGCATTTCCATCTACAAAAATGCAAAAGATGGTTATCGTACCGTATTTAAACATTCTGTAATGGGGATCCCATTACACTCTTGAATAGCTAATCATGTATATTGTCTTAATTTGCGTACCCCTAAAATAAATTTGTTTATACTCTGCCTATTTGTATTTAAGAAAGAATTTGTGAGATTGCAGTAGAGGTCTCTTCTTTTTGGTAAGTCTAAACTGGGCCTGGGGAAACTCTGAAATAGTTTGGGCTATTCATACTTGAGGAAAAATTACCTGTGCTATTCTTTGTTGGTTATCAGTTGGCATTGATAAATAGTCATTTAAGTCCATGCTAACTACAAGATTTTCTAATAGGTTAAGATTCAAGAAATGATTGTCTGTAGTTGTGAAGCCTTGTCTTGGGTACCATGCAGGACATGGATCTTGCATCTTTGTGTTTATATGAACAGATTAAATTTGAGCACAATATGATTCAAGAGCCATCTTGCATAGGTAACTCAGTGCGTCTCTGTGAGTTGCTGAAAGCCAAATGGGAAAGAATAGTAGGATGGATGATAGGAAAATGGACGGTATTGTTATCCAAACTATGGGCTCCATGGGACCTCCCTGGTATTTGATAGTTGTAAAGAGAGATTCCCTGAGAGAAAATTCAATACTAGCATTATTTTCTCCTCTAAAAATAATAGATTAGCCTCCTCACCATGGCATTATAGATGTGACCCAGAGTTCTCAAGGCTGTGGCAATAGAACATCACCTCTGGATAATCCTACTAAACATGAGACCATGTTGCACTACATGTCACCAAAAACTGGGCTAATTAAGTTTGAAGAGTCTCATTACCAAATTGGTCACATCGAGCCCTTTTTTTGTTTTGTTTTAATTGTTTAAAAATTGATGTTTTTAGTTTCTACTGTCCCATTGAGTCTTCTCTTAAAAAAAAAGAGGAAATTTTAGCTCAGCAAAAAAATCAATGAATAAATAGATTGCCTCTGGCAGTAATTTGTAATCTTTCACCCCTATAGGTTATATCTCTCTCATCCAGCAGTGAAGAAAAAGAGATTTATTTTCTCTTCTCTGGGTCCAAACTTGGTTATTTTAATCACTCAGTTTCATCTTAATGTTTTTCTACTTATGTTATTGTAGTCATTGTATGTACGAGTTTCCTTGTTTTGCTTACTTCACTCTGCATCAATTCATGTAAGTCTTTCCATCTTTTAATTCTTCACATTGATTATATCTAAAATAATTTCATGTACCACAGTCTGTTTAGCCATTTCACAATTGATGGGTATCCTATTTTGTGTTCAGTTCTTGGCTACAAAAAATGAAAAGTGCTGCCATAAGTATTAGGAAACAATTAATTTGGAGGAAAATCTTTGCAGCAAGTTTTTCTTAACAATTTCTCATTTATAAGGAACTTGATTCATATTTTAAGAAGAACCATTCCCAGGTTGTTAGTCAAAGGGTATGAACAAGCAGTTTTTAAGGGAAGCAGTCAGGCTATCCGTAGCCATGTGAAAAAATATTCCAGTCCTTATTTATTAAAGAAATGAATATTAAAGCAATTCTTAATATTCTGCCTCATACACTGATGGCTGGCAAAGTTGGGAGGAGCTACAAGAAAACTGGTACATTAGTGCACTATTCCATGAATTGGTTTAGTTATTATGGGAAGAAATTTGGCACTGTGCCCATAAAGTTATCAAACTATGTATGCCCACTATTAGGCCTATACATCCAAAGAATCAAAAGAAAGTGAAAAAGTCCCTTTTTTTGTGGTGGCAAAGAACTGAGGATGAGTGTCCAGCAATTGGCATGGCTGAATAAATTATTATATATTAGTATGATGAAATACTGTTACACCATAAGAAAAGGTGAAGACAAATGTTGCTAAGAAACCTGGGAAGCTTTGTATGAACTGATTCAGAGAGAAGTAAAAACCAAGGGAAACAATTTATACTCTAATAACATTGTTAAAATATTGAATATCTTTGAAATCAATGCACTGATTTAGTGATGAATATTTAGTGATTCCTGAGGACTGGAGTGCTTCCCACCCTTAACAGATATGGAACTAAATGAGGCACCCCTTTTTGAGTCTGGCAAATGTGATCATTTGTTTTGTTACAAGCTTTTTTCTTCTTTTCCGTGGGGAGAGGGGCAAGTACTAAGAGATGCTTGATAATTAGAACTAAACAGTGTGCTAATGGGACTGTCTTTCCCTAGCCTCACCCCTTGGACGATTTGGATCTTTTGTCTATCTTTGCCAATTTACTGGATGCGAGATGAAATTTCAGAATGGTTTTGATTTGTATATCTCTTGTTAATGATTTTTTTCTTCCTTATGGCTGATGGTGTGCTGTTCTTTTGAGAACTGCTTGTTCTTATCCTTTATCTGTAGGGGAATGACTCAGATATTTTTGTTAACTGGTATCTTAGATACCATACCATTAGGAGACATGTTTGATGCAAAGAGTTTTTTTTCCCCTCCAATTTATAGTTTTTCCCTTATCCTAATGGATTTTCATGCAAAAGTTTTTAAATTTCATATAACCAAAATTATGTCTTATAGTTTTGTTGTTTCCTCTCTTCCTTATTTAATTAAGAATTCTCCCCTCAAGCTATATGGAGGAAAAATATCTTAATCTATTTTCTTCCAGGGTTTAGGTTTTTTTTACATTACCTTTTATATTTGAATATCCATTTGGAACTTATTGTCATCTGTTATCTAAAATGCTAGTGGCTACATCAACTCTTAAAGACTGTTGACTAAGTCAAAAGAGGGGCTGTGATTTATTTTGGGGGAAGTACCCACACTGAGAAAGCCACAGGTGCTTGAAATATCAAAAAACTTTTAGCCAATGTACTTACATGAAACAGTTTTCCATCTAAAATGGCTTTTATGTTCTCTTATTTTGCTCCCCAATTTTTCCCAGCTTCCCTTAATCCCAAGGCACTGGAAGTGCCTCGGGATCAAAATATGTGTCTGTCCAGTACATTTGAGTCCCCTTAGTGTTTTGTGACCAGGTTTAGTTTGGGAAGTACTCACCTGGTTCTGAGACCAGAACACAGCTTTGTTTGCTATTATACAGTTTCCCTCTGTAGTCACCTCTGTGCCTCATAGCTAACGGCCTGAGGACCTGACCAACCTCAAGGCAGTTGTGTAACAGCTGCCATGGTGAAGGTGGAACTCATGTAGAAGCAAGTGAGCTAGCCAGAGATTGGGGGTTAGACCAATGTGCCCCCTGGGATAAGGAGGGCTTGACCACCTTTTCATTTCTTTTTGCCCATAACAAACTGAGGCAGGTTGGCAGTATCCTGTTATAGTTTATTGTCAGGGAAGTCCTTGGTGCTGAGACAGGCAGTTAAAAAGCTGTCAACTCCATGACTATGTTTCTTTCCTTTTGAACAGGCAGGATGGGTGAGTTACAGCCCCAGTGGCAGGGATTCAGGTAGGAACTTTGTTAACATTCTGAATCTGGAGCCACAATCTGCCTTGCAGCCTGCTGGGACACTCAATTTAGACAACATATAAAGTTTCCTGGAGATGGGACAAGCCCTGGCTCTGGGGGTGAGCTTGCTCAAACCTATGGAAAGAGCCGAAAGGTTAAAGTGTGTTCTGCTCTGGGCAGTGACGAGGGTGTAACCAGGGAGCTGGCATGCTTGATCCCCAGCCAAGTATTCCAGGACAGTTTGTTATCCAGCTAAAGCTGGTGTCGACGCTAGTTTGAAATTCAAGGGGCAAAGTCATTTGTGTTTTTTGTTTGTTTCCTTCATTCTCTCAGATGACATCTCTCTACAAATGTCAGAGGAAATGTTAGCATCCTTGAAAATGCCAGAGCTTGCTTGCTTCCTTCATTTCCCCTGGGAGAGAAGCTGGGCTCTGGTTCAGTTGTGACCATTCTTGTGTGCTGAAGGCATCAGCTTCCCTGGGGGGCCTGACAAGGGCAAACATCATTCTGACGATTCACTGCAGGGGGAGGGGACAGCAATAGAGAATGTTCCATTCAGCGGGCATTTGTTAAAGCAGAACACTGCTACATTCAAGGCAACAGTGGGTAGTGGAGAAACTACTGGTTTTGGAGTCCGAGGAGCTGGGTTTAAATCTTTGCTTTGCTACATGTGTTGTAAAGCAAGACTGTGAGCCTTTAATTTGTAAGGTGAAGGGACTTAGACTATGTCCCAGAGGCCCCTTTTAGCTCTCCCTGAGCTAAACCTACCTTCTAGTAGAGGAGATAGTGCAAAGTGCTATAGAATCCAAGGTAATAAGCAGCAGGGCCAGTATTCAAACCAGTGATCTCTCAACTATAAATCCAGTGTTCTTGCCACAATACCACAGCTTTGCCAGTGAGGAAGAAAGCATTCTGGGCACAAGGTACTGTGGTGATAAAAGCAGAAAAATGAGTGTAATAGGATTCACTTTAGCTCGAACTCAGAATATGTGGTGGCAGCTAGTGTGAAGTAAAAGCAGAAAAGGTAGGATGGGGCCTGGTTTGATTAAGGGCCTTAAATGTTAGGCCAAGGCATTTGTTTTCCTTTGGTAGGAAAACAAAATTGCCATCATTGAAAGATTTGGAGCAGAGGAATGATTTGATCAGCTAAGGAAGATTAAGTCATAGAGTCTCTAGAAAAATAGCAAGTAAACCACTTCCTTCTTCCTAAAGTTTTCCTGAATTATCAGTCCAGCCTCTTGACCCTATTGCAAAGATACCCCCAGCCCATGTGAGGGTAAAAATACAGCTGTGTATGTGCTATTAATGTATTCTTTAGTTTTCTATTTTCTAGTATTTTCTTCAGTGAGTTTTGTACCTCCTTTTCCCTTTGACCAGTTCTGCTTTTTAAGGCATTCTCCTCATTGGCTTTTTGTATGTCCTTTGCCATTTGGACTAGTCTATTTTAAAGGTGTTATTTTCTTCAGTATTGGTCTCCTTAACAGGCCATTGACTCATTTTTCATGATTTTCTTGCATCACTTCCATTTTTCTTCCCAATTTTTTCCTTGGTTTTCAGAATCCTTTTTGAGCTCTTCCATGGCCTGAAACCAATTCATATTTTTCTTGGAGGCTTTGGATGTAGAAGCTTTGACTCTGTTGTCTTCTTCTGATTGTATGTTTTGATCTTCCTTGTCACCAAAGTACTTTTCTATAGTCAAGAGTCTTTTCTGTTGTTTGCTCATTTTTCTAGCCTATTACTTGTCTTTTTAACTCTTTGTTAAAGTAGGATTCTGTTTCCAGGGTGGCAGGGGTTTTGTGCAGCTGTTCTCAGAGATACTTCTAGGGACCAGTAAATTTCCAGTTCTTCCAAGGTGATATGATCTAAGGAGACTTAGATCTATGTTTAGTCTAATCTATGTTTACTCCTCTCCTGGCCTGTGCTCTGGTCTGAGTGTGACCACAAATCCCCTTTTTTGCCCCAGTACTATGAGGGGGGGTACCTTGTCCTCTGCTGCTACAAGCTTTGCTAAGCTAGTGCTCCTCCTTATCCCAGGACTATGACCCAGATCCAAGCATAGGCAAAGCAACAGAGTCCTGATTTGGTGCCATCAGAGACCCTTATAATCTTCTGACCAGTTCAACCCCTTTACTATCTGTGGGCTGAGAACTCCAGAAACAGCCACTGCCATTGCTGATGCTGCCATAAGAATTCTTGCCAAAGGGGCAGCTAGGTGGCTCAGTGAACAGAGCACTAACCCTGGAGTCAGGAGGACCTGAGCTCAAATCTAGCCTTAGATACTTACTAGCTGTGTGACCCTGGACCAGTTACCTAACCCTAATTGTCCCCTTCCCTAAACCCCCTCCCGCAAATGAATTCTAGCCAAGTATTGTACCTTAACATTAACTTACTTATATGTTTTAATGTTTTTAAAGCACACTTCCTCCCCACCCTCAATTCTATAAGAGATGTAGTAGATTCTCTCCATTTTTACAAGTAAGGAAAGATGCTTTGAGAGATTACTTGATTTACCTTTTGTGACATTGTTAGCAAATATCTGGAGGTGAATTTTGAGGTTAACTCTTCTGATTTTGTGTCTGGTTCTTTTTCTTCTATACTACTACTTTCACCTGCTTCCTAGTTTTCGTTTTATTTTTTTTTCCTGAGCAGCATAAGATTTTCTGAGCTGGCAATAAGATGACCTGTTAAACTTCATAGAGATTTTTTTAAACCACAATGTTGTGAAAAACAGACTCAGGTAGTGTTTTCTCTTGTTCTGTGATTAAGTGGACTACAACATCCTTAGAATCACACCTTACCTAGGTGACTTAAAAGTGAATTTGAGCATTCCCTCTGACCCAGCAATGCAAATTCTAGGCCTATAAGCCAAAGAGATCAAAGGAAAAAGAAAACGTGCTATATTGGTAAAAATATTTCTAGTACCTTTTTGTGGTAGCAAAGAAGTAGAAACTAAGAGGTTGTCCAACAGTTGGAACAACTGATCAAATTATGTTATATGAATGTGATGGAATATTACTGTGCTGTAAGAAATGTCAGAGGAGATGATTTTAGAGAAGCCTGGGAAGACGTGGATGAACTGAAGCAGAGGAAATGAGTAGAACCAGGGAAACAAAATGAACAATTTAGCCTTAAGAACCATGATTCCGGAGTTCTAGTGATAAAGAATCCAAACTACCTCCTGACAGAGAGGCAATGGACTAAAAGACATTTGTGGACATGGGCAATATGAGAATTTGTTTTACTTGACCTTGCATATTTGTTACAAGGGTTTCTCTCCTCCCCCAGTGTGGGAGGGGAAACATGAAAGAAAGAAAAAATGCTTGCTAATTGAAAAAAAAATTAACTTTAAAAATGAATTTGAATTTGCCCTGTACAAGGCAGCCCGATGTGTAGTAGAAAGCGTGTTAATCCCAGAGACGTGAATTAAAATCCTAGATCTAAAATTTATCATAGATAAGGACAAGTCACTTAATTTCTCAGTGCTTTTAGGTTCCTGATCCATAAAATGGGGATGATAGTTCTTGTATCACCAAGAAGACGTTTCGAAGAAACCATATTCAGTTTGATTTATCTGAACCTGAATTCAAAATCTACCTCAGTTATTATGTGACTCTGGGCAAAATACAGCTTCATTTTTCTCATCTGTGAAGTAAGGATGTTGACAGTGGCATCTACTTCACAGTATGGTTGTGAGGGTCAAATCAGAAAATATTGCCAAAGTATTTGGAAACCCTAAAGGGCTCGTACAAGCACTAGCTAGATGACTAAACAGAGAGAGTGCCTGACTTGGAATCATGGAGACCTCAGTTCAAATCTAGCCTCAGATGCTCCTTATCTAAGTGACCCTGTGGGAGTTACTTAACCTCTGTTTCATTTTCCTCATGTATAAAGTGGGAATAATAGCATCTACCTCCCAGGATTGTTGTGAGATAATAAATGCAAAGCACTTGGGACAGTGCCTAACATATTGCTGAATGAATGTTAGGTCTATTATTGTTAATCATTTTCTTGTATCCTTCACTTTAAATTCTTGCCTCAGCTACCAGCTCTGTCCATCCCTGGGGGAGGATAGCTAATAAATTCATTCAATCTCTTTATTTCTATTTGGACTTAAGTGTGAGATCTATAGCAAGTCAAATATTTCCCTAGATGACTTTAAGGACTACTCTAGAAATAAAACTCCAATCTAGATCACTTCAAGGATAAATTCTTGACTATCATGTGCCCCCTTGGCATGCAAACATGTTTCTCAAGGTTTCTTGACCTTGGGATATTTGAAAAACTTCAAAATGTTTGATGCTTTTTTTTTTTTTTTAAGACTGGTACTTCTTCCCTTGCCCTGGCTGGCTGTGTAGTGACCACTCATTGTCTCAGTGTCCCCACTGATGGCGATGAAGTTTTGATATGCTCTGTTTCTGATCTGGTGTGGTTTAGCCCTACTTAGGTTTGGTGCCCTCTTCCTCATGGATATTCACCATTTTGGTGCAGGATTTAGTACAGATGCTCACTTTGCTTTGCCTGCTGCAAGTCAGAATTGCTGAATTCAAGCCATTCATTCACCAGCCTCAGCACCCATGATAACAGGGATTTCAAGCTTGCACCTCCACGTTATCTAATTCGATAGGGCTTGTTCACTGCAATCTTATGATTGGTTACAGAATCGCTTAGCCGGGTCCTTGGCTTCTTGACTGACTTGGATAATGCTGTGACCCTCCATCAGGACAGATTGCAATATCTTCATACCTTCCCAGCCTGTGCAGTTCTTGTTCAGATGTGACCCCATCACACAAGAAATCTTCCTTAGGTTCTTTTAATATTTCATGGATGCCAGTTCAGCATTTGGAATGTCTTTTTCTTCTGGCTAGATCACCAGCCAACTTCCAACCATTCATATTTAAGGACAATATTGTGATAATAGTTCACATTTCCTTAGCACTTTAACATTTACAAAGCACTTTCCTAGGAGGTAGTAGTGTAGATATTCTTATTTTATAGATGAGAAAGCATAGGTTCAGAGAAAAAGCGATTTGTTTAGGGTCATCTAGCTAGTGCATGTTAGAGTTGAGATCTTTCTGATTGCTTCTACCATTTGTATGCCACCTATAGGACTGGTACCTTAACTTACTACTTCTATTTTGCTCCACAATTTGACTCAAATATGAACCATGGCAACTAGGGAATAAGGACATTTCCCCTGGTTATAGAGGGGGAGAAAATGAAAGTGCCTTGGGTAATGAGGATGACTGGGAGCAGGTGACTTAAATTGGATACTTGTGCATCCCCCCAGCTGGCTGGGGTAAATTGGATATGACCATAGTTGAGTTATATAGACCATATTAACTGTCATTGGGTATGTCTCACTAGAGGTTGCCAGAAGCCCCTGCTGATTTACCAAAAGCCGCACAGTGCAGGACAGTGCCAACCACAAGAAACTAACAACAGCAAAGCCAGGAACAGAGCATCTGGTGGAAATGATACCTTGTATATATGGGGAACTTGACACGGGTCAGAACTGAGCATATTAAATTAGAGTTCATTCTCTTTATATAGGTTGGGGGTGAAATTTAGACAAATTCAAATTGAGCAGATATACAAGTGCTCACTATCCTCAGGAGTTCTGTGCTAGGCTTAGAGGATATTTAAATAAGGCTCTCAGGAGGCCTATAATTTGTACACACTGATATACGAATGAAGAAATGAGTTACCAAACTATCTAGAATGACCAAAGAAAGTATTCTAGAAAAGATGGCTGTTGAGCTTGAAGGCTGAGTAGGGTTTCAACAGGTTGACAAGGGAAGGGAAAAACTTTCCAGATTATGGAATGTTGTCCATAAAGGCCCAGGAGTGGGAAAGAATAGGCAGTGTGTTTTGAGGTGAAGTGGGGTGGTACAGCAAGGAGTTCAATTTGGCTGAAGGTGTTTTGGGAGATAAGGATAGAAAAGTGGGATGGTAGCAGATTGTAGAGGATTTTAAAATCTGGAGAACCTTGGATTTTAATTTTATCCCCCAGGTCATCAAGAGTCATTAAAGAATTTTGAACTATTCAATTATCAACATGACATTTTCTCCTTAACAGGATGTTTCTTTTACTTACATGTGGGCTTGTTCTCCCATGACTTTTCTTAGTCTGCAGAGAGTATTTGCATCCTAGGGGTAAAAGGATGGAGTGTGGGCTGTGGAGAGAAGTGAATGTAGGCTGTGAACACTCTCTAATCTTTATTTTCTGTCTTCTATTTTATTTGTTGTTGCCCATAGACGTGTCCAACAGTATCCTAAGAAACACCTTTTTGACCCTATCATCCTATATCCTCAGTTTTACAGCCAGAATTCTAGAAAAAGCTGTGTGCTTGTGTGGCTTCCAATTTTACTTCCTTTCCTCTCATTCTCTTAATGTCTCTGCAGTCTACTTTTCATCATCATTACTCAATGGAAACTGCTCTCTCCAAAGTTATCTCTTTGTTGCTATATCTAACAGCCTTTTCTCAGTCTTTATCCTTGATTTCTCTGCAGCACACCCAATTTGACTAACCTTTCTTCCTGAATTCACTTTCCTCTCTGTATTTTCAAGACACAGCTTTTCTGTTTCTCTTTCTGTATCAGACCATTTCTTGGGCTCCTTTACTGCATCTTTATGTAGCACTCTCTGACTGTGGGGAGACCCAAGCTTCTGTTCTGGATCTTCCTCTCTACACTCTCAGTGATTTCATTGATTCCAATGGAGTCAATTACCTCTTTGCAGGTCACTCCTAGATCTTGATTATATCCAATCTCTCCTCAGCTCCAGCCATAATTCACCAAAATTGCCTATTAGTTTGAACTGGATTTCCTTTAGGTATCTCAAACCTGGGTCCAAAACAACTCATGTTTCTCCTTAAAACCTACCCCTCTGCTTAACTTCCCAGTTTCTATCAAAGGCATCACATCCATCCAGTCACGTGTTCACACCCTGAGTCAACCTGCATTATTCATTCCTCTTCACCCTACATCCAATCAGTTGCCAAGTTTTGATTTTTTTTTCCAGTTAACAGTTAACAAACTGGCGTTTGTTCCTTTCTCACAGAACTTTCGAAGTTCAGGCCCTCAACACCTTTTGCCTGGGCTATTATTCTATCCTCCCAATTGATCTTTCTCTCCTATCTCCTGTCCCGATCCACACACGGCTAGCAGAGTAATTTTCATAAAGCACAGACCTGACTATGTCTTTCCCTGCTCAGTAATCTCTAGTGAAGATCAAATGTAAACGCTTCTGTTTAACACTTGAAGCCCTATTCCAGACCACCTTTCCAGGGTTATGAGATTTTATTTTCCTTCCTGTTTTCTCTGATCCAGCTAAACTGGTCTCCTTGCTGTTCCACACATACAATGTTCCTCCTCCCATCTCTCTGCCTTTGCTTATGCAGGCTGTTTGCCAGATTTGGAATGCATGCCTCCTTTCCTCGGCCTCTTAGAATCCTTGCCTTCCTTCCAAGCTTAACTTGAGGACACTTCCTACATGGTTTTCCTATTCCCTCCAGCTGCTTGTGCCTCTACTCTATCCCTCACCCCCCTAAGTTATCTTGTATATGCTTGGAATCAATTTTGGATATGTCTGTGTACTTGTTATTTCCCCCAATGGAATGCGAACTCCTGAAGGGCCCTTTTATTTTTGTCTTTGTATCCCCAGCAATTGGCTCAGTGGGTGTCACATAATAGGTTCATAATAAATTCTGATTGATTGATTTATGTGTCCAGGGACCGTACCAGCTTGCTTGAGCAATTTTCTGTGATGCCAGTTGAGAAGCCTGTCTGGGTTCTGTTTGCATCAGACTAAAAGGTTCCTATGGTTTCCAGAGCCAGGACCTATAATTTCTGGCATGGCCCAATGCTCAGAGCAGAGTTTAGATAAGGCATGAATCCTGCTTCCAAGGAGCTTACTTACATGAGATGTCTTGGTACAACAGGGCATGGTCACATTTTTCCATGGCCAGGTTCCTCGCCAGTCCTGCTTTATTTATTCTACAGGACTTCTCAGGGACTTAACTCATCCAAGTAACCTGTTCTTAGGACAATAGAAGTGAGTGGCATTCATTGCTTTTGAGTGTGTGTATACATATATACGTATATATATGTAAGTATATGTATGTGTGTGCGTATATATATATTTTATCCATCTTTTATTTTTCACATCAGAATTTTCTCCAGTATCCCTCTCCTCCCCCCCACCCCCGCCCAGAGAGCCATCCGTTACACCAAATGATATTTTTAAAGGAACAAGAGGAAAAAAATTGGCAAAACCAATTACAATTAATTCATTAAAAAAGTCTGAAAATACCCATGGAATTCCTATTTCTGCAAAAGACTTGGGTGCGGGTGTCTTCTCATTGCTCCTCTTTGAAGCCATGGTTTTTGTTTTGTTTTTTTAATTTTGCAACTTTCACTTTTATTTCTTTGGTGTTGTCATTATGTGCAGTTTTTTTTTTCTCTGCTTACTAATTTCTCTGTGTGTCAGAACCATCATGTTTCTCTGTATTCTTCAAATTCACAGATTGAAGCACACAAGGAAACCAAGATTGAAAGAGGTTAAGCAACTTGCCCAGCTCCATCTGGGTATCTGAGACAGGTGGATGGAGGAAATGACATTCTAGCCTTGAAGAATGATATAGGTATGGGAGAGGTAGGGATGAAAACTAGTTCAGATGATTGGAAGACAAGAATACAGCGAAGAATTAGTAAACGATGCTTTATCTCTCGCCTAACAGTGCTGTGCCAGCAACCAGTGTTTGGTGAATGGGGCATATTGGAGATATGCTGTGGAGGGAGGAGACTTTAATGCCAGGTTTAGCATACTCTTGTCAGTAGAAAGGGTGGTCAGAAAGGTCCTTTCAGACACTTACTTGAGCAGCCAGTGTAGAGTGGATTGGGGAGGAGAGGGATTAAAGGCAGGAAGACCACCTCTTAGGCTCTCTGCGTGGCTCCCAATTTCAGCAGGGCCCATGGGCACCAGCTCAAGCCTGGCTGTGTCCAGCCTGGTTCTTATGGTAACGGATCTAAGCAAATGGTATAAATAGCACAATGGCAGATAATCCAATGAGCCACCCTCCACAGCAGCACAGAACATGCATTCCTCACTTCTTGGGCTGTTTCCTGGGATCAGGTGTCCCGGCAATGCCTTTTAGTCCAGGTAAAGCCAAGTTGGTTGGCCTGTACTCCCCACCCCAGCTTTTTGGCTACTCTCTGCCTTTCCCTTCCATGATCTCCCTATCCTCCAACCCCAGACTTCATATCTTCATATAGTGATGCTTCCAAGTCTATTCTTTGGACATTTCCTGTCCTTGGAATAGCTGCACTGGGCCTGCCTGGTCTAGGGTATCTTCCTTCCAGTTGATCATATAGGGAGATATTCAGTAGGGTGTGTCAAGATGACCTTGGCTCCCTGATGTCACTGGAGTGCTATGTTTGGACATGGTCATTGGATTGCAGGAGTTCTGAGAGGTGGGGGTGGGATATAAAGAGGAGATGTAGGAATCTGCTTGCTGTTGTCTGGGGTTTCCCAGTGAGTGTTTGCCCTTTGCATAGGAGGGATTATCCCTTAGAACACAGGATTTAGAGTTGACCTTAGAGAACATCTAGTGTACTGCCTTTTTTTTCCCTAGTAGATGAAGAAACAAGACCGGAGAAGGTAAGTTATTTGTCCAAGGTCACTCAGCAACTAAGTGGCAAAATTGGGACTGTCACCCAGGTCTTCCAACTGCCTCTAAGTCAATGACTGATGCTCTGGGGATGTACACAAGATCAGAGTAAGGGGTAGGAATTTAGTACTTGAATGCCAAATGTCCATATCTCAGGATCAATGTGGTCAATAGGTCAGTGGCAATACGTCTTTTATCTGCTCAGTCCCTGACCTCAAAAAACTTACACTGTTAGTTCAGAGACAAGACCTACTCATGAATCCATACAGAGGTTACTGAAGGTATGGAGATGGGCTACAAGTCAAGATGGAGTTCTGGAGTCTCAAGGTCTTGAGCGATGTTGGTACCATTGATGGAGACAGGGAAATCAGCCTGGTAAGATGGAAAGGACACTGAACTTGAAATGGGAGAACCTGGTTTTAAGTTCTATCTCTGTTACTAGCTGCTTGACTTTGAATAAATTATTTCCCTTCTCTGGGCCTCAGTTTCCTTCTCTGTAAAATTAGAAGGTTGACTTAGAGTTGATCTCAAAGTCTATTCCAGTTCTAAAACATGAATCCTAAGTCAGGAGGAGCAGCAGATTAAGGGGATGGGTTAAGTTTCAACTTCTCAGGAAGGGGAGTAACTCTAGTTTTTGTACCTATGTGAGTCACAAGGCTCTCCCTGTGGCCCTTCTTCCTTCCTCCATGGACTAAACCATTACCATGGATCATTCATGTTTTTAACTGATCTTCCTTCCTCCTGTCTTTTTCCTTCCCTAGTCCATCCTTCTCACAGAATGCCAAAGTAATCTTTCTAAAGCCTGTGTCTGACTAGATATCACAGGGCTATTCAAAAACTTTCAATAGCTCCCTACTACTAAGATAAAGTTTGACCTCCTTATCTTGGTATGTTAAGCTATCCAGAATTGAATTCCGCACCACCCCCACTTTGCTCTCAGGCTTTTGCTTTTCACTTCATTGTGTGCTCCATAGTCACATCATCTCTATCCCCTGCATAGAATACAAACCCTCTTCATCTCTGCCTGTTGTCATCTTTCCCTACCTTCATGACCCAGCTCAGATGCCACCACTTCCATGAGTTCTTTCCTGATTGTCCCATTTCCTTCCAGCCCAAACTTGTCTCTTTCTCCTCATTTTCTCCTAAAGCATTTTGGATACTCTTTTGTCCCCATTACATTCCACCTTTTACTTGTCTGTGTACATGCCATAGCCCCCATCTCTCTCCAGTAAATTCCAAATCCCTTGAAGGTTGGAAGCCTTTGGATTCCTGGAGCTAAGCACAGGTGAGCAACTGACATTCACCATGGCTTTCTGGGCCCCAGTTTCATCATCTGTACAATGAGGTTATTTTAGAGGTCTCTTCCAACTCTGATATTCTTTGATTGTGTGAATCTATAAAGGGAATGGATATAAGAGGTACTGGGAGAAAATAAAGAAAATATGCATGGTGACCCATTTGGATGAGGGAGAGGGGAAGGTAAAAAGAGGTTTCTTTACTTGGGTACACATCTATAGGGGTGGCCGGTAACAATGTTGATTGCTTGTTGAACTTATTGGGAGATCTCAGGGGTCAGGAATCAGCTACACTCCTAGGATTCTGAGAACATACAATGAGCTCTAGACTGCTCACAGAGCAGAGTAAAAATGTGGCCTGCAGCAAACATCTTTGGCTTTTGTAGCAGAGCTCAGGTCATTGTCTCTTCTTTGCTAGTGTTGACCCCTATTAGACATCATCTACTCCTTTCTTGACCCTTGACATCCATTTGCCTGAACCTTCCAGACATGTCTGTCTGTCTGGGCTCTGCCCAGGACCTCGTTAAACCAAGATACCTTTCTAATCTCGTCTGGATTTCCATCTGTTGCCTATCTCCCCTTCAATGTTCATCTGACTTCTTGCTGTGCACCTCACTGACTTAGGGTACCTGCCTGACTGTTGGCTGGCCCTATCCTGTTGCCCCCCCTTGACTGGTGTGACTTTCTACTGTTGGTGTTGGAGAGGGGAGTGTAGGCTGTGTGAACAGCCAGTGCTGGCATTGGGAGGGTTGACCTTTCATCTCCAGCTTTGGGCTGAGGTAATGATGTTTTGGCTGGGAGCTCAGACACATGGGTGGATCTCATCTTCTAACCAGTGTCTGTAGCTCTTTTTTTTCTTTTTAAAGTGGATTATGTGTTAATGAAGTTGAATGAGATCTTGCTCTGGGGAAGAGCCACAAAGACCCTACATGCACTCTCCCTCCAAAAATAGCCTGATGACAGTTTCATACTTGGTTCTTACTCTCCCATTTCTAGGAGGCCACACAATGTGACAGGCAGATCACCAATCAGGGAGTTGGATTTGGTTCTGTCACTCACTGTTAGACCGTGGGCAAGTCACTTGCTCTTTTTATACTTCAGTTTCCTCGGGAGCCAAGATGGCAGAGTAGAAAGATGCCCATACACTAGCTCTTCCCCCACAACCCATAAAATACGTGTAAAGAAAGACTCAAAAAATTGAGCAGCAGAAGCCACAGAACAATGGAGTGGAGGAGATTTCCAACCCAGGGTGACCTGAAAGGTCAATGGGAAAGGTCTCTCGCAGGGGACAAGGGGCGAATCCCAGCCCAGCCTTGATGTCACAGAACCAGGAGGAGGAAAAAAACAGGCCTTGGGGGTGGAATCCCCACAGTAGTGATGGTTTGCAGATCCCTCAACCCACAGGCACCAAAGGTTGGTGAGAGGGTTTTTTCAACTGGCCAAGAAGGGAGCTGGGTCTTCCCATAGCTCTAGCCTCAGGCTATGGGGCAGAGGTGGCAGGCAGCAGCTCCCACAACAGCCCGCATCCATTGTTGGATTGTAAAACCCCTGGGGGCACTGAGCAACTGATCCTTACTTCAGCCCTGTGTGGAGGCCCTGCCCCCACCTAATACTCCTGGAGGAATTGTGCAGACGATCTTAATCTCAGCCTCCAGTGCTGGCTTGGAGGAATTGGAGGCCAAGTGATTGTGGAGAGGAAACTCTACTACTCACATATTCTGGGCACAAAAGTTTCTTGTTGCTCCCAGACAAGTGTACACGCT